>CM076578.1:1265571412-1265909628 GCA_034641835.2 Pinus albicaulis | reverse complement strand
ACCTGCCCTCCACTCCAGTGACTCATCACGCAACTTTCCCATCGCGATCATTTCGCACCGTTGGATATGGAGCCTCCGATCTAACAGTTGACATTACATATCGCAAAACTTCCGTGCCCAAAGTTTAACGCTCAAAAATTTTGCGAAATAGGTGATATTGAAAATCCACATGTCGATCGATGTATTGTATCACACTCCATCTGCAAAATACCGCCTACCCCCCAAATTCAATGCGAAAACCGCTACCGGTTTTCTGAAACCACCCTTCTCCAATTTCACGCCAAATTCGAAATTAAACTTGGTTAGCTATTTTCTGCCAGGATTTCTTCCTCCACCGATGTATTTCTTCATCCTCAAGTATTTCCACAGCCTCCATTAAACCTCTGTAACGTATTTTACCACATCCACAGGTTTTTCTTAACAACTTTCATGTTTTTTGGAGGGTTTTAATGGTGGTTGTTCCGAAAAATTCCACAGTCACAGTTCGCTGACATCTTCGACCAAAAATGACGATTCTATAGTCAGAAACAACGAAGAACAGGATCTACAGGGTTTGAAATCTACGTTTAAATCATCTGGAGCATGATCCATGGTTTAGTAGAAACCCTCCAATAGCAAACGACCACATGTATAAATAAAACAAACAAAGTGTATCAGAGTGAAGAAATTAACAGTAAAGGGATTAATGCCTAAGCCTGAAGATCAGGGTTTTTAATCCACAGGTTAAAGAGATTAAGATAGTGTCAAAGAATGAAGACTCAAAGATGAAGATCAAGGCTTAATTAAGCCTAAATACAGATCAAAGGATAAATCACTATGTTTATAAAAGCAGAGAGATATGTCAGTTGAAAGAAGCCTTCGCTGCCACATCAGAGGCTAAAACATCCTTTCAGCTACCAAAAGTGCCACCTACAACTTTCATAAATTAAAAGAAGGCATAGTTATTGCCTAGTCAGTGATACAACCAGAGTTATTGCCAGCCTGCCTAAAGAGTTTTAAAGTCAACAAAATCTGCTAAGTAGCTTAATGCTTAATGAAAACCAATTAATACAGAGAAAATATCAGAAAACTTCTCTATTGAACCCCTCAAAGATAGAGAAGCATTAAACTTGTGTTAATTGAAAAATTATTCTTCCTTTCATTCCACCTCCTCTTTCTTCTATAAATAATTCTGAAGAAGATGAGATGTTGTTGGTTGTTGGACTGTTGATGTAATACTTGCTGCTCGAAACTCTCTGTATGTAAATAGTTTTTAGAATTTGATGAAGCTCTGTTTGTAATCAAAGAAGTTAGGCTGAGAAGAGGAGTTGTTGCTGTACTAAAACATTGGACTTGAATTATGTAACTGGATTGACATCAATATACAATCTGATTCATGGGATCCTGGTCTATACCATTGGTGATGTACCTCTCATTGTACTTGTTTTCCTTCTTATTTTTTCCATAAAATTGTCCATTTTTCTCTGATAAAGAATAGCAAATATAGAGCTAGGATTTACTGTTAGAAGTACCCTACTCTCACTGATAAGCTTTATCTTTATTTTTTCCTCCAATTGTGTATTTCAGAATGATTTAGTACAGTCTAGACCAGTCAAGAAATGTTGGTGAGCCCATGTCTTACTGTTTAAAACTTTAAAACATTGTTCTTGAATGATTTTTTCATTACTTGCTAAGTAGAGTTGGACTAGGAAATTTTATGGTTTTCCCTGTCTTCTAGTTCTTTCTCCAAAGGTAGTTTTGAAAGTTTCCCTAAGAGTATGATGAAAGCAGGCTAAATTAAAATTATTTTCTTGATCTTAACCTACACTTTGTATTCTTATATGTTTTCATCCTTTCTGAAAGTAGTCATGGGGATTACTGGATTGTTTGTCTGATAAGTTGGCTTTAGTACAAGTTTGTCCAAAGAAGTCTATGGTTAGCCATGTCCTTTTGTTTTACTTCAAAACAGTTAAAGGATTTTTCTTGTTTAGCAGAGTTAATTAATTCTTGATTGAGCTTTTAGCTTTACTTTGTTCTCAACACTTTAATGTTCCATCCCATCATTTAATCTAAAGAGATCCTTTGTTATAGATGACTTGCCCCTTGGACCACTCTTGAAAACTATTGTGCAATTAAAACCTTTTATGACTCCATAGCCCAATGGATTAAGTGATGTTTCATACGTATCCTATCAGTTGAACCTTGTTTTGACTACTCACACCTTCACCCCTCTGAAACTCTTTCATTTTCAGGACTTTCCAGTCAATTAAATATCACACCCAACCAAACAAACAAAAACCCTTGTTCTTAATAACTAGCCTAATATCATACTAAAACCTTAAAAGATAAATCAATATTTGAAACTTATAGAGAGATCCCTCTCTGGATTCAGGAGGGCTATATCCTAGAATCCCAAAGTGGTTTTGATGTAGGCTTTGCAGCATTTAGTCTTGCCACTCTACTAAATTACAGAGACCTAACATTTCCTGGCGACCATACTGGGGAGCTTTCTGAAGTAATAGATAACTTCACAACAATTTTTTCCCCTCGGCGATTTTATCCCGATCGCGATTTTTTCATCTTTGCTACCTGGAGTAGCAGCCCCTAATAGGTCCTTTGTTGAGGCAGAGGGGTTTTCAGTGGCCAATGTCTTGAGTGACCGAGGATTGGGGGGTTTGATAGCATCCAAGGATGGATTCTAAAAAACACATACCAAACTCTTCTTGCGCGAAACTCACTGGTTCATTAGTTGCATCCAGGTCGGTCACAGTATGTTTCATGTATGGTTCACTCTCAACCCATATTTGGTTATTCCTGCCTTTGTACGGGAGCCAAAGGTGGGACCAATCAGTGGCAAAGTACCCCGGGAGCTTACTGGACCAATCTTTGCTCAATAGAAGGCCATAGGCCTCGAGGATATCCACGATTACTATGTCGATGCACTGATGCACTCTGGAGTCGGAGGATAGGCGGATGATGACGTTGTTTAATTCGCCTACTGCAGGGACTTGAGATCCGTCGAGCTGGATGATTTTGGCGTCGGTTTTCTTAGGGCGGATGTTTAACTTCTTGCACACGGATAAGGGCATAACATTCGTGGATGCACCAGAATCGACGAGGCAATTGTGGACATTGAAGTCAAATATCTCGAAGGAGAGGAGGAAAGGTGGCGTGGTTCCCCTGGAGTTGGCATTCACAGCGTTCACGATGGATTGGGGACTAGTAGCAGTTTGGGCAGACATGATACTTACCGGTTTGGTCGCCAGTAGATTGGAAAAGGTTTTGAGAATGAGATCTCGTTGGTTAGCAATGCGAGCGAGCTCATAGAGAGAGATATTGGCCTGGGTCTTCTTCATATCCTCGATAATGTTATACCCAGAATCTATGTGTGAGGTGGGCTCGGTGGTGTTCTTTGGGGAAACTAATGAAGCTTTAGCCATGGGGCCTTCTCGGGGAGTAGTTGGACTAAATTTTTCAGGAGCCTTGTCTTGGTTTTCTGGGTTCGGTGGCAGGATTTTCCTTAAGAAGGCTTTTCTTTTCTCTTCGAAGGATTGCTCAGGCACCAGGCCTTTGCTCCTCAAACCATAGTTTCGAGGGGGTTTAGATTTAGGTTCGTCAACTAGGTTTAACCCGGTGGTGGGAAGGGAAGGCTCTTCGCAGATGACCTCGAAAGCGAGGGCAGTGGAGCCCATATCTTCATCTGGGGGGGGAATTTTTTCATTGTCTGAAATAGCCTCCTCCATATCCCCGAGGGTTTGATCTTCTAGAAGTTGGTTCACCACTGCGGTTATGCTATTAATCCACTGGGGGCAAGTCTTCTCTGAGTGACAGGCTTGATGAAAAGAACAAAAGTTGTCCTTGCCGATTTCTTCAACATTGAGACCAGCACTTGAGCTGGACGGGGGTTGATTCACAACAGAGTTAGTCTTTCTGAAGAAAGGTTTATGCGTTTTAGCAGCTGGGGCAGAATCATTGTATTTCCTTTTCAGGTCGGAGACTTCGTTGGTCGGCAACTTGAGGGATTTTGTAATACTTTCAAAATCAAAGGGGCCCTTATCTTTGTCTCCAGATTTATGGCCTGAGGATTGGGTTCTCTTCGTGGTTGTTTTTTGATCATCCCGCCCTTCGTGGTCAATGGCACCAATGGACAGCATGTCCTTTTCGACAGCAAGGGCGGTGGTGTAATTTGCTGCCAGGGTAGGTCTAGCCTCGCATTTCACAAACACTGTGATATCTCGTGGGAGGGCTCTAGTGTAGTAGTCAATGGTAATGGAATCATCTAAGGCCATGTTTGGAGGAAATTTATTTAATATAGTGACGAAACATTGATTAAAGTCCTTGACCTTCTCCTTCTTCTGACATTTCAGCTTGCTGAGCTCTTTGAGGAGCATCGAGGGGGTTTTATCTTTTGAAAATTTTTGTAGGAAGGTACGACAGAAGTGTTCCCATGAAGGGATTGAAGCAACAGGGAGAGACCGATACCATGTTGCGGCTTCATTTTCTAGAGAATGAGGAAAAAGCCGACATGCTACGTCGTCATACTGCACTCTCATCATCTGTAAAGACAGGTAGAAGTTGCTAATGTGGTCTTCGGCCAAAGTACCTTTCTCGGGGTCGAATTTGGGGAGATGCTTTTTAGGATCGCGAGGCATGTCATGGAGTGGACCTTGGATACCTAAGGGGGACTGAGCCATCCAAGCCAAAGGTTGTACACGTCTGGCCCGTTGATGGCGTGGTGTGTAAACACGGCGTCTCTAATTTTCGGATTCGCTACCCATTCCAGATCCGGAGGCCTCGCCCTCATGGTGGTATTGCATGTCTTGGTTTTCTCCACGGTTTCCTGTATCTCTAATGTTTCTCCAGTTGTAAAGAAAAGGAAACCTGTTCTGGTTTCGGTGGGGCTAATGGTCAACATTTCGGCCTCGCCCATGGCCTCTGTCCCCCCTACCTCTGTTACCCTAGACTCTCCCAGTTCCACCCCCAAGTGGGTCATTGGCTTGAGTGTTATCATGCAAAGTCTGGTCGGGCTGGGGGCCGGTGTTGGGTTGAGGTTCAGTGATTCCGGGACCGTCTCCTTCCGCCCGCCTAGGGCTGTCTGGGGGGTGCTTCAAAATTTCGCTCAACTGCGTCTACGTAATCCTCAATCATAAGACCCACAAGCTGAGGAAGGGAGTTGACAAGGGTTCCTTGGCGCGTATGGTTAGCTACGGGAGTTCTAGGATTTGCCAAGGAACTAGTGACCGGGGCGCGCTGTAAACCCCTGACAAGGTCGCGGGCGATAAGGCGCAGGGCCCTTAGCTGGGCTAAAGTAACCTCATAGAAAGGAGGTTCCTCCTCCTGGGAGTTTTCCAAAGGGGGAGGACCAGTATTTTCATGCATGGTCTCCCCTTGGGGAGTTTGTAACGGGATGTTACTTGTGTGTTGGGAGCCTACCATTCAAGTCCTCCTAGCGACAAATCTGTTGACGGGAAAATTTGATCGGCCAACAGTAAGGGATCTCCCCGGTAAAAAGTCCCGATTAGACTCTGAACCGTTTGTGATAGGGATCCCGTCTGGGGTGTTGGTCTGGCTACCGCTGAATACTGCTTCTATTGGACACAAATGAGCCCTGCAGAGTTATAGACATACAGTTATCGGATGATACAAGACGAAATATAGATGGTTGTCAATGAGCATAAAACACTACAAATAGCAAGATAAAAAGAAACACGCAGCTGAAGGAGATGCTATTAGCAGCATATCATTAAGGTCGTGTTTGTAAAAGTTGTTTGAACCATAGAAGAAATAGTTCTACCTGGCAAGAACCACCTATACTTACTTGGGCGTTTTCGCGAATAAGATAGATGTCAATAATGAAGTTACAAACATCTTTTAAGGTAAACAACATACCATCATTAAGACATTCAGCGAGCTGAAATGCATGAAGAGTATAAGCAGAAAACGCAGATCAATTAATCATCAGATATCAGACATATAAGAAAAATATTCATAGTATTAACACATCGATTCTCATCAGATCCAACAGTAGATTTTAGACAAATGCTTGTATTCATTCGAAAGGGTTTGTTCAATGCTTTACAATTCTCCTTTCTCCTTTGGAGTCCAAAAAAATTCCTTTACAAGTCCCTCGAAGGGAGTATATATATGACAAAAATGACCCTTGGGTGTCTTGACTTTTCGCCTTCGGGCCTGTTCGTATGCTTTGCGACCTGAAGGAAAAAGCAACCTATGACCTGTTCGTGGATGATGCAACCTGCGACCCCTCCTAAAGGTTGTGATTTAACCTGATCATGGAAGCATGTGCGTGATTGCAAGGTCAGGAACATCTACTTGCTGCTCTTTAAGGAAATTTTGCCATGCTTGATAATCTGCAGCAACTGGGGAGATCAGAGGAGTATCTTCCCTTAACCTGTGCAGACATTCTAAGGCGTTCGGGATCAGAGTTTCTCTCTTGATCGTGACCTGGTTGGATAAGGAAGCCAGTTTGGTGTAAATCCAAACTGGCGTCACGACGAACTTAACCAAGTTCTCTTGCGATGTCGAAAGATCAGGTGTAGCGGCGGCTTGTCTAATATGTTGCAAAAATGCCTGAATTTCCTAATTTACCTGTTCCCATGTCTTTTCTTCGCCCAGTGTACCTAAAGAAGGAAAATGGTGCAATTCAGCCATCGAGTCAATGTCGCTGATCAAATGCTCATAGGCAGTCATCATCTTCTCTAGGTCTTTGAATAATTTCTCCTTGGATTGCACCTTCATGCGAATTTGGACCTTGTCGTTCTGAGTGCGAATCCAATCTTTCCTAGGCAAAGTTTCTAGAGCCTGCGGATATCTGTTTGTCCATTCTAGCATTCTATCCAAGGCTGTGGAGGCTTCTTTCAGTTGCTCGTTCCTTTTCTTAGTTTCTGCTTGAGCTCTCAGTAGAGGCGCAACTATTTGCTTTATGGTAAACATTTCCTCGTATACCTGCCTCATGGTGGCTTCCAGTGTCACCAACTCTCTTTGGACAGTGAGTGGTACTTCGTTAATAAGGGTGTCCCTATCTTGAAGTTGTTGGACTTCTTCCCTTAGTGCTCTTTTTTCTTGCTCCGATCTAGCTTCCCTTTTTTCGGAGTCTTGTAGTCTATTTTGTAGGGAGAGAATTTCCCTACTCATCCGGCTCACGTTTTCTTCCGTGGCTGCGGCGAAAGAAGTGTCGGCTGATGTTATCATTACTGGATTGGTCCTGGTGTCCAGGACTATATCCTAATCTGTTGTGGCCGTGAATGGTGCGGCAGGGTTCCGTGCTAAGCATCTCCTCTTTTCCTGCCTGATTTTGAAGGTGAACTGATCATAAGTGAGTCTTGTCAGATTGAACACTTCTTCCTCCTGCTCTTCGGAGGTACCCGGTTCCGAGAGAGCAAAACGTGTATTGATTGCAGGAAATTCGATGGCCGACAGCTCCGTCTATACCCCTGTTACTTGAGGAGGTGTCTTACTACCCTCAGTGTCTTTGGAAGAATTGTCTTTCGACCTTCGATCTTCTTCCTCTTTTCTCTTTTGTTTTACTTCTTCTTCCAATAGTTGCGCCGCCTCTGCCTTATCCTGTTCTTCCTTTTGTCTGTGCTCAGCTTCTGCTTTGTCTAGTTCTATCTTGAGCTGACGCTCAGCCTCTGCTTTCGTTTCCTCTTCTTCCTTCCTTTTGCGTTCAGCTTCCACCTTATCTAATTCTATCTTGATTTGACGCTCAGCTTCTGCTTTCGCCTCCTCTTCTTCCTTTCTTTTGCGGGCGTCTTCCGCCTGTTTCTTCCTCTGTTCTGCCTTTAGGTGTTTTTTACGTTTATCCTCCTCCTCCTTTGCTCTCTTTTCAGCTTCTCATTGGACTTTTGCTTCATTTTCTTTTTGTTGGGCAGAAGAGCTATGGCCTGTGTTAGTTCGGGGCTTCTTGGCCTGGGAAGACGAGGCTCCTCCTAATTCGTGTATTCTCTCTTCCAGAGTTTGATCATCTTGGTCCTCCTGATTGGTCAATGCCTCCGGGGCGTGTTCCTTGTCCTTATTGTACCAGTTTCTTACCCCATCTTCAGCTGGGCATTCAGTATGTTAGTAGCTCCATTTAAATTTGGCCCGTTTGCAATGGGCAGGGACTATCCTCTCCAGATCGTATGTCCAGTGATCCAAAGGCGGCAGAAAAAATTCTCTGATTTGCTCAGCTTCCGCCTCTACTTCTCTGAAATCCTTGACTGTATAAGCGTCGATGGTGAGCGACAGTGTGGGCCATGGCTTCTTCTTACCTTTAGTAAGAACCTTCGAGAAGCCGGATGTCATCTGATAACATGTTTCCTAAAGTAGCATCCTGTCAGTGACGAATCACAGCATTTCATGGGGAGCCTTGAATGAACCGAAGACTCGGATGAAGGTGCCTTCTACAAACGGAAACCAATGTGCCACCTTGGTTATCGTTTCCATGGCTCGCCAGGACATGCATGGGGTATCGTGACTGAACAGCTTCCCGTAGAGTGCAGGGATGAAACTGTGTGCGATCGGCTCTATATCCTGCTTATATTTGGAGTCCCTGAATACCTTCAATTCCTTGTGGATTGGGCATGCGCGCTCCTGATCCCAGATGTGAACCCATCCCTCAAAATGGCACCTGGCACAAACTGCATCTAATAGATAGGAGGCCATGTAAAATTCGGACGAGTATCCCTCCTCGGGTGCTAGTGCTGCAGATATGTTTGTTTTGAGGGCTACTATCAATAAGCTGGCCCAATTGAAGCGGGTGCCATGTACGGTAATAAAGTACATCAGGGATTTTCTTTTTTTTTTAAATAAATAAATAATAAAGTACATCAGGGATACCCAAGAACCGCTGAAAGTGGTGGCATCGTCTGGCATCGGGACGACCATACATTCTATACAGCATAGCTGCTACGAGCTTACATACCTTCCTTAGGCCTGCTACTTGATACTCCTGGTCCTTCTTGACTTTAAACTTCTCTGATATGGGGACTGCATGGGTAGTGGCCCATTCCTCTATGAATGTCTGCTCCCGAGCTGGAAGTGCATAATAGAACTCCGCATCCTGGCCTTTTAAATTTGCAAAAGCTTTCCCCTTGTGATCCCGAATCACCCAAATCCTGGGGTCGATCCTTCGTATGATCCACTCAATAATTTCGGCGCATGGGAATATAGATAGGTGTGCCCCTACGTAGTGAAGCTTTGACCTCTTAACTTGCACATATACCTGCCGGCCTGGGAGGTCCTCTGGAAATGCAGGTTGTGCGAACGTATACTTGATACCAACTCATGCTTTCTCCTTTGCTGAATATACATGCGGTGTCCCCATAGATAGGGGGAGGAGACATAGGTATTTCACTTTCTGAGATCTCTATCTCCAGACTCTTGTTTTTCCTGCGAACTGCCGGAGGCCCCATGTCACTTGAGGCTGAAGAGATGGAGATGCACTCTAGCTCTGCTTCGAGGTTCCCTGGCATGTTCATAAAACAGTCCCAGGATAAGACACATGCCATATTAATGAATGCTTAATACTGCTTATAACTCTGCCCAACTAAGGTCAAGGAAGGGGTGAACCCGCGACTTAGCGACCCATTCCCTAGGTCATTGAGTCGCGCTGGTTTAAAATTTCAGAGGAAAGCGACCCTGCGACCTGGCGACTTGCGACTAGGTCGTTGAGTCGCACTAGTCTAAAAATTCATGAAGATGCGACCTTGCGACTTAGCGACTTGCGACCGGGTCGTCGGGTCATTGAGTTGCAAGGTCGCAAAACTTCAGTTTTTGAGCGATACGCGACTTGGCGACTTAGCGACCAAGGACCGAGGTCGCTGCGTCGCGGGGGTCGCAAGGTCGCGGGGTCGGAGGTCACACTAGGGCTGGGCGGACGATTTTGAACGGCGACACGGTCTTTTACTCAATTTTAACTTAAATCAATAAGGGGAAACAAGGAGGAGAAGTAATATATTGAAGAAGAAATGGTCATTAGAGGAAGAGACTGACACAGGGGGAGCTAGTTGGCTTCATCTACAAGTTTTGCATAAGATTGGCAGGGTTTGGAGACTCAGAGAAGAATGTAGGTTCTAAGAGGGTCTTAATGGAGGATAGTTGGTGGCTTAAAAGGGTTGAAATAAGGGGGAAGGGGGCAACAAATAGAAAAAACGGAAACAGCAGGAAGATTAGGCAACTTACTCGAAAAAATCGTGCTCCAATTGGCCTATCAAAAGCGTTTTTGCTCTCTCTGTCGCGTGGGTGAAATGCAACCTATGCGACCCTTCTATATATAAAGGGGTCGCGCGTGCGAGCAATAAATGAGGTTGCTGACTCGCGATAAGACCGGGTTGATGACATGTGCGACCCCGCCACCCTGCAACCTGGGGGTCGCAGGGTCGCTAGGTCGCAATTGTTTAAACTTGAATGCGATATGCGACTTAGCAACTTGGCGACCTAATAGGTCGCAGGGTCACTAGGTCGCTTATTGGAGAAAATGACCTATTCTGCGACTTAGCGACCTAAGACTTTTGAAAGATCAAACTTCAGTCTTGACTCCATATTTTAATGCATCAGGGGCTCAAAAATTTAAAAAGGGGGGGACATTTTGGAGGTTCTTGTAGCGGCTACAACATGTTCCTAATATCAAGAAGAGGTCAGCCTGGCACAGATCTAGTTTGCAGGAAGCAGAAGGACATGCAGCACCACGTGGCATCATCAAGGAAAGCAAGCGACCTAAGAGGTATTCTGGATATGCAGCTTTAATGACTAATCATATTGATTATGAACCTTCCACCTTTGAAGAAGCAGTCAGCCAACAAGTACGGAAGGATGTGATGCTGGAAGAATACTAATCAATTCTAAAGAATGATGTATGGGAGATTGTGCCTAGACCTAAAGGTAAATTTGTGGTGACTTCCAAATGGGTATACAAGATCAAGCATGCAGTGGATGGCAGGATTGACAAATACAAGGCAAGGTTTGTTTCTAGAGGGTTCTCCCATAAAAAGGGAGAGGATTACGATGAGACCTTTGCTCCGGTTACTAAGTACACTACCATTAGATATGTCATTTCTATTGCTTCTTCTCTGGGTTTGAATTTACATCAAATGGATGTAAAGATTGTTTTTCATAATGGCGTAACTGAGGAAGAAGTGTACATAGAGCAACCTCAAGGTTTTGAGATCCACGTACGAGAGACTCACGTTTGCAGATTGAAGAAAGCCTTTTATGGACTTAAGCAAGCACCAAGAGTCTGGTATACACAAATTGACAGTTATCTAACAAGACTTGGTTTCTCCAAAAGCGATGTTGATCCAAACCTGTATTTCAAAGTCGAGACGAATGAACATGTGATTCTATTATTATAAGTTGATGACTTATTTTTGATAAGTGTGTAGCATCTCATTATTTGAAGTAAGAGGGAGTTGCCCTCTGAATTTGATAAGAAGGATCTTAGGTTGATGCATTACTATTTGGGCCTAGAATTATGGCAGAACACTGGCGAAATTTTATTGGTCAAGGAAAATATATTACCAATATCCTACGGAATTTTGGAATGGAGGAGTATAAATCGATGGCATCTCCCATGGCGACAAATCTGAGAAAGTTGAGAGACTCAAAGTCAAATTTGGTAGATCCATCCATGTACCAAAAGTTGATTTCCTCGTTGATGTATTTAGTTAAATACCAAGCCAGACATGTTTTTTGCAGTGAACACATTGAGCCAATTCCAGGGGGAACCGACACATGATCCTTGGATTGCAGCATATATTGAGATATTTGTGTGGTATTGTTGACTACCATTTGAGATGTCTCAAATGGTGATATATACTTATAGGGATTTACTGATGCAAATTGGGCAAGGAGCCTTGAAGACAAAAAGAGTACCTCTAGAGGTTGCTTCAATTTGGCCTCTGCAATGATTTCGCGGATGAGCAGGAAGCAAACATCTTTCGCACCCAGTATTGCCGAAGCAGAATATACTATAGCCAGTTTAGCGAGTTGTGAAGCATTGTGGCTTCATAAGTTACTCGCAAGACTATTTGATCATGTGCTTGAGTCGATCGTGATATATTATGATAATCAAAGTTGTGTGAAGATGATAGAGAATTTAGTTTTCCATGAATGGTCGAAGCACATCGGGATCAAGTACCACTTCATTTATGACATAGTGTAGAAGGGAGTAGTGAAACTCCAGTATGACTCCATTGATGAGCAAATTGTTGATATTCTTACAAAGCCTTTGTCCATATCAAATTTTGTATACTTCAAGGAATGCCTCTCTCATTGAGAAGGAGTGTTGATGAGATAGCATCGAACACTGACATTCTCCTTGTGTCAAGCATATTGACCCGAATTAGGGAGAATGGTCTGGCAAAGCACAATTATTCTTCCTGTGTCTAGCTTGTTGACCTAAATGAGGAAGAATGGTCCTAGAGCATCATGTTCATTTAGCATCAGGCCCTGGATTATGCAGCTAGACTTTTCCCCAGGGTTGCGGGGAAGCTTCACCGCCCCTCGTTCCCGCTCCCGAAACGTGCTCCGTGCGGGAGCGTTTTGGGAGCGTTTGGAAACGCGCTCCCGAAAACACTTCCTGAGGGGAGCATTTTCGGGAGCGCGTTTCCGAACCTGTTAAAACGCTCCCTACCTTTTCGAGAGCGTTTCCGGAAGCACTTGGGAGCGAACGCTCCTCCCTGAGCGCTTTCGGCGTTTAAAAAATGCTTCGGGAGTGTTTTTTAAACGCCGGAAGCGGTCGGGGAGCGTTCGCTCCTAAACACTCCCCGGAACAAAAAATGCTTCCCACCGGCGAGAAAACTTTTTTATTGAAAAAATCGTTTTGTTTATAAGAGGGAGGGAGGCTCATTTTGTTTTATTATTTGTTGAGTGAGTGAGAGAGAGCAAGAAGAGCAAGAAGGAGAGAACTGGAGAGCGGAGCTGCAGAAGTGACAAGGAGAGCTGCAAGGCAACAGGAGGATTGCAAGAAAGAGGTAGGTCTTCTAAACTAATTTTGTATTTTCTAGGATGAATTTATAAGTTGTTTAAAAATGAAAACTTGATTTTTTTCTTGAATGTTGCATTTTATTGTGTTTAAAACTTAAAAAATGAATTGTTTTTTTCCTATGTTCCAATTCCTATTCCCATTTGGCATTTCTCCATTTGTTTTGCAGGATGGAAACTTGAAACTTGAAACTTGAAACATCATGGCTATATGGATAGGGATTTTCCTCATGTTGGTTCCTTTCTTTGTAAGAATGGTGTTGGAGAGTAGTAGAAGAAAGAGGCAAATCAGAGAAGAGGAGGGTTATGGTGGATTTGAAGAAAATCCTGAAGAGGAGGAGGATTATGTTGAGGAGGAAGTGGGGAGTTGAGAACATGAGGACACAGATTCCCCAACTAGACAAGACCAAACTCAGACACCTTTGTGGAAATATGTTCAGAAACAGGAAGGAGGGAAAGGTGGTGGAACCACTAAATTTATTTGCCCCCATTGCAATAAACAATACCATGGTTCATACACCCGTGCGAGAAGGCACCTTTGTGGGAAAATGCCAGGGGATGGAGAAAAAAATATAGGAATCAAAATTTGTACTAGTATGCCAACAACACAGAGAGAGAAATATAGAATGGAAGAGGAGGCTGCCCTACAGAGATCTAACAGATCTAGGGGTTTCATTGGTTCTTATTCAAGCCCAACACGTCATGGACAAACAAGTTCAACTTCCACCCATGCCAGTGGTTTTGGAGGCAGTGGCACAACTAGATTAAGGCGTGGAACCATATCCAATTTCCTGGACGAAGGGTGAAGGAATGATGTGGATTCAAAAGTTTACTGGTTTCTATATGCATGTGGGGTGCCATTCAATGTTCTTCGCTCACCTTATTGGCATGAAATGGTTTCTGCCATTAATGATGCCCCCAAAGGATACAAAAGCCCTGGGTATGACAAGGCCAAAACTGTGGGTCTTGATCATGAAAAAGCTAAAATAAACCATTCTTTGGCTAGAATGACAAATTCGTGGAATGAGCATGGGGTGTCCATTGTCTTTGATGGATGGACCAATGTAAAAGGAAAGCCATTGATAAGTGTTTTGGCTGTGTCAGTTAGTGGTGCAATCTTCCTGTCAGCATATGATTATTTAGACAAATTCAAAACCGGCATTAACATTGTAGAACCATTACTTGATATAATAGAAAAGACTGGGCCATACAATGTCATACAAGTCATCACTGATAATGCTGCTAACTGTAAGGCAGCAGGAGCAACTATTGAGGATAAATACCCCAACATATTTTGGTCTGGGTGTTTGGTTCACACAATGAACTTTTTGATGCATGATACCATCAAAAACAAACAACCTCAATTCAAATGGCTTGGTGATTTGTACAAGAGAGGTAAAAAAATGATAAAATTTATTACAAATCATAGCAATACCCATGGGCTTTTCCGTACTCACTCCAAATTGGAGTTGTTGAAGATAGCAAAGACCAGATTTGCTAGTTATTACCTCACCTTCAAGCGCCTTTTGAAGGTAAGAGAGTCATTGGCTGCAATGGTATCAAGCCCACACTGGCAGGTATTAAAGGACAGGGCAGCGACAATAGTTGACAGGCAAGGTTTCGAACATGTTGAGAAGACCGCCCTTGACCCTTTGTTTTGGGCACGTGTGAAAATTTTGAATTTCACCAAGCCCATTTATCACATGATTCGGTTTGCAGATACAGATAAACCAGTGATTAAGGAGGTTTATGAGCAAATGGACAGCATGTTGAGGCAAATAAAAGATATTGTTAAGGATAATGAACCCAACTTGTATGCTATGATTCATGACTGTGTGTGTGCACGGTGGAATAAACTCAATGTTCCACTACATGCCTTGGCATATATTCTTATCCCAAAATATTACTCTCCATCTTGGTTGGGCCAACCTGCACCTGGAGGTGGGGTTAGGATCAAACCTCACACAGATCCAAAGGTACAAGAGGGGTACATGAAGGCATTAGACAAGTTGGTACCTGACAAGGAGGAGTGTGCTAGATTGCGCCTTGAATTAGGCAAATACTTCAGTTGCATTGCTAACTTTGGTTCTTTCCATGCAATGGAAGACAGAGACAGATTTGATGCTCTCACATGGTGGGAAGCATATGGCGGCATGGGACTTTTGCCAAAGTTGGCAAAAAAATTTCTCTCACAGGTTGTGAACACTTCTTCTGCAGAAAGGTGTTGGAGCACCTACAGCTTCATACATAATGTGAGAAGAAACAAGCTGAATGAAAACCGAGCTGAAAGCTTGGTTTATGTGCATTACAACTTGAGGTTATTGAGCCATTACTGTGAACGGGCAAATGAGGATCAATCATACAGAGTCTGGGACAACAACCCAAAGGATGATAATTTGGAGGACGGCATGGTACATATGGAAGAATTGGAAGCAGAACTTTTTAGGGATGATGATGAAGCATCAGCAGCACCGCCACACACAGGGCCAGTCCCACCATCTACTGGTAGCAGTGCGAGTGCGAGTGCGGGTGCCAGTGCCAGTTCTCGATATCAAACTATTGTTCCTTTGCAGATTCAGTCTCCACCTTCTAGTCATGGTCGTGGTACTCCTGAGAGTACTAGAAGACCACCGTTTCCTCGTGGCTCGCAAAAATTAGACATTTATCGTGGGCGTGGCAAGGGACCAGCCAGTAGATAAAATAGATTTGTTGTTTACTAGTCTTTTCTATTTTCTAGTAGTTTTTATCTTTTATAACTGTTGACAGTTGAACAGTTGACACTTGACTCTTTCATATATTTAATGACAATTTAAGTTTGAAGTTTGAATTTGAAAGGTGAAACTTTGAAGTTGGCATTTATAAGTTTACAAGTCATTATGAATTATGAATATGATGCTTCATGAAAGTTATATGGTGATCAATGAATCGATGATGATAAATGTTATATAATATCAATGATGATAAATGTTATATATTGAATTTTGAAATCAATGAATCAATGATGATAAATGATATATATCAATGATGATAAATGTTATATACTGAAATTTGAAATCAATGAATCAATGATGATAAATGTATATTGAATTTTGAAATCAATGAATCAATGATGATAAATGTTAGATATTGAAATTTGAAATCAATGATGATAAATGTTATAAACTTATATATCAATGATGATAACTGTTATATATTGAATTTTGAAAGCTTGAAACCTTCAGATTGATGATTCGCGAGACTCAAGAGTCAATATGTTGTATGCTTCCAACTTGTGGGCGTGGTTGATGAAGATTATAACTTCTAGATGATTGATGTTATATGATTCAATCTATGTTTTTATGTTTTTTATGTCTAATTCATCATTCTATATGTTTTTGTTGACATATATGCATCAAAATATAAAAAATATAAAAATAAAATAAAAATATATATATATAAACGCTCCTCGAAATGCTCTGGACTGGAAGCTTCTAAAAATGGCGCTCTTGCTCCCCGTTTTCGTTCCCGCTCCCAAGTAACCTTGCTTTTCCCTTTGGTGATTCACCATGTGTCATTGACATGAATGATGGTGAACCAAGACTAGTCAAGATGCCTTGTGTCAAGTACTGACCCAAATTATGGTGACTAGTTGTATGTTAAATGATATCCCATGTGTTTGAAGTACTGACCCAAATGATTGTGAGCACACACCATAGGTCTACAGTACCGACCCGAATGATGGTGATTAGTTGATGTAGTTAATTTACCATGTGTCTAAAGCACTTACCTGAATTATGGCGAAGATATACCATAGGTCTGAAGTGTTGACCCGAATTATGGAAAATAGTTGATGCTATTGGATTACCATGTGTCACAATTATGACCCGAATATGGTAATGATTGCTATAACCTTTTCTTAGAGAAATTTGTTCACATTAAGAACATTTGTATAGTCATTATGAATACCTCCCTCGCTAAGAGGGAGTGTTGAATTTTGTAGCTACAATCGGTCTTTATAACTTATATTTTAGCCCTTCTGTATAAAGAATTTGTAAGACATGTTCTTCATGTCATTTTGATTATTTAGCACTTGAAAGAATGTATATAAGACATGTTCTTCATGTCGGATTTAAAGGAGAAAATTTCGAAGTTTGAAATTTGAATTTTTTACTCGAAACTACTCAAGTTGGCCAGCCCTCAAGTCAAGTCATCCTAGTGAAGAGACGCCTATTTTGGACAAGCAGAACACTATATAAAGGCTTTTGACCTCCTCCATAAAGACACCATTCGACCTCCCACAAGAAAGACAGTTTTTGGGCATCCAAGCAAAGGATAAGAAGCACAAGGAGGACGAAAAGAATGATGAAGATCATATTTCTCTCTCTCTAGTTCGCATCTCTCTCTCCTAGCTTGCACGTGTGTTTCTAGGCATTTTCTGGACAACACTTTCTAGACAGGCCTAAATTCTAGGCAGTTCCTAGACAAGCCGAAATTCTAGGCAATTTCTAGGTAGCATATTATGGGCAAACCAAAATTTTGGGCAAATCTAAGAGGGCCAAAGTTTGAAGGGTAGAAGTTTGACTTGACTTGACTTCACTAGAGGGTTGCTTGACCAGGTTTGACCATAGCTTGTTGGATGTCAAAATTGACTAGTTGCAATAGATGTATCTCTTGTTGAACTGAAGAATTTCTCTAAGAAAAAGGTTGTTGGGATTTTGCAGGGGTAAATCTTGTGTTCTCTTTGTGCATTGTGATCTCTATTGTCCTTTCGTTTTATAGTTTTATGGTTGAATTCTTGAAGTTTAATTGGTTAATGATAAATTGGAATTGTTAAAAGAAGATCTATATCATTTGAAGTAATTATCAGTATTTCATAAATTAGTGCTTGTATCGATTGCACTTGAAAACTCAACACTACCTAATTTAGTCATTTGAATTTACATTTCAAGTATTTCTCTAGCTTAGACTTAATCTCTCAAATTTGTCTTCGCAATAATCAATCTACCTCCAGCTTTACTGGTTGAAGTAGTAACTTAGGGAACCTCTTCCCCCTAAGTCTTCTTATCCTGAGATCGGGGCCTCAGTGAGGATAAGGTTTGGGGAAAGAGTTCAATTGAAACTTGTTCATTTTTTTCAACTAACTAATTGGCACTAACTTAACCTTAAAATAATTCAAGGTTGCATTCAAATTCATTCATCTTGCAGCATTAGCACTTAGAGTTTCATCTCATTTTACCTTCTAAGTTTACAAAGCATGTCTGTCCTTTTGAAGCAATTATCATTATTTCAAGTACATGTATTTTGTTTAACAAAGCATCTTGCTCCAAGAATTTACTTTTCTAAGTATTTCATATTGAGCATTGTTATCCTTTCCTATCTTTATTGCCGCATTAACTTTTCAAGAATTACTTTCAAGTCATCTCTTTACTTGGATTATTTAGTTTTGCAAGTACTTAATATTTGGCACCAGTTTACCTTGATCCATCTTGTCTATTACTGCAATATCTCCTTGTGGATGGGTGTTGCTATTATGATGCTTTGAATTCATTTGCTACAAATTATATATTAATTTAATTTGGATGTATCTTTGATCATTAAATTTCAACTACCAGAACTTAAATTTTCTAACATAGATCACTTGAGTCTTAGTTATTTTCGTAGGGTCCACCCCCCTTGGCTTTGCTAGGAGTTAGCCTGGACGGAGGAGTTGAGATTTGAGTGACAGGAACTCAACTCGAAACTTGCCCCCAAGGCCACACCAAGTGGAGTCAAAGATTTTTTCCACGATAATCATAGGTGTTGATTTAGGCAGCAACAAACCTCATGCTTAAGGACATTGGTAATATTAAGTGGGTGAAAAAGTGTGTGGAAAAAGAAAAATCCATCACTAGATGTATCTACAACCACTTATGGGTTTTGAACCTTATGAGGAAACACATTGAGCGTAAAAAGCTTGTTTGATCAACCATCACACTGTTCGCAACAAACTTTCTTTCGTTGCAATCCCTTGTTTAGCAAAAAGGCAACCTGAGGATGATGTTTGCTTCTGATGAATGGAATGCATCTCAGTGGTGCAAAAAGGCTAAAAGGAAAGAGGTGGCAACTAAAGTGTTTGAAAAAACTTTTTGGAGAAAGGCAGAAGAGATATTGCCATTTAGCGAGCCTCTTGTGAGAGTGTTACGGATGCTGGATGGTGATAAAACCACCATGGGTTTTGTTTATGAGGCCATGGATCAGGCCAAAGAGGCAACAAATGTAGCATATGGGAATAAATGACAAAATTCTCTTCCTCTATGGAGGAACATCGATGAAAGATGGAAAAAAACACTCCATAGACCTTTACATGTAATTATCTATTATTTAAACCCAAGGTATGGAATATTAATTCTTCAAAGTTTACAAGTTCTATTATTCATTAGAAGCTAGAAAAGTTTCGCGAAACATTCAAAATCAATCGATGAATGTTTTGTCTTTTGAACTTTGAAGGTACCAATACAGTAAATATTTTGAAGCAGATGGGGAGGTAAAAAAGGGATTGTACAAATGGATTGAGCGTGCATGATCCAAAATTCGAAGTTTCATGACCAAATACATAGCCAGCTCTTTAATTTCAATGAGGGTATTGGTACCTTTGGCATGTTTATGGCTATAAGAAACAGAACAAAGGATCCACCAAGTAAGTGTTAGTTTTTGTAGCATCGGAGGTGTTCTAATCTTGAAACTTTGTGGAGAGGCTAAAACACATGAGATCTCCATAACCCAGAAATTGTTTTTGGAAATTCCACATAGAAGTGTCTCAATTAAATTATTAGTTTATTTTTTCATATTTCCCAAGTCTAAACTTAAGAAATTTGGTTAACTAATCAGTATTAATCGAGATAAAGTGTGAATCATCTAGAAACTCAGACAAATCGACTCCAATATGATCATCGCCCTTGATTAAGTTTTAATCTTGGACATTGGAGGTCTAACAGAAGATTATAAGAAGTTGATGGGAAGATAGAGAACACAATTAAGATAGATTTCCATGGAAAGTTTGATTTTCCAGAAAGTAATAACAGTTGTCGAAAGAGTTTGAGCCAGAGAAGGGAAGCAGAGACAAAGAGGGGCAAGGAATATGAGTCCGAAGAAACTTTTTTCTAGATCCAAAGAGTCAGCAGCAGAAGGGTCATATTTCCCAGTGGAGTTGTGCAAAGACTATGTAGAAGGCTTCAAAGGGAGATCAATTTTGCTGAAGGGAAGAGAAATTTTTGGTTGGTCCAGAAATTCTCCAGGAGGCGAAGCGAATTTCTCCCAGAGGCAGAGTCAGCCAGGACGTCATTTTTCTTGCAGTTTCGGGCTTAGCGAGTTGGGGTCTGCGCAAGCACTATGCAAAGGCTCACACAGAGGCAAAACAGTTGGCTAGTTTGTTAGTTGTCGAAGCAGGATCAGGGGTGGCATTGAGGTATTTGCCTCACAGATATTTCGGCCAGTTTATTTTGTTGATTGGATTGTCAATTGGGCATCCATAGAATATACTCAGAATTTCACTATTGCTTAGTAATAAAAAGTTAAAACCCTCAACTGTTGCACCGGTTTTCCCAAGTTGGGTTTTTCCAGGGACTTTAGTCCAAAAATAATTGTGTCAATTTTCATGTGTGTGTGTGTGTTAGTATTTTCTCAGTTTTCAGTTTATCTTCCACAAAATTTAATTTGATGAAAATTGCAGTTGTGAATTATTCGTTCTTTGTGTGGGTAAATAAATTGTTAATTAATTTAAAGTTAGAAGAATAATTTCTAGTTGCTGCAGTAGTTGAAATTTTCATATGGTATCACAGCGATTTTGATCAGACGGGCAAGCTAAGAAGGAGAAGCAAAAATTCGTTGCCTAGTGCAGGTTGGCAAAGAAATTTGGCTTTCCAGTTCGAGTGATTCCAGCAGGCAGAGGGGCAGTTGCATCACAATAATTGCCATTGAGAAAATTCCTTGTTTGGGGCGCAGAAGGGTTTTGCAACAGTTTGCAATAGCAGAATCAACGTCAGGTGGAAGGGAAAGGCACACGAAGAGGGAAATTTCTTTCAGGGGATCTCAAGTTTTAGAGATCTTATTTTTCCAGTTGCAGATTGGCAGTAGCAGTGAGCAGATTTTCTCACTCTAGAAGGGAGTGAGTAGCAGATTCAACAGTCGAGCAAAGGGAAAGAGGGAGATTTTCGATCAACTTTAGATATGGCCACAGTTGGGCTTAGAGATCAGGATAGGTTGGAGGGAGCCTCCAATTTTTTCATCAGGAAGGCCGAGATGACCTTCTTGTTGAATGAACATGGAGTGAAAGCCTACGTAGAAAATGTGGTAGCAGTACCCCAGGATGTGGATAAGCTCAAGAGTACAGGAAGGAAATGGCAAAGGCAAAGTGGATGATCTTGGATGGATTTTGAGATCATATAGTCTCACATTTAGTTTGCAAGAATGCTGCCAAGGATACATGGGATGCTCTCTCCTCGCTATATCAGAGTTCTTCCGAGCAATGTGCTGTATCTTAAGAGAAAATCCCTCGGTTGTGAAAGGAATCAGTGCTTAAGAACATTTTAAAAGTGTGTCACAGGAATGATTTTATCATGAGGTCCTTGTTCTATCCCTCTGGGAACTAGTTTTCTAAAACCCTTAATGATCTGGAATAATAAAAGATTTCACAATGCCATTCACTGCTGATATCTGAATGGAAAGAAGAATTGCAGGGGAAACTCAAAATGATATGTTGAGGAGCAGAATATACCACTTTAAAGTTTCAGAGGAAATTCACGGAGAGAGAGGAAACTTCAAAATAATATGATGTAAACACAGAATCTATTACTTTAAAGTTTCATCAGGATTTTGTAAGAAGAGGGGAAACTCAAAATGATATGCTGAGGAGCAGAATCTACCACTTTAAAGTTTCAGAGAGAACTGGTGAAGAGAGAAAAGTTGGAGTGAAGGAGTGCAAATTAAGGTTATTTAACTCTTACACAGATGTAATTAAGAGACCGGCTGCTACATTACTTCACTTCATTCAAGGAAGAAGGGACACAAAATGGCACAAGAAATACAAATCACCATCAACAGTTGTAGGAAACTTGCTGCTACTTTCATTTACCAATCAGAAAAAGAAGTACAAAATGTAATCCCCAAGAGGTCCAGAACTCGGGACCCTCTTTTTGTCTTTCTCTCTTGCTTAAATACAAACAAAAGCAGTTTGTAACTACTCGAGCTTCCTTGAACTCCTGAACTGCCTAAATTGTTAAACTAATTATTACATTGCTATCAAGGACACCATTGTAGTTTCGATCTTAACAAAGAAAAAAGAATACACTTGGAATAATCCTTTTGCTGAGTCTGATTTGTTGTTGATGTGTCCCTCCGAAGCGTTGAGGTGCCTTTACTCGTTATGATGCGATAGCCGCACAGTTCTGCAACAACGCCCCTGTGCCCAACTTGCCCTAGTTGCCCCAGTTGTTGTGCTTCCAATAGTGCTACTATATGCTCTTATGCCTGACTCTGTCTATGCCTCTGTGCATTTCGGCTGTGATGTCCCAATAGTCTATATAAACACATCTCCACCCGACTCTGCCCATGCTTTTGTGTTTCGAAAGCTATCATCATGTCACTTGCTAACCGTCTCTACCTCTTCTACTTGTGTCGGCTGCATTATGTCTTTTCTTCTCCTTTGCTCTGCGTCGGACCACATACCCGAGTCTTTCTACCCGAATTCAGACTTTCTTTCATTACCAAGGCGTTTCACCGGCTTTACGTTATAATCCTCTATTCTCCCTCTGATACGATTTATCACAAGAACTGCCTTACCTCGGGATTTGAAAACATTTGGCCTTAACCTTTGAAACCACATCGCATCCGAATATTGGAGTTTTATTAAACATACATACGGAAGCAATCAACAGCAGTCACTTCAAAACAGATCACACATATACTCAAACCACTTACATACACGCGGAACTGTGGTTGTAGGGTTCCACAACATGGTGACCAATCGGAAGCAATCGCACTTCGCAACTTATTCTATATCGCATGTCGGCGATTATAACAAATATCTTAAATGGTAAACAATGAAATCGTAGATGCGAAGTTGCGATGGCGATGTCGCACACAACAATGCAACTTTTCTACTTATCGCAAATCGCCATGCACAAGTTTAAGGCTACACCGATAAGAGTTAAACCATAATTTATGCGATGTGCGATATGCACTGGTGCGCTATGCCAACACGTGGCCCTTCTCCTCATCGCATCGCAATCCAAATAACATACTGCGCGATTCCTTAGCGCTAAACACTAAAATTTGCGATTTCATCTCCGCCATTGATCTATGCCCAAATCCAACAGTCCTCGCTGTATCTTTACTCCGGTTTGCTGACTTTGCTTCTTTGGTTATGCCCGTTCGTTTCTTCCTT
This sequence comes from Pinus albicaulis, assembly GCA_034641835.2. NCBI lineage: Eukaryota > Viridiplantae > Streptophyta > Pinopsida > Pinales > Pinaceae > Pinus > Pinus albicaulis. The sequence continues at coordinate 1,265,886,272 of CM076578.1, read as the reverse complement.
GTTTTTCGTAGAACACTTAACTCATTCACAACTTTGCCCATGTTCACGACTTGACCTGCTTACCGTTGACAACTCTGTGCAGCACGTTCACAACTCTACCTTTGTTGATTGGTTGCCTTTGCTCCTTTTCTGCCTTAACTTCCTTTGTTGCCTTTGTTTCTTTTCTACCTTTGTTGCCTTTGTTGCCTTTGCCTTTTCTTCTAAAGTTGCTCCTCTCTGCTACTTTGCCTTCGCTGATGGTCTAATGCTGCTACTGCTTCCTTGAATTTGGTTCAAGTGCACATGTAATAATGAATCCTTGGTGCGCTTGTGGTTATCCTTTTAAGCATATTGCAGGTCTTCTTTACATTCTAACAACTATTCCTCAAAAACCTTGAATTGCTTAGAACCTTTCTTGATTTTTAGCTGAGTCAAATTAGGCTACAACATTTGGCTCCAATTGGGGACAGTGCTTTGGTAACAAAGTGCTGAGAACTTGTAGATCAGTAGCCTTTATTGGGCATGGAGTCAAAGAGCACTTGTAGATCAGTAGCCTTTACTGGGCAGGGAGTCAAAGAACACTTGTAGATCAGTAGCCTTTATTGGGCACGGATTCAAGGAGAACTTGTAGATCAGTAGCCTTTACTTGGCATGGAGTCAATCCTGAATGGGAGTTGATCTAGTATGAAATCCCCCCGAAACCTGCTACACTTTGGACTTATTCCTTTATTCTTAAACTGGAAATACTGAACTAGAAATACTACAACTAAAAATGCTCAACTTCTGAGCTTATTTATGCACAACTCCCACGTGTGCATTTATGCCTGAACTTAATCAGGTGAAGTCAGCCTTCCAATGGCACCAACCCAACATCTGCATGTTAGACCTAACGCCTTTATATTGTTGAAATTTGAAGATCCCAATAGGGAGGTACCATGAAAGTTTTCCAGATACAAAGCCTTGCACATACCTTTGTATAAATTCCTATTGCTGACAAAAGAAAGTTGTCATATGGTCAGCCACTGGATCATAGAACTGATGAGACAAATTTTCCACTGCCTCCTTTTCTTGAATATCTTGTTGATGTAGACTTCTTTGAACAGGTCAGCTTCCTTCACTGTTTGACTCCTCACTTTGAGGTTGTATGTGAGAAGTTTTATTGTTGTTTTCTACTGGAAACCATTTAGCCCGGGAAGAGAAATCTAAGGTTTGTTCCTCATAACGCTGATGTTCTTCATATAATGCCAACTCTTGACAAAAATCTTTAGGAACTGTAATGCAACATTCATCTATCCTCTCATATAAGGTTGCATCAATATCAATAATAAAATCGGAGGAAAATTCTTCTTTCTCCAATAAAGAATGTACATTTTGGGCCTTATAATCTTCTGTATTTTCCATAGTGCTTACTCATTTCCTTGCCCACAGAATTCCTCATCTAATGAAACCTTCATCAGTGGAGTTGTCAGGTGAAAAATATACAACCAAATTTGTATCTAAATCTTGTTCACCATCAAGAAATAGATTTTGATACCCAGGGAAAAATAACTTTGTGCCTTCGTCCTCGGCAACGGCGCCAAAAAATGTTGTATCTTAAGAGACAATCCCTCGGTTGTGAAAGAAATCAGTGCTTAAGAACATTTTAAAAGTGTGTCACAGGAATGATTTTATCATGAGGTCCTTGTTCTATTCCTTTGGGAACTAGTTTTCTAAAAACCTTAATGATCTGGGATAATAAAAGATTTCACAATGTCATTCATTGCTGATATTTTAATGGAAAGAAGAATTGCAGGGGCAACTCAAAATGATATAATGAGGAGCAGAATCTACCACTTTAAACTTTCGGAGGAAATTCACGGAGAGAGAGGAAACTTCAAAATAATATGTTGTAAATACAAAATCTATTACTTTGAAATTTCATAAGGAGTTTGTGAAGAGAGGGGAAACTCAAAATGATATGTTGAGGAGCAGAATCTACCACTTTAAAGTTTCAGAGAGAATTGGTGAAGAGAGTAAAGTTGGAGTGAAGAAGCGCAAATTAAGGTTATTTAACTCTTACACACAGATGTAATTAAAAGACCGGTTGCTACATTACTTCACTTTATTCAAGGAAGAAGGGACACAAAATGGCACAAGAAATACAACTCACGATCAACAGTTGCATGAAACTTGCTGCTACTTTCATTTACCAATCAGAAAAAGAAGTACAAAATGTAATCCCCAAGAGGTCCAGAACTTGGGACCCTCTTTCTCTCTTTCTCTCTTGCTTAAATACAAACAAAAGCAGCTTGTAACTGCTCGAGCTTCTTTGAACTCCTAAACTGCCTAAACTGTTAAACTAATTAATACATTGCAATAAGGGACACCATTGTAGTTTCGATCTTAACAAAGAAAACAGAATACACTTGGAATAATCCTTTTGTTGAGTCTGATTTGTTGTTGATGTGTCCCTCTGAAGTGCTGAGGTGCCTTTACTCGTTATGATGCAATAGTTGCACAATTCTACAACAACACCCTTGTGCCCAACTTGCCCCAGCTGTCGTGCTTCCAAAAGTGCCACTATATGCTCTTCTGCCTGACTCCGCCTATGCCTCTGTGCGTTTCCGCTGTGATGTCCCAATAGTCTATATAAACGCATCTCCACCCGACTCTGCCCATGCTTTTGCGGTTCGAATGCTATCATCATGTCACCTGCTACCCGGCTCTACCTTTTCTGCTCGTGCCTGCTGCATTATGTCTTTTCTTCTCCTTTGCCCTGCATCGCACCACATACTCGAGTCTTTCTACCCGCGTTCAGACTTTTTTTCATTACCAAGGTGTTTCACTGACTTTACATTATAATCCTCTTTTCTCCCTCTAATGTGATTTAACACAAGAACTGCCTTACATCCGGATTTGAAAACATTTGGCATTCACCTTTGAAACCACATCACATCCGAATATTGGAGTTTTATTAAACATACATATGGAAGCAATCAACAGCGGTCACTTTAAAATAATCACACATAAACTCAAACCACTTACATACACGCAGAACTGTGGTTGTAGGGTCCCACAACATGGTGACCAATCGGAAGCAATCGCACTTTGGAACTTATTCGATATCGCATGTCGGCAATTATAACAAATAGCTTAAATGGTAAACAATGAAATTGCTGATGTGAAGCTGCGATGGCAATGTCGCATCGCAACATCGCAACTTTTACAACTTATCGCAAATCGTCGCCCACAAGTTTAAGGTTATATCGATAAGAGTTAAACCATAATTTATGCGATGTGAGATATGCGCTGGTGCGATATGCCGACATGTGGCCCTTCTCCTCATCACATCGCAATCCAAATAACATATTGCACAATTCCTTAGCGCTAAACACTAAAATCTACGATTTGCAAAATCGCTCTAATTGCGATTTCATCTACGCCATTGATCTATGCCCAGATCCAACGGTCCTCACTGTATCTTTACTCTGGTTTGTAGACTTTGCTTCTTTGGTTGTGCCCATTCGTTTCTTCCTTGTTTTTCGTAGAACACTTGACTCGTTCACGACTTTGCCCATGTTCACGACTTGACCCGCTTACCGTTCACGACTCTGTCCAGCACGTTCATGACTCTGCCTTTGTTGATTGGCTGCCTTTGCTCCTTTTCTGCCTTAACTTCCTTTGCTGCCTTTGTTTCTTTTCTACCTTTGCTGCCTTTGCTGCCTTTGCCTTTTCTTCAAAACTTGCTCCTCTTTGCTCCTTTGCCTTTACTGATGGTCTACTGTTGTTGTTGCTTCCCTGACTTTGGTTCCAGTGCACATGTGATAATGAATCCTTGTTGCGCTTGTGGTTATCCTTTTGAGAATATTTCATGTCTTCTTTACATTCTAACAACTATTCCTCAACAATCGTCAATTGCTCAGAACCTCTCTTGATTTTTAGTTGAGTCAAATTAGGCTAAAACACAGTGGAAGATGTTTCTCCATGAGAAGCTGAGAAGCATCAGGATGCAGAAAGGTGAGGGCATAGATCACCTCCTCACTAGGATTCAAGAGCTCCGAGATCAGTTATCAGTCGTTGGGGAGGCGACCCAACCCACAGAGCTTGTACGATTGGCACTAAACAATGTATTGGAGGACTGGCAAGTGTTTTTCCAAAGCATATTGGGAAGAGACAATTTGCCTGGATGGGACAGGATGTTGGTCGATCTACCGCAGGAGTTGAGGCAGGATCTAGTAAAGAGCACCATCAGCAGAGACAGCAGTAAGGCGTGAAGAGTGAGAAGGAAGAGGAGAATGCGGCCCTAGCATCGACGGTTCCCAGTCAAGGACATGGGGAGAAGAAGAAGGACCTATCAAAAGTTTAAGTGCTTCAGATGTGATGAGCTTGGTAACTACAGTACGCGGTGTCCTCTCAGAAAGAAGGACAAGCAGGAGAAGCAGGATCAGGCGACAACGTTTCTGGAGATAGAAAAGCCATCCTCCACGTTGGAGGAAGAGTTTAAGATGTTTGCAGCCATACCTCCAGGAGAGAGGTGGGGCGACATGGAGCTATAGTTCCATAGTTGCTATGGGGGCCCACATTATTAAGTAGCAGGATGGATTAGTGTCAGTGAAGCAATCAGATTCGAGAGTGACATTTGAAGACTAGCGGTAGTCAGGAGCTGAGGAGCACAGTGCAGTGTTGGCAGCAATGCAAAGTGGCACAGCAGCACAGATTCCATGGTGGACAGTGCAGTGGCTAGTAGCAATCATATACTCAGGAGACAGATGCAAACACAGATGATTGAGTATTTGGATGCTTCTCAGTTGCAGAGGTCGCAATTGTAGCAACAACAGATGAGAGGGAGTTGCAGTGGATATTTAGAATTAGCAGTAGTGTCAGCGCCAACACAGACTCAACATCAGAGTTGCGCAGTGGTTACTGGGCAGTGACTAGACATCAGCAGCGTGGCAGAAGGTGGTATAGAGACAGAGTGTTGTAGTAATAATGGTGCAGCACTAGAACACCTTCCTCGCTAAGAGGGAGTGTTAGTTTTTGTAGCATCAGAGGTGTTCTAGTCTCGAAACTTTGTGGAGAGGATAAAACACATGAGATCTCCATAACCCAGAAATCGTTTTTGGAAAGTCTACATAGAAGCGTCTTAATTAAATTATTAGCCTATTTTTTAATATTTCCAAAGTCTAAACTAAGGAAATCTGTTAATTAATCAGTATTAATTGAGATAAGGTGTGAACTAGCTAGAAACTCACACGGATCGACTCTTATATGATCTCGACCCTTGACTAAGATTTAATCTTGGTCATTGGAAGTCACACAAAAGATTATAAGAAGTCCATGTGTAGAAGGAGAACACACTTGATATCGATTTCCTTGGAGAGTTCGATTTTCCAGAAAGCAACAGCAGTTGTCGGAAGAGTTTGAGCCAGAGAAGGGAAGCAGAGACAGAGCGGGGCAAAGACAGTGAGTCTAAAGGAAATCTTTTCCAGATCCGAAGAGTCCGCAGCAGAAGGGGCGTATTTCCCAACAGAGTTGTGTAGAAGGCTTTACTACCCACCATTCTGTGGGCGATATCCCTAGGAGAGAATTTTCTCCAAGATGGTCCTTAGCAGGTAGCCACCAACTAGCTCGTTATGCCATTTCTCCGCCACCTGAGCCAGCCATGTGGTCCCTCACCCATCTGTCATGATCCTATGTTTGAAGGTGGGCTTCCCGAACCTAAAGGTATGTGTTAAATTTAGATAACCATGGTGTGTTCTATGCTTAATGCAGTTTACTTCAATCTTTCTTATAGGCCCAATTCAAATTAGCAATCACATAAACATGAAAGTAAAATGTTGATAGAACATAATAATAGATCAACATAAGACAAGCCAAATAATATATCATAATTTGTAATTCTTCTTGTCTAGCAAATATAGAAAGAAATGTTTGTTACAGCAGTCAACAAGATGCCCTAGCCAGCAAAGACATTTTCTAGTCAAACCAGCTCTTCAAACATATAAGATCAGCCTTCCTCAAGTGTCACACACACCTCAAAAGACAGCTCCCAAAACAGTCAACGCAAGTCAACAAAAGGATCCCATTTCTGGCATCCAGATTTCTGGCATCGCATCCATTTCCAGTATCCAGATTTCCACGTGGGAGAGAGAGAAGCCTCTAAAGGTTGTACGAACCAATCAGAAGTGGAAGAATGTGTGTGATGAGATGATAATGAAATGAGCATCATCTCTCTCCTATTTATATCCATTAATGAGGGTGTGTGACACATCTATTAGGCTTGTGAGCCTACATTACAATTCTGGCCGACCTTGACAATTTGCACGTGTGGAAAATAAATTCAAAATATAAGTTCTGCTCATCCAAAAAAGATGATATTTAGAGCAATCTTGCACCTCTGCGAAAGAATAATCCAACAAAATTATCATCATCATCATATGAGTAATGCAACATGGAGTTTGGACCTAGTTGCCCAAAATTAACACTCCCTCTCAACTAGTGAGAACTCCATCTGTCCACCTGCGCCATCTTGTCATCCAGTACCATAGTGTACTATCATATATCACCATGCACTCCTGCGTCATCTTGTTGTAACATGCTTTGTTGGCTCTTCTTCGCAAAATGAGAGTGAGTCACAAAGACATCACACTCTGCTGACCCGAAGACAGCTTAGAGGTTAAAACATCAATCGGACTCGAGAGAGTCACATACTAACCCGAAGTTAGTTTATTGTTCTGAAGTCAGTTCAGAGGTAAGAACCTCATCTAGACTTGATCTCAGATCAATTGGTTGGACACATCCCATCCTAGACATAGAGAGTACGGCAATCCCTGATGCGTCCATCGGTCATGCTATCCGTCTCTATCCACATTTCCCAGCTCATTGGCCAAATGAGAGGTACTTCCCATGAGTCTGAAACTCCATGGGTAGGATGCATGCGGGGCATAGATCAAAGAGAGGGTGAACTAGCTCAATATCATAACGGTGGGGAAGAAGCACACCAACAAGGTTCGGCGAACCTAGCCCTGTAGTTGCTTATAGCTCCAAGTAGCTATCCCCAAGCCCCCGAGAGCTCCCAAAGCTCATTGTCCAACTCAGGCGGGACCCTCATAATAGGATCTGTCCACATTACCAAGCTTCTCACGGAAAGTTCAGAATTTGACCTTCCCCAAGGGCTTCGTGAGAATATCTACGACCTGCTCATCAGTCCCAATCTGATCAAGCAATACGACGCCTCGTTGTACCATGTCTCGGACAAAGTCGTACCTAATATCAATATGCTTGGAACGGTCGTGATACACGGGATTCTCAGAAAGACAAATCCCACTTTGGTTATCGCAAAGGATAACGATGGTATCCAGCACATGCCCAAATAGCTCACAAAACAGCTTTCTCAACCAAATAGCTTCACAACAGGCCATACTGGCTGCAATGTATTCGGCCTCAGCGATGCTCAAAGCAACCAATTTCTTCTTCCTTCTCATCCAAGATATCAAAGCAAAACCCAAGGTGAAGCAACAACCAGATGTGCTTTTACGATCCACCACACTGCTTGCCCAATCGGCATCGGTATATCCATGGAGCCTCATACTCCCGGCAGTGTATCTCAGCCCACAAATGATTGTACCCCGAAGATATCTCAATACATTCTTGGCACCAATCCAGTGAATGTGATGAGGGTCAACCATATATTGCAAAACATATGTCCAGACGTGAGTTCACTAAGAACATCAAGGCCCCCACGAGTTGTCGATACTCGATGGGATTTCCCAATTCAGGCCCAGCAGCGTTTCCACACAACTTCTTAAAGTTAAGTTCCATCGGCGTCGACACAGACTTACAGTCCACCATCCCAAAACTCTCCAGCAGCTTCACAACATATTTTCCTTAAGAAAGGAAAACCTTAGACCATTCCAGAATGTTGTCTAGTGTTGTAGAGGCCTCATTAATCTGGGCGCACTTTTTCCTCGTTTCTGCTTGGACCCCTGCTAAGGGGGCAATCGTCTGCCTTATCCTCATCATTTCTTTGTAAACCTGTGTCATGGTCATACCCAGGATGTTCAACTCTCCTTGGATGGCAGCTTGTAGTCCATCGGCTTGAGTGAGTGCAATCTGGAGCGTTTGGTTTTCGACTTCCAGGGCCTTCTTTTCCTCTTCCGCTTGAGTGACCCTTTGCTCAAATATACGGAGCCTGTTTTGCAGTAATAAGATCTCTCTGCTCATTCTGCCGACATTTTCTTCTGTGGCAGCTACAAAAGCGGTTCCAACAGGTGTTATCATTATGGTGTTTGTCCTGGTGTCTAGGACTATGTCCTTCTCAATAGTTACTGCCAGAGGCTCGGTCGGGTTTCGGACGAGACATTTTCTTCTCTCCTCCCTGATCTTGTGAGTGTACTGATCGTAAGATAATCTTGGTAGATCTAGTACATCATCTTCTTGTTCCTCTGAGATACCGAGTACTGTAAGTGGGAGATGCCCTCTTGTCATGGGAGTTGCTGGGGGTATGTCAATAGGTGGCAGGTATGCCCGCTTCCCAGTTTGTAAGGGTTGTGATCCGCTCCCCTCTGCTTCCTTGGCTGTCTCTTCGTGTTGTTTCTAAGCCTCTTCTTCTTGTTGTTGCTTTTCTGCTTCTTCTCTATCCTGTTCTTGCTTCAGCCTGTTTTTCCCTTCGTTTCTCTATTGCTCTTCCTCTTCTTTCTTTCTGTGAGCCTCTTCCGCTCGCTTCTTTCTTTGTTCTTCCCTCTGCTGCTTCTTTCGTTGATCCTCTACTTGTTGCCTTTGTCTCTCTTCTTCCTGCTGTTGCGCCAGAGCATCTTGTGTTTTCTTAAGTTCTTCTTCTCTTTGCTTTTGCTCGGCATTCAGCTGTGTCTCGACCTCTTTGCCTTCTCCTCCTTGTAGGTCCTTAGGAGGACCATCGCCCGTGGTGTTTTTGGGCCTTTTGGACTGAGAGGTCGATGCTGCTCCCATTGGTGTTTTTCGTTTCATGGCATACGCTCATTCCTATAAGGTCTGGTCATCCTGAGACTGACCTCCTTGGTTCCCATCCAGGTCAACTTTCTCTTCAAAGGCTGCCTCCCTAAGTGCATTGTACCAGTTCTTGAGGGGAACCCATGCCCCACTAAAGGTAGTGGTGTCCATCCTGCCATACATTCGGCACATCATGGCTGCGACGAGCCTGTATACTTTCCTCAGACCCTCGGTCTTATATTCCTGATCTTTCTTTCCTTTGAACTTCTTCGGGTCTTCCCACCAACCCCTTATGGTGTCTTGTACCGGCACATCATGTGTTGCGATCCACCGGGCGTTAAAGGATTCCTCTTTACTCGGAAGTGAATAATATACTTCAGCATCCCCTCCGGTCAAGTTTGTGAAAGCTTTCCCTGTGTGGTCTCGGATTACTCAGTGCTTTGAATCCACTTTTTGGAGGATCCATTCGATCATTTCTGCGCACGGGAAGATTGGCGGGTGGGCAGCCACATAATGTAATTTGGACCTCTTTACCTTTATGTATATGTGCCAGTCCGCGGGGTCTTCTGGGAATTCCTACTTTTTGAACTCTTGGTAGAGTCCATACCAGGACATCTTTGCACCTTTTCCAAAGACACAAGCGGTGTCCGCATAGATGGGAGTCCAGGGAGGAGGCATGTCACCCTTTGATGGATCTATTTCTAGGCTCTTGTGCCTTCTTCGACCTGTCGGGGGCCCCATGTTGCTTGAGGCTGAAGATATAGAAACGCACTCGAGTTCGTCTTCGATATTACCTGAAAAAAACGCGCTCTGATTGGCTTGTCAGACACATTGTGAACTCCGTCATGCAAGTCGAATGCGACCTACGCGACTCTCGTATTTATAAAGAGGTCGCACGTTTGGGTATTAATGGAGGTCGCAAGGTCGCATCGGAGGTTAGATGCACACATTTGCGACCTTGCGACCTGGCGACCCAGAGGTCACTGGGTCGCAAGGTTGCATGGTCGCAAAGGTAAGCTTCTAACGGAGTTTGCGACCTGGCGACCTTGGCCAGGTCGCAAGGTCGCTAGGTCGCAAACTATCGAAGATTGAAGGAAATGCAACTTTTTGACTTTGCGACTTCACTCAAAAGAAAAACTTAAAGTCGTCTTTTGATTTGAGGTTGCCTGTCCAGGGTGGTTTTTTTTTTAGGCCCATGGCCGATGCTGGGAAACAAGCCTGTCTTTATCAAAAGCAACAGAGGCTCTGAAATTTCAGACTGATGCCAAATTTCAAAGGGTGTTGTAGCGACTACAATAATTGGTGATTCACTGGTAGAACCCTGAATTCCTGCTTGCACTCAGTCTTGTGGGGGGTGGGGCGGCCTTAGCAGACTCTTCCTTTCGCTTTCGTGGGTCCCACTGGCCTCCTCTTTGGCCTTCTTGCATCCATTTCACTCGATTGCACTACGCAGAATGCTATTCACCGTGCCCCTTTGTTCCTGGAGACCGGACGGGAGGGGTCGGGGTAACATCACGGACTTCAAGGGATTCGGTATAGTTATTGGTCTCTTGTGTTGCTCCGCTGCCAACGAGCTTGATGGGCCCTGGCAGAGTCACTGCCTAGGAGTCACGAACATTGCTCCACTGCCAACAAGCCTAGTCAGTACCCTAGCGAAGTCATCGCATCACCTCTCTGCGCAGGAAGCCTTTCTCGATCCTTTACCCTTATTTTGTGTGCTAACAGCACTTATTTCTATGTGCTCAGGGCACTTATTTGTATGTGGAAAATACTGCCTGGGCGAATGAGGGATTCAGACTTACGTTGCTTGCAAGAGAGGTTGCTCCTAGTCTTTATTTGGAGACCTTTTGGGTTTTCTCGAATACCCCTTTTGCCGTTAGAGGTTAGCCCTTTTCCCCTTTCATCCAGTCACCAATTCCACCCATAACTTTCAATAGCAATTTTCGAGTTAATGTGGGATTCAGACTTACGTTGCTTGCAAGAGAGGTTGCTCCTAGTCTTTATTTGGAGACCTTTTGGGTTTTCTCGAATACCCCTTTTTCCGTTAGAGGTTAGCCCTTTTCCCCTTTCATCCAGTCACCAATTCCACCCATAACTTTCAATAGCAATTTTCGAGTTAATGTGCCGGATCAACTACTTGCACTAGGGTCCCATGACTTGGTCGAGTTCCTCCCACAAAGTGGTTATCAAAGACATACTCAGGCCATTTAAGGTTGACTCTTCGCAGGTAGAGATTCAGGTACAGCTTGCCTATTGAGTAATTGTTGTGTTGATCCTTAGAATCGAGGCATTAAGGAGTGAAATTCCAGGGCCTTTCTCCAAGCAAGCTAATTATTGAAAACAACCAAAATAAACAAAAGAAACATGACGAATGCGATAAAGCAAAAGATAAGACTATGGTACAAAGTGTGGGGATAGCCGAAGGGTCGTCAGGTGAAGTAATGTTTGAGGTCGTGGTCGTTCACTGGGAGGATCTCAATCCTCCCTTCTAAGGTTTGGAGTCTATACGTGAATGGGCCAACCTTTCCTTTGATCTGGAATGGGCCCGTCCACAAGGCTTGGAATTTAGCAAAGTAACAAACATCACGATTTTATCGCGATTTTTTCAAAAAATCGCGAGTTTTTCGGGCTGCCGATTTTATCGGCGATTTTTTCAATGATTTTTTGAAAAAATCGTTATCACGAAAAAATCGCGATTTTTACGAAAAAATCGCGATTATTTTGGTAAAAATCGTGGGCCCATCAAATAGAAACCCTATAAGTTCAAAAATCGATTTTTTTTTTTGTCATTTTTGCAGCCCTCTCATTTTCCTAACACACCCTGTTGGCAGTTCATGGTAATGTTAAATTCTTAAAGTAAAAGTGATATTTCTTTTACTTAAATTTTTAACATTACCATGAAATGACTCAGGATGTTTAAGAGTGGTTTCGACCTCATTGGATTTCATATGGAGAAACTAGAATTTTAGATTTCACTCAAAATTTAGCAGACTTAATGGTTTTCAGGGTTTCATGGTTTGGGGATTTGCATTGTTTCCATTTGATTCTATTATGTGTAAGGGTATGAGATTGGCATTTGAACAAGAGCATGAAGTCCTTTAAGAACCTTGATGTTAGTGGCATTGATTGTTGAACTTTGTTGATGTTGGTGGTATTGATTGTTGAACTCCCCTACCGTGGCCTTAACAAGAATGTACCCTTCACTCAAAGGAAAACAACTGGTTAGGCATGTTAATCTTTTTCTACCGCATTTTAAGGTTGAGCAATCCAAGTCTGAAGACTTTGAGCTAGATGATCTTTATGTATCTCTTGTTGATGATCCCATTTCTAGTAGCGATGAATCAATGATGAGTTTCATGAGGAGGAGGAGAAGGAGCAACAATAGGAGGAGGAGGAGCAACAATAGGAGGAGGAGGTGACACCACCTACCCCTACTATCGGTAGAGGACGTGGTCTACCTCCTTTAGCTCCTAGTGCTTCAGGATCTGGAGCACAACAGAGTCCATTGCCAGCCCCGCCAACTTCTTCGTCTAGAGGGAAAGCTGTTACATTTTCTCGCAAGAGGGGCAGAGGAAATCAGTAGTATAGGTTATTTGGTGCATTCCTTTGTATATAACATTATGACTCCTGATATGAGATACATTATAATATTTTTTGTTGATATTTTGAGGTTGAGTTGAGACTCAGGACTTAGTATTCAGGACAGGAATCAGTTTTATGTGTGATGTAGCACTAGACATGATATTACACATCTTATATATTAGTTTTTTTTTCATATTTATGTGTCAATGCATTTATTTTATGCTGTAGATGCTTTAGATATTAAAAAAATTAAAAAAAAATGAATATTTTTGTATGTGCTAATTTTTTCCCGATTTTTACGATTTTTTCCAATTTTTTCCATTTTTTCCCCTTGGCGATTTTATCCCGATCGCGATTTTTGTTACTTTGGAATTTAGTATGTTTTCCCCTGTCTTCGTGAGCTTTGTCCCATTTGAAAACAAGGTCACCTATTTCAAACACCTTTTTCCAGGCAGACCTTTTGTCAAACCATCGTTTGATCCGACTTTGGTGAATAGCGAATTTTTCCTTGGCTTTTATTCTTTCCTCCTCTAGTTTCAGCAGGGTGTCTATGCGGGTTTGCAAGGCAGGGCACGGGGTGCCATGTGTTTCTTGGGATAATTGAAGGGCAGGAAGGGAAAGATTGGGGGGGAGGATGGCTTCTTTCCTAGAGACTAGGAAGAACGGAGAGGTTCCCAGAAAGGGTTTGGGTGTGACTCGGTCAGCCCAGAGGGCATTGCTAAGGGCATTGTGCCAATTTTTTGGGTGTGACTCGGTCAGCCCAGAGGGCATTGCTAAGGGCATTGTGCCAATTTCGTTGTTGGGATAGCAAGGTTTTCTTGATGAATTGAATTAGGTTCTTGTTGGTAGACTCGACTAACCCATTACCCTGCGGGTAGTAATTGGCAGAATGTTTCAAAACAATACCATTTTAAAAAGCGATCTCATACAGCGTAAATGATGAAAAATACATAGCATTATCAAAGACGAGAGAGGTTGGAACATCGAACCTAGTCATGATGTACTGAGTAATGAAAGTTATTACCTCCTGGTCGTTGATCTGGCGTAATGGTATCGCTTCAACCCATCTTTTGAAATAATCCGTGGTCGCAAGGATATATCGGTGTTGCTCGGAGGAGTGTGGTAGTATCTCTCCAATCAAATCCAAACCCCACTGCTGGAATGGTTCTTCTACTTCAACAGACTGTAATGGAACAGATGGTCGAGATTCTCTACTGGCAAACTTTTGGCATGAGGGGCACTTTCGAACATAGGCATGAGCATCCTTAAACAAAGTAGGCCAGTAAAAACCGGCTCGCATAACCTTGTAGTGCATCTCCTGCATAGTGCCCCCCGGCCGAGCTATCATGTAGTTCTTTAAGGACTTGTTGGGCCTTGTCGAGTTCCAAGCAACACATCAAGACGCCATTGCGATGTTTGCGAAACAACTTGCCTTGCAACATCTGATAGGATGCGGCTTTCAGTCTTATTGCTCATTTCTGCTTGGCTGTCAAGGTTGGCACCAAAGTACCATGGCCAAGATATTGTAGGAGATCTATGTACCATGATGGGGCACCTTGTAGGAGCATGTCGTCCGTCTGGTACATCTCTATTTCATGTTCCCAACACTCTTCATCGCTGCCTCGTGGGTCAGTGGCTTCAACGGCCATTCGGCACAACCCTTGCCCATTGACCGTGTGTGCAGGCTTAAATTCTAAGTCATATTCTTGAAGACATGCCATCCTGTTACCTTGTCGCTCACCCAATTCCTGTTGCACAAACAGTGAGCGGACTACTGGGTGAGGTACAAATACCGTGACATGGTTCTTCGAAATATATGGCCTAAAATGTTTGACGGCCTTATATATCGCATATGCTTGCTTTTCGATGTCCAAATAGTTCAACTCGGGGCCTTGCAACCTTGCGCTCACGAAGGATATGGGTCGTTCATCACTGCTGCAGTCCTTCTGGGTAAGGACAACCGCAAGTGACGAGTTTGAGGCAAAAGTATACAAGATGAAGCCTTTGCAGAAATTTGGGCTATACAGGGTTGGTGCTTTTGCGATGGCTCTTTTAATGTTGTTGAATACTTCCTTCTCGGATTGGTTTCATTTAAAATTTGCGTTCTTTTTTATCATATTCTGCAGAGGTTTCACAATTTATGCGAAGTCCGATATGAACTTTCGGAGGAAATTGATTTTCCCGAGAAATGACTGCATGGCCTTCTTGCTACTTGGGGGAGAAATTTGAGCAATGGCTTTGACGTGGTTCGGGTCTACCACTATGCCATCTATGGTTATAATGAGGCCCAACAAATTCCCTTTTGAGACCGCGAAAACGCTTTTCTTGGGGTTCAACGAGATCCCGTACTTTCGGCATCTCTCAAAGATCTGCTTTAGGTGTTGCAAGTGGTCATGCCTGCGTTTTGAGAACACGGTGACATTATCTAGGTAGACCACCACGCTCTGCCCCATGAGCGCTCGGAAATCGATGTCCATGGCCCTCTGGAATGTCACTCTGGCATTGATTAAACCAAATGGCATGCGCCTGAAAGCAAACGTTCCCCACTTAGTTCTAAATGTTGTCTTCAAACAGTCCGGCTCGGCAACTAACCCCTGGTTGTATCCTGAGAAGCCATCTAGTAACGAAAACATTTCCGAACCCGATACGGTTTGGAGAATATGCTCCATGGGGGGAATGGGGTAATTTGTCCTTATCGGAAGACCAGTTCAAATTTCGGAAGTCTACACATAAGCGGATTTCACCGGACTTCTTGCGGACGGGGACCAAATTTGACACCCACGTCGAATGTCGAACCTTGAAGATGATGCGGGCGTCTAGGAGCTTCTTAAGTTATTTCTGAATCATCGGTTCCAAGGTTGGGTGCACTTTTCTTAGCTTCTGCTAAAATGGTTTGACACCCTCCTTCCTTGGTATCACATGTTGGATAATCTGCGTATCATACGTCTATAGCTCATCATATGTGCAGGCAAAATCGTCTCGATACTTCTTGAATAAATCAATAAAAGACTACCTCTCTTGGGGGGTGCACTCGGTATCGAGGTTAACAAACTTCGAGTCGTTTTTTGTTCTGAGGTTCACTTGTTCGTGCGATAAGGTAGAACTTTGCAACTTCGTATTGAGAGGCCCCCAGAAGCGGTTTTGCAAGTCGAATAACTTCTCGAGTGAGAAAACCCCTTTGGGTATTAGGTTCGCCTTGTGTTCTTCTCTTTCCTTTTGCAAAACCATCTCATGCTCCTCTTCGATCACTGCATCCTT
The DNA here is from genome assembly GCA_034641835.2 of Pinus albicaulis. NCBI lineage: Eukaryota > Viridiplantae > Streptophyta > Pinopsida > Pinales > Pinaceae > Pinus > Pinus albicaulis. The sequence goes on along the minus strand of CM076578.1, from coordinate 1,265,870,507 downwards.
GAATATGTCTGTATTTAACATGAAATCCAACACCTATTGATCATCATTGAAAACACGGAAATTAGTCACATTATCCGACACTGCAGGCTTATACACAATTTCAATAGAAAAACCATCCCTTAATGGGGTAAACATAGCAACAGTGTTTGCCAAAGTATCGGTTGTTGCATTGTGCATCCTAAGTATCGACTTAATATCAAAAGCGTCAAAAGCAGAAATCAAACGCCATACCTCTTGTTGGTACCCTTTCAAATGAGGAGATAGGCAATGAATAGTGTTGCGTACCTATCGAGTGATGATTTCAGAGTCGCCTATTACCTTCAAGCAGCTGACTTTGAGGTCAATTGCTTTTTTGAGGCCTAGGATCAGTGCTTCGTACTTGGCGGTATTGTTGGTGCACTTGAACTCCAACCTGCAAGACATCAGGAACTTGTTTTTCTGGGGGTCTATCAGGATACAACCGGCACCGGCCCCGTCATGAGTCTTGGAACCGTCATAGTACAAGGTCCAGATATTGTTCTCCGGTGTTTCTAGGTTTCATGTGTTCACAAACGGTGTGTCCGTAACGGAGCTGTCGGGTGGACCTTCCATTACGGTGGTATGGGGACTGGTGCAAGGGAGTATTTCCAACTGAGCGTCTGAAGAGACTGGGGATTGAGCAGCTTGGTAGCACCCGAATGCAACCTCTAAAAAGCACATTCTCAGATCCTCTTGTGTAAAAATGATGGGCTCATTGGTTGTGTCAAGGTCAGTAACGGTATGTTTCATATATGGCTCGCTTTCGACTCGGATTTGGTTGTTCCTACCTTTACCACAAATGGGACCAGTCCGTGGTGAAGTAACCTTGTAGTTTGCTTGACCAATCTCGGCTTAGTAGCAAACCGTAGGCCTCAAGAATGTCTACGACGGTACTGGTGGACCCGAGAGTCTGAGGAGAGGCGTATTAGGACATTATTCAACTCGCCCATGGCGGGAACTTGGGACCTATCTAGCTGGATGATCCTGGCATCTGTTTTCTCGAGACAGATATTCAACTTCTTGTAAACAGACAGGGGCATGACAATGGTAGACGCGCCAGAGTCGACGAGGCAGTTGTGTATGTTGAAATTAAAAATCTCGAAAGACAGGAGGAACGGGGGCGTAGATCCCCGCGAATTAGCATTTACGACATTGACGATGGACTGGAGGTTCACCAAGGCCTAGGAAGGTGTGGAATCGCTGACTTTTGATGCTGAGGTAGGCCTACTTGCCGAGGATGGGTTAGCGAAAGCCTTGAGAATCAAATCACGTTGGTTGGCTATTCGGGCCAGTTCGTAGAGTGATATATTGGCTCGCATTTTTTTCATGTCTTCGATGATATTGTACCTAGGCTTTGGGTGAGAGGGTGTCTCTACGAGAGTGTTGGGCGAACTTGGGGATGGTCCAGCCTTGGGAGTGCCCCCGGGCTGCGTTGGGCCTTTGCTCCTCAGGCTATAGGTCCGGGGAGGTTTGGATTGGGGATTGTCACCCATGTTAATCTCCGCTACAGATTGAGGCCCTTCTCCGCGGATCACTTCGAAGGTCAGAACCGTTGATCCTAAATTTTCATCCGGAGGAGAGACTTCTTCGTCATCCGGTTCGATTTCTTCCTCAAGCTCTCCCGCCATCTGATCTTCTAGTAGTTGATTCAGCACTGCAGTCATGCTATTGATCCATTGGGAGTAAGTTCTCTCAGAATGGGAAGCTTGATGAAATGAGCAAAATTTATCCTTACTAATCTCTTCCACGTGGAAGTTTGTGTTGGGGTTGGGCGGAGGACGATTGGGCATGCTATTGTTCTTCCTAAAGAACAGCTTTATAGGTTTGTTACCTGATGCAGGATCGTTGTTTTTCCTTTTCAAAACAGAGACTTTGTTTGTTAAGAGCTTTAGGGACTTGGCGATACTCTCAAAATCAAACAGGTCTTTATCCTTGTCCCCACATTTACTGCCCGAGGGTTGCACCTTCTTCCCGACAGATTTCAGGTCATCCCGGTTGTCGTGGTCCAAAGCCCCTATGGAAAGCATATCCTTTTCAACGGTGAGGGTTGTGGTGAAATTCTGGGCCAGGGTGGCTCTGGCTTCGCGTTTAACAAACACAACGATGTCCCGTTGTAGGGCCCTTGTGCAATAGTCTATTGTGATCGAGTCATCAAGGACCATGTTCGAGGGAAACTTGTTCAGGATGGTCGCGAAGCATTGACTGAAATCTTTGACCTTCTCTTTCTTTTGGCATTTTAAGGTGCTCAACTCTGTGAGGAGCATAAAGGGGGTATTGTCTTCAGAGAATTTCTCAAGGAATGTTCGACGAAATTCTTCCAAGGTCTAGATGGAGGCGACAGGCAATGATTCATACCAAGTAGTGGCTTTGTTTTCTAAATTGTGCGGAAAAAGGTGGCACACTACGTCGTCATACTGCACCCTCATCATTTGTAGGGCGAGGTAGAAGTTACTAATGTGATCTTCGGCTAACGTCCCCTTTTCGGGGTCGAACTTGGGCAGGTGCTTTTCCAGGTGTCGAGGCATGTCGTGAAGTGGACCTCAGACACCCAAAGGAGATTGTGCCATCCAGGCCAGGGGTTGCACCCACCTTGCCCTGCGCAAAGGTGGAATTATAACTTGCTCAACTTCACTTTCAGATTCACTCCCAGCACCAGACCTAGAGGTTTCACCCTCATGCTGGGAGTGCATGTCTTGATTCTGGGGGACTCTCAGATTTTCAATATTTCTATAGTTCCTTAAATTTCTGAAACCACCGAAGTTGTCGTTGAAAAGAAAAGGTTGTCGATTTCGGTGGAGGTGGAGATGATGGGTATGGTCTGTATTTCTACCGTTACCTTGGCCTCTATTTCCCTGCCCCCTTCCGGCCCCTCCTCCTGGTGGGTCATTTGCTTGGGTATTCTCATTTACAGGAGGGTTAACCTAGGGCCCAGTGTCCTGTTGGGGAATGGTGGGGATTCTAGCAGTAATAGTTTCAAGGCCTCCTCCGTCAACCCCTCGAGGGCTATCGGGGCCTTCTACTGAGAGTCAGTCGATCGCATCCGCGTAGTCCTCAAGAATCATGCTTATGAGTTGAGGCACGGAGTTGACTAGGACACCCTAGCAAGTGTGATGCGTATCAAGGGTTCGTGGGTTGGACAGGGAACTAGTACTAGGGAGGCATTGGAGGCCTCTGACGAGATCACGGGCAAGCGGACGCAAACCTCTCAGTTGTTCTGTCGTGACCTCATAGAATGGGGGGTCCTCCTCCTGAGGAGTATTCTCAAGGGGTGGAGGATCGGTGTTATCAAACCCAATCTCCCCCCTTTCTGGGCTTGGGCCCGTGAAGGGGTTTTAAGGGGTTTGCGAAGGTATGTTAGTTGCTTGGTGGGAGTTTTCCATCAGGCCCTCCTTCTAGCGCCAAAACTGCTGACAGGAAAAAGTGTCCTGCCAACAATAAGGGGATCTCCCCACTATAAAGTCCCAACTAGACTCTATGCCGTTTGTGATAGGGATCCCATCCAGAATGTGGGCCTGTTTTCCATTACACGGTGAGATATATGCCCTTCTCTCAGATAAAGAGGGATTTCGCAATTATGAGAATGTACGGCTGTTGAACGAATCAAAGTCAGTGGTTGACGAAAACCTGCAAGTTGAAACACCATAAATAGCAAAGCGAGATTTAAATCATGCAACCCCTAAGGAGTGTTGTTAGCAAAACTTCGTTATGGCCATACTCATATAAAAGAATAACTGGAACATAAGAGAAAAAGTTCACTATGATCAAGTGTCTTTCAGTCAATTAAGCATATTCCAGAAGAGATTAAGGTACAGATCAACAAGCTAGGTTGTTAATATATCCCTATATTGAACCATCATACATCGTCCATATATCAAGAGAGCTCAAACACATAAACAATGTACGAGCAGAAATATAAATCAATCAGTTTCGAACAGTATCAAACATGTAAAAGAGTTATACTCATGGTGCCAATACACAGAAGTCTCCGTTAGGTCCAACAGTGAGATCCAAAACATTCCTTTGTATTCATTCCCGAAACATACATTCAATGTTGTACAATTGTCTTTGTCTCATTCTTCAGTCCAAAAAAAGGTCCATACAATCTCCCCCGAGGGAGTACATATAGAACAAAAAATGACCTTTGGGCTACCCTGTCTCTTCGCCTCCCTGATTGTTGGGCTAGCCTGCGACTTGGGAGAAACTGTGACCTGCGACCTAAGCAGGGTCGCGATCTACATCTTGACTGCTTCTGCAACTTGCGACTTGACTGCTTCTGCGACCTGTGTGTCCAATTACTTTTATGGGAGCAGTGTTGTGATGGAAAGGACTAGAGTTTCCACCTGTCGTTGCTCCTTGAGATAGGTCTGCCAAGCTTGATATTCAGTGGCTATTAGGGTGAGCTGAGGCATGTCCTCACCTATCCTGTGCAAACACTCAAGTGCATCTGGGACTAGTGTCCGCTTCTTTGTATTGATCTAATTGGACAATGAGGCTAGCTTGGTGTAGATCTTGACTAGTGAGATGACATACAGTATGATATTTTCCTTGGTAGCTGGGAGATCCTTTGAATTGGCCACTTGTCTAATTAGATCTAGAAAAGACTGAATATCCTGTAGTACTTCCTCTTGCGCCTTTCGTTGGGTCAAGGTGCCCATGGAAGGTATGTGATGCACTTCCGCCATCAAGTCGATACCGTTGATGAGATGCTTGTATGCGGTCATCACCTTGTCCACATCCTTTACGAGTTTATCCCTCGATTGTAGCTTCATCTGCATCTGTACTTTCTCATTCTGGGTACGGATCCAATACTTCTTTGGTAGAGAGGCAGGGGCCTGCGAGTATTTCTCAGACCATTCCAGGATGTTGTCAAGTGTTGTATATGCCTCTTTAATCTGGGCGGACTTTTTCCTCGTTTATGCTTGGACCCCTACTAAGGGGGCGACCGTCTGCCTTATCCTCATCATTTCTTCGTAAACCTGTGTCATGGTCATACCCAGGATGTCAAACTCTCCTTGGATGGCGGCTTGTAGTCCATCGGCTTGAGTGAGTGCAAGCTGGAGCATTTGGTTTTCGGCTTCCAAGGCCTTCTTTTCCTCTTCTACTTGAGTGGCCCTTTGCTCAGATATACAAGGCCTGTTTTGCAGTAATAAGATCTCTTTACTCATTCCACCGACATTTTCTTCAATGGTAGCTGCAAAAGCAGTTCCGGTAGATGCTATCATTATGGGGTTTGTCCTGGTGTCCAGGACTATGTCCTTCTCAGTAGTTACTGCCAAAGGCTCAGTCGGGTTTCCGGTGAGACATTTTCTTCTCTCCTGCCTGATCTTGTGAGTGTACTGATCGTAAGATAATCTTGTTAGATCCAGTACATCATCTTCTTGTTCCTCTGAGATACCAAGTTCTGAAAGTGGGAGGTGCCTTCCTGTCATGGGAGTTGTTAGGGGTATGTCAATAGGTGGCAAGTCTGCCTGCTTACCAGTTTGTAAGGGTTGTGACCTGCTCCCCTCTGCCTCCTTGGATGTCTCTTCCCGTTGTTTCTGAGCCTCTTCTTCCTGTTGTTGCTTTTCAACTTCTTCTCTATCCTATTCCTACTTCAGCCTATTTTCCGCTTCCTTTCTCTATTGTTTTTCCTCTTCTTTCTTTTTGCGAGCCTCTTCTACTCGCTTCTTTCTTTGTTCTTCCCTCTGCTACTTTTTCTGCTGCTCTTCTGCTTGTTGCTTCTTTTGTTGCTCCTCTACTTGTTGCCCTCGCCTCTTTTCTTCCTGTTGTTGCGCCAAAGCATCTTGGGTTTTCTTAAGTTCTTCTTCTCTTTGCTTTTACTCGGCGTTCTACTGTGTCTCGGCCTCTTTGTCTTCTCCTCCTTGTGGGTCCTTAGGAGGTCCATCGCCCGTGGTATTTTTGGGCCTTTTGGACTGAGAGGTCGATGTTCCTCCCGTTGGTGTTTTTCGTTTCATGGCATCTACTCGTTCCTGTAGGGTCTGGTCATCCTGAGACTGACCTCCTTGGTTCCCATCCAGGTCAACTTCCTCTTCAGGGGCTGCCTCCCTGAGTGCATTGTTACCAGTTCTTGACTTCCTCTTCTATTGCGCACTCTGTATGCTGATAAGTCCAGTTAAACTTGGCCCGCTTGCAGTGTGCGGGGACAATCCTCCAAGGGTCATAGGACCGGAAAGCTAAGTTTGCGAAATGGAAATCCTTTAGGTGTTCGACTTCTACTTCCACTTCCCTGAAGTCTTTGACTGTGTAGGTGCCAATGGTGAGTGGGAGGGTAGGCCATGGTTTCTTCTTGCCTTTACTTAGTGTCTTGGAGAAACCACACGTCATTTGGTAGCACACTTCTTGTAGTAGCAGCTTATCAGTAACGAACTTGGGCTATGCATGGGGTGCCTTGAATGATCCAAAAACTCTGATGAAAGTACCTTCTCGAATTGGGAACACGTGTGCTACCTTAATGACCGTCTCCATGGCTCTTCTGGACATGCAAGGTGGATCTTCATTAAAGAGATGACGGTATAGTGTGGGGATAAACTTATCTGAGATCACATCAATGTCTTGCTTATATTTAGTATCCCAAAAAACATTTAAATCCTTATGGATCGGTCCACCGATCACTGCATTCTAGTTATGCGCCCAATTATCAAATTGACATCGTGAGCATACTACATCTAGGAGATAGGAAGTCATGTAGAACTTTGATGCTAATCCTTCCTTCGGCACCTGTGCTGCTGATATATTGGCCCTTAGAACTGAAATTAATAGATGCGACCAATTAAAGCGAGTGACATGGGTGGTGACTGCGTACATGAGGGGAACCCATGCCCCACTAAAGGTAGTGGCATCCATCCTGCCATACATCCGGCACATCATGGTTGCGACGAGCCTGTATACTTTCCTCACACCCTCAGTCTTATATTCCTGATCTTTCTTTCCTTTGAACTTCTCCGGGTCTTCCCACCAGCCCCTCAGGGTGTCTTGTACCGGCACATCATGTGTTGCGATCCACTGGGCATTGAAGGATTCCTCTTTACTCGCAAGTGAATAATATACTTCAGCATCCCCTCCGGTCAGGTTGGCGAAAGCTTTCCTTGCGTGGTCTCGGATTACCCAGTGCTTTGAATCCACTTTTTGGAGGATCCATTCGATCATTTACGGGCACGAGAAGATTGGCGGGTGAGCAACCACATAATGTAGTTTGGACCTCTTTACCTGTATGTATACGTGTCGGTCCGCGAGGTCTTTTGGGAATTCCTGCTTTGTGAACTCTTGGTAGAGTCCATACCAGAACATCTTTGCACATTTTTTGAAGACATAGGCAGTGTCCCCTCAGATGGGAGTTGGGGGTGTAGGCATGTCACCCTCTGATGGATCTATTTCTAGGCTCTTGTGCCTTCTTCGAACTGTCGGGGGCCCCATATCGCTTGAGGCCGAAGAGATAGAAACGCACTCAATTTCGACTTCGATATTACATGGAAAAAACGATATTACCTGGAAAAAACGCACTCTGATTGGCGTGTCTGACGCGTTGTGAACTTCGTCGTGCAGGTCGAATGTGACCTACGTAACTCTCATATTTATAAAGAGGTCGCACGTGTGGGTATCATTGGTGGTAGCAAGGTCACATCGAAGGTTAGATGCACACATTTGCGACCTTGCGACCCAGAGGTCGCTGGGTCGCAAGGTCACAAAGGTAAGCTTCTGACGGAGTTTGCGACCTAGCGACATGGCCACCTTAGCCAGGTCGCAAGATCGCTAAGTCGCAAACTATCAAAGATTGAAGGAAATGCAACTTTTCGACTTTGCGACTTCACTCAGAAGAAAAACTTAAAGTCATATTTTGATTCGAGGTTGCCTGTTCAGGGTGGTTTTTTTTTTAGGCCCATGGCCGATGCTAGGAAATAAGCATGTCTTTATCAAAAGAAACAGGGGCTTTGAAATTTTAGACTAATGCCAAATTTCGGAGGGTGTTGTAGCGGCTACAACAGGACCCTAAGTCTAACTTAGGAAAATTAAAAGATTAAATTGAATTAAATTAAACATGTGATGAGAATGACTTAAGTGACGTGGATCAAGCAGCTTCTAATCTTAGCCATCGATTAGAGATTAGATCACGGTTGTTGGTTTCCCAACGAGAAACGTATAAGAGAAGGGCTTGGGGTCAATTGGAGAACATGCACATTAGCGGAGCACTGAAGCTAAGCTGAAATTCTAGGGCGTGGTTTGCTAATAATTTCAGGAGGAGTTTACAATGCAGCGAGGTGCAATATTGGCAACAGGATGATCTAATCCCAAACCAAGAGTACAACAGTGACAGAGAGGCAGCATACCGAGCAACGCAGAGGCAACCCAGAGCCACATAGTCCAACAAAGGCAACACAGAGGCAGCGCAGAGGCCGCAAGAGCCGCGCAGGGCTGACGCATGCAAGGAAGGTTGACACAGAGCTCTGAGGAGCAGCGCTAGGGTTTCTGGTGTGCCAGAAAGGGCTAGAGTTCTGTAAATCCCGTTTGAAGGTGTGAATCAGCCATATTTTCTGTCTCCGAGTGAAAGAGGTATTGTTGTCGTGATATTTCTCTATAGGGTGAACCAGTTTGGTGCCTAGATAATGTTGTACTCAGAATCTGCTTATTAATAAAACCCTCCAGAGCTAGCTGCACCGGTTTTTCCGCATTGGGTTTTTCCGGGGACATTTGTCCGAAAAATCTGTGTCACTTTGTCATATGAGCGTGTTATTCAGTAAATGATCTGTATGTGTAGGTTGTTATTTGTATTTACTTCGTTGTTATTCTAAATATTCAGATTAATAACTTGTGTATTTAATCAAGTAGGAGAAGTAAATCAAGAATTAATAGTAGGGTTTCTTAGATTAAGAAATTTTCACAGGGAGAAGTCATCTATAAAAGTGATGTAATATAAACATCCTCCCAAGGATGTTACGGACATCATACTAGATAGATCGAAATGTACCAATTACAAAATATCACGTCTTCGTGACACTTGAGGGGAATGATCCCCTTTCGTGCTTTTCATTCAGCACAACCCTAACAAACACCTTCATGATCATCTTTGAACTCGGGCATCCTTGTCACCACCTTCTTTGCTTCGGGAAGGGCCTTGTAATGAAGGTGTGCAAACCTCCAGTGCCTTAGCTCGGTTTGAAGAGTTGTGTCACATGTCATGGCCCCCAACAGACTTCCTCCAACATGATAAAGCGTATCAACTCTAAAACCAATAGTAAAAGCTTCAATGAAGTTCTTCCTCTAAATGCGTACCTTTCCATCAATGAATCTCACCTTGAATTCTTTGTCTTCCATTGCCAAAATGGACAAAAGATTCTTCTTCAAATCAGGTATGTACAACACATCTTGCAAGCGGAGGACTTGACCTTGAGTTAGATGAAGGGTCACAGTCCCTATCCCTTTCATGGGATAGGTGGCATTGTCTTCAAGGATAATCTCCAAATTAGTATCCTTCTCAATCAAATCAGAGAGGGCTTGTTTATATACCATGAGGTGCCTTGAAGAACACTATCAATCAAACACACATCGAAGGTGTCGAGAGGAGATGCAGCAGAGAGGGCGGATATAAGAATATATTCATTTCTCTTATTATCAACAACATTTGATTCATCATACCTAGAATTTCTTGACCTCTTGAAAGGTTGACCATTACCATGTAGAAATTTCTGTTTTCCCACCCCGGTTTTCAATTTCACCTTATTACTCCAAAATAGTTAAATGCCCTTTCCCACATCCATACATTTAACAAGCTGGAAAATAAATTTTGCTGAAAACACAAATTCTGGAAAAATTACAGAATGCTGGAAAATGCAAAAATAAATATCAGCACACATAAAACAGTCATTCACACATTTTGACACATATTTTTGGTCAACATGACCCTGGAAAAACCCCCTACAACTCTTGGGGAAAACCAGTTCGAAAGCTCCTTCTTATTTCTGGAAAATGCTTTTTACAGTGAGAGAAATATTCAGCAAAAAAAATCAGCAAACAGACTTTATAACTTATCTCGTTTTCCGTGCTTAACCACTGCCTCGGAAAATGTGCAAACAGCAAAAACAGAACAGCAATAAATGTTGTACGTCCTCCTCGATTTTCGTGCCCAGAAATCTGCAATAAATGCAGCTGTATGGCCTCCTCAAAATCTGTGCAAACAGCAATAAATGCTGCTGTCCAAAATCTCGATTTTCGTGCCAAAAACACAGCAGAACTTTGTTGTACGAAACAGCCCTCTGTTGCCTCGATTTCTGTGCCCAATCTTGCTGTATGGCCTCCTTTTCTAGAAAACCGTGCCCAAAAATTCTGCCTTTCACTGTGCTAACTCAGCTGTACGATCTTGCTGAAACGCTGCCTTGGAAAGTGTGCCAAGCTGCTGCCTCCTTCTCCTCACTGCCCAGAAATCTCCCTTGCTCTCTTGCTCTCCTTCTCTCAATCTGCTCATGAAAGAATGAATGATCTTTTCCTCCTTTTCCTCCTTTAACCTAACCCTAAGTGACTTTTGAGGAATCCCTAAATCCAATGGCTGAAATAGATTGAGATCTAGGGCTGAGATTAAATGCTCATTTAAATCTCACTTTCTATTTTTTAATTCAACCCACTTTAATAAAGACCCACTTAGTCATTTATTTCCAAAGTCACTTTTCCTTTCTAATTTTACATTGACTTTATTAAAGTCACTTTAAAATTAGACTTTAGTAACTTTATCACTTAAAGTCACTTTTAAATTAGATTTGACTTTATAATTTTATAAAGTCACTTTAGTAACTTTAGCACTTAAAGTCACTTTAAAATTAGATTTGACTTTATAGAAATTATAAAGTCACTTTAGGAGAAAAATTAAATTCTTTTGGACACTTTTCCCTAGGCCAAAGATCAAAGCCTTAGGGAACCACCTGTCCTCCAGTACCAAATTTCAACACTCCCTCTTACCGAGGAAGGTGTTCCTCACCACACCCATCTTGTCTCTAAAGTAGACATGCTTGCCTCGTGGTAAGGCTTTGGTAAGAATATCTGCAACCTGCTCATCAGTGGGAATATACTCAAGCTTCACAGCTCCTTTCTGAACATAGTCTCTGATGAAATGATATTTGATCCCGATATGCTTTGACCTGTCATGAAATACTGGATTCTCCTTGAGTTTAATGCAACTCTGATTATCACAGTAAATCACTGAAGGTCTCAACGGCTGACCAAATAAGCCAAACAACATCTTGCGAAGCCAGATGGCCTCACAACTAGCTAGACTGGCTGCCATATACTCTGCTTTCGCTGAACTCAATGCTACTGACTGCTGCTTCCGGCTGAACCATGACACCATTGCCGAACCCAACCCAAAACAACACCCTGAAGTGCTCTTCCTATCAAAAGCACAACCTGCCCAATCAGAATCAGTGTAACCTGCCAATCTCACTCCATCCCCCTGCCTGTAGTCCAGACCATAATCCACTGTCCCCTGCAAGTATCGCAAAATGTGTTTTGCAGCCACCCAATGAACCTTCCTAGGCTCACACATAAACTGACTCATCGTGTTGACTACAAAACAAATATCTGGTCTAGTGTTGACCAAATACATCAAGGAACCAATCAGCTGTTTGTACAATGTGGGATCCACCAACTCGGAATCCGAAGCATGGAGCTTCTTCCAGTTGGTGATCATCGGTGTCGACATGGGTTTACAATCCTCCATGTGGAATCTGCCAAGGATATCCACAATATACTTCCCCTGCCCCAGGAAGAAATGCCCCTCCTCTTGCCACACCTCCAAACCCAAAAAGTAATGCATCAAGCCGATGTCCTTCATCTCAAACTCCGCCGCAAGACCTCTCTTGCAGTGCTCTATGAGTCTCTCTGCACCTGTAATGACCAAGTCATCCACATACAGCACCAGAATGAGAGGCTCCTCACCTATCACAATATATTAAAGGTTCGGATCCGCCTCACTCTTTGTGAAACCCATCTTCTGCAAGTATGTATCTATCCTGGAGTACCAAGCTCTGGGAGCTTGCTTCAGGCCATAGAGGGCCTTCTTCAGTCTGCACACATGGGACTCCTTCCCATGCACCTCAAAGCCCTGTGGCTGCTCAATGTACACCTCCTCCTATATGAAGCCATTGAGAAATGCGGTCTTCACATCCATCTGGTGGATCTTCCAACCCATCTCTGCTGCTATCAATATAATGGAGCGGATCGAAGTATATCGAGCCACGGGAGCGAAGGTCTCCTCATAATCAACTCCCTCTACCTGGGAGAACCCTCTAGCCACAAACCTCGCTTTGAATTTCTCAATGCTGCCATCTGCAGCATGCTTTACCTTGTAAAGCCATCTGGAAGTAACCACGGATTTTCCCTCGGGCCTCGGCACCACCTCCCAAACATCATTCTTCATGATAGAAGAATACTCCTCTTGCATGGCCTCTCTCCAGACCTGCTGGCTAGCTGCCTCCTCATAGCTAGAAGGCTCAGAGTCAAGGATGCTAGTAGCCATTGCCATATAGCTACAAAACCTCTCAGGTGGTCTGCTCTCTCTGACCGGCCTCTTAGGCTCAGCAACAGATGTGGCATCTCTCAAGGTGTCCTGAAGCCACTTGGGCTTCCTCTTCCCTGAGCACACTTCTCCCGCCGGAGAATAAAACTCCTCCTCCTCAACATCGGGAGCCTGAACTCCTGACTGTCTGTCTGCTGTCCTCCTGCCTGCACCTGAACCTGTAGATGCTGAGGTACCGTGTGAACTGTCCATCAGTGGACTCCCCAGTGAACTGCTCTGTGGACTGCTCTGCGTGCTGCCCATAGCACCACCCCTCTGACTCTGCGAGCCACTCCCCACTGACGGACCTGACATCGTCATAGATGTACCTCCAGATCCTCCTGATCCCTGCCCACTGGATCCCTGTGACTGACTCAACTGCTGCTGAGGGTCTGGCTGATCCAGATACTCTAACTCCCGTGACCTCCTAAAGGCCCTGTCCTCCTCGAACTTCACATCCTGCCTGACAACAACTTTCCTCTGCGCAGGAATGTAAATCCGAAAGGCCTTTGAGGTCTCACTGTAGCCCACAAAGATACCCTTCTCTGCGGTGGGCTCTAGTTTTGTCCTCTTCTCCTTGGGTATGTAGGAGTATGTGATACACCCAAAGATACGAAGATGACCAATATCAGGCTTCTTCCCAGAAAAAGCCTCCTCTGGAGTCATGTGCCCCAAGGCACGATGTGGACTCCTGTTCTGCAAATAAACAGCTGTGTTGCAGGCCTTTGCCCACAAAAACAATGGCAACCCCTGATCATGTAACATGGCTTTGGCAGCCCCTCCGATGGATCTGTTCTTCCTCTCCGCAACCCCGTTCTGCTGGGGGTTGTAAGGAACAGTGAACTCCCTCCTAATGCCTGCCTCAGCACAATAGTCAACAAACTCTCCAAGGGTGTACTCTCCTCCATTGTCCGACCTCAGGGACTTGATCTTCTGACCTGTCTGTGTCTCCACAAGAGCTCTGAACTCCTGAAACCGCTTGAAGACCTCGCTCTTGGTCTTCAAGAAATAAATCCAGGTCCTCCTGGAGTGATCATCAATGAATAACACATAGTACTCATATCCACTCAAGGAAACATGAGACATCCGACCGCTCACATCGGAATGAATCAAATCAAGTATCCAGTCGCTCTGTTGTCACTGCTGGGAAAAGGGGATTTGGAAAACTTGCCCATCGCACATCCTCTGCAAGTATCAAAGTGATCAGTACTGAAATCTGGCACACCTGTAGTGATCTCCCGCAAAGTCCTCAAGGCTCCATGATACATGTGCCCCATCTTGCGGTGCCAAATCTCACACAACTCAGAACTGCTAGCTCTGCTGTCGGTACTACTGCTCAATGCCAAAAGGGACTGAAATGCAAACTTGTACACCTTTGCATGGCGTACACCTATCACTCTAGCTGAATCAGCTGGAGTGCCCCTGGGATACATCAACACCTGTCCTCCCCTGAACAATACCTCATATCCTCTATCCTCCAAAGCTGAGACAGATATGAGGTTCTTCCTCATCCCTGGCACATAAAGAACATCTGACACTTTCAAGGGAGGTTTAGACTCCCTCTGAAATGTCAATGTTCCCACACCGACTGCTCTAACAACTCTGTCATCACCGAGTACAACCTCTATATCAGTGCCACTCTCTGAAAGCTCTGAGAAGTACTCACGGACTCCTGTCATGTGATGTGAAGCCCCACTGTCCACATACCAAATACCCGAAGATGCTCCGCTAATCGAGGGAAAAGCATGCTCCCTCCGAACCTCTATGGCAGATAATCCCATACTAGAGGACTCACACGCAATGAACCCAAACTCCCGGTCAAAACGATCTGCAAAGTCCTCAACCTCTGCTGAAGCTGCCATGCTCTGGTTCTTCCCCTTCTTCTTCTTCTTCTCCGGACACACAACTGCATAGTGTCCCATCTTCTGACAATTCCAACACTTCACCTTGGAATAGTCCTTTTGTGTGTTATCCTGTTTACCTTTACCTTTGCCTTTGCCCCCACCATTGCTTGTGGAAGCCGGCTTCTTCCCTTTGCTTTTCTTGCGTCCTGCCAACAGTGCTACATCCTCATCCTGCTCAACTGGCTTGGCTGCCCCAAGTTGACCTTTCCTGATCTCTGTCTGAATGCAATCATCCCAAAACCTCTCCCATGTGAGAAGGGTCTCACGTGCACAAACCCCATCAGCAAAGTTCATCCATGAACTGGGGAGGCCATTCACTGCAATCCGCACCAACTCAGTGGGTGGAATGGCCTCTCCAATCGTTGCCAACTCATCTCTCACATTAGTAATCTTTGTGAGATATCCAGCTGCACTATCATTACCCATCTTAATGGTCTTCAGCTTCTCCTTCAGGACCATTTTCCGGTTCTCATTGGTACTCTGGTAGAGATTGGACAATGCTTTCCACATCTCATGAGCATTTCTCTTTCCTCTCACATGAGGAATGCAATGGTCTTTGATTCCGTCTAGAATCAGTCTCTTACCCTTGTTGTTCTTTTTATTATATGCTGCCAACTGAGTAGCATCAGTACGCACATTTACAGGGTTCTGTGCGGTATGCACCATTATGTCCCAGACTTCCGCCTCCTCAAAGATACTCTGCATTCTCTCCTTCCAAACACTGTAATTGGTATGCCCATCCAACCTATCCTCCACCCTCAGTGCCAAAGACATCCTGCTGTCCTAAAACTGAAAAAATAGCACTGATGTAGTAAAGGTAAAAATTATGTTTGTGAAAAAATCAGCTTGCTGGAATTTTCTGAGTTAAAAATCAGCAGGCTGTATTTTTCTCCTTGCTGTCCCAAACTGCTCTTTCAGCACTCAACCTCTGATACCATGTAGAAATTTATGTTTTCCCACTCCGGTTTTCAGTTTCACCTTATTACTCCAAAATAGTTAAATGCCCTTTCCCACATCCATACATTTAACAAGCTGGAAAATAAATTTTGCTGAAAACACAAATTCTGGAAAAATTACAGAATGCTGGAAAATGCAGAAATAAATATCAACACACATAGAACAGTCATTCACACATTTTGACACATATTTTTGGTCAACATGACCCTGGAAAAACCCCCTACAACTCTTGGGGAAAACCAGTTCGAAAGCTCCTTCTTATTTCTGGAAAATGCTTTTTACAGTGAGAAATATTCAGCAAAAAAATCAGCAAACAGACTTTACAACTTATCTCATTTTCCGTGCTTAACCACCGCCTCAGAAAATGTGCAAACAGCAAAAACAGAACAGCAATAAATGTTGTACGTCCTCGATTTTCGTGCCCAGAAATCTGCAATAAATGCAGTTGTACGGCATCCTCAAAATCTGTGCAAACAGCAATAAATGCTGCTGTCCAAAATCTCGATTTTCGTGCCAAAAACACAGCAGAACTTTGTTGTACGGAACAGCCCTCTGCTGCCTCGATTTCTGTGCCCAATCTTGTTGTACTCCCTGTTGTACTGCTTGCTATACGGCCTTACTGTACGGCCTCTTTTTCTAGAAAACCGTGCCCAAAAATTCTGCCTTTCACTGTGCTAACTCAGCTATACGGTCTTGCTGAAACACTGCCTTGGAAAGTGTGCCAAGCTGCTGCCTCCTTCTCCTCACTGCCCAGAAATCTCCCTTGCTCTCTTGCTCTCCTTCTCTCAATCTGCTCATGAAAGAATGAATGATCTTTTCCTCCTTTTCCTCCTTTAACCTAACCCTAAGCGACTTTTGGGGAATCCCTAAATCCAATGGCTGAAATAGATTGAGATCTAGGGCTGAGATTAAATGCTCATTTAAATCTCACTTTCTATTTTTTAATTCACCCCACTTTAATAAAGACCCACTTAGTCATTTATTTCCAAAGTCACTTTTCCTTTCTAATTTTACATTGACTTTATTAAAGTCACTTTAAAATTGGACTTTAGTAACTTTATCACTTAAAGTCACTTTTAAATTAGATTTGACTTTATAACTTTATAAAGTCACTTTAGTAACTTTATCACTTAAAGTCACTTTAAAATTAGATTTGACTTTATAAAAATTATAAAGTCACTTTAAGAGAAAAATTAAATTCTTTTGGACACTTTTCCCTAGGCCAAAGATCAAAGCCTTAGGGATCCACCTGTCCTCCGGTACCAAATTTCAACATACCACTTCGATCAGAGGGAGCCTTCCTCTTTCCTTTGAACCTGTTGTTCCTTTGATTTCTATTCCCCCTGAAGTTGTTTTTGTTGTCATCGTCTCTACGAGAGTCCCTCTATTGGTGCACTCTCTTGCATAGTGACCAAACTTGTTACAAGTGTAACATCTTCATTTTCTTCCTTTGGGACCCGCTCTTCCATGGCTTTGATTTCTCGGACCACCATTGTTCCTCTTCTTTGCATGAGCGGTAAAGGCGGTAGGCTCACCTCCATTCCCATTAGAGGGATAGTCTCTCTCCATCATCCTTGTCTCCTCTTGAGTGCATCTCATCAACAATCCATCAAAATCAGGAATCACATTATTGTTAAGAATAGTAGTATTGAATACATACCAATCACAGCGAAGTCCTCCAAGAGCAATGAGAACGAGCTCTAGATCAGCGATTTCTTCTCCAATAGCTAAGAGATCATTCCTGATATCTATGAACCTCATAAAATAAGATTGGATGGATTCTTCTTTGCCCTTTTTGATATTCTTCAACTCGTTCTTGAAGAAGAGAACTTGATTAACATTGTTAGCCCTGAACATGCTAACCAACTTATCATACATCTCTTTGGATGTGCCCAGCACGGAGATATAAGCAACCAAGTGCTTATGAATAGAATCCTTGATGATCATCTTCGCCTTGACTTCCCCTTTTCTATACTTCGTCTTTGTGGCAGTCGGTGCATTTGCTGGAGGCTCATTTATCTTCCCTTGCACATAATCCATGACTTCTTGATCTTCCAATAACAAATCCAAAGACATCTTACAGGCATGATAATCAGACTTATCAGTCAGCTTATCATCAGTCTTGAAACCCCTGTAGGTTGAGGAGGCCATTTGTCCTTAATAAGACAACTTCTTTGGTGATTGCTTTTCACACTAGCTTGGGCTTTGTCTTCACTTTAGCTCTAATACCATGTTAAATTTAGATAACCATGGTATGTTCTATGCTTAATGTAGTTTACTTCAAACTTTCTTATAAGCCCAATTCAGATTAGCAATCACATAAACATGAAAGTAAAATGTTGAGAGA
This sequence comes from Pinus albicaulis, assembly GCA_034641835.2. Classification (NCBI taxonomy): domain Eukaryota; kingdom Viridiplantae; phylum Streptophyta; class Pinopsida; order Pinales; family Pinaceae; genus Pinus; species Pinus albicaulis. Next base: position 1,265,852,743 of record CM076578.1, on the reverse strand, counting down.
ACATAATAATAGATCAACAGAAGACAAGCCAAATAATATATCAGAATTTGTAATTCTTCTTGTCTAGAAAATATAGAGAGAAATGTTTGTTGCAACAGTCAACAGGATGCCCTAGCCAGCAAAGACTTTTGTTGGTCAAACCAGCTCTTCCAACATACAAAATTAGCCTTCCTCAAGTGTCACACACACCTCAAAAGACAACTCCCAAAACAGTCAACAAAAGGATCCCTCATCCAGATTTCTGGCATCCTTCCAGTATCCAGATTTCTGGCATCCAAATTTCCCGCATCTATTTTCGACATCCATATTTCCAGCGTCGCATCCATTTCCGACATCCAAATTTTCGGCATTGCATCCATTTCCGGCATCGCATCCATTTCCGGCATCCAGATTTCCACGCGGAGAGAGAGAGAGAAACCTCTAAAGGTTGTATGAACCAATCAGAAGAGGAAGAATGTGTGTGATGAGATGATGATGACATGAGCATCATCTCTCTCCTATTTATATCCATCAATGAGGGTGTGTGACACATCTATTGGGCTTGTGAGCCTACATTACAATTGTGGCCGACCTTGACAATTCGCACATGCTTGGAAAATAAATTCAAAATATAAGTTCTGCTCATCCAAACAAGATGATCTTTAGATCAATCTTGCACCTCTCTGAAAGAGGAATCCAACAAAAATATCAGCATCATCATATGAGCAATGCAACATGGAGTTTGGACCTAGTCGCCTAAAATTAACAATATGCCTTGTCATTTGGTAATTGAGTATTTAGTTTGTTTATCATGGAAACTTCTAGGCATGGATTAATGGGGGATTTGGCAGAAAGAGTGGGCTAGGTATGTGCTTATGTCCCCTAGACCTCTTTTGGATGTTACCTTGTTAAGTCCCTATATTAATAGTGTAGCCCCTTAGTATGTTAGTGTAGCCCCCCTTATTGTTATTATTGTACCCTTGTAACCCCCATTTTGTTATTATTGTGCCCTTAAATTATTATTGTTAGGTCGGCTAGGATTACATTGTGGCCCACTAGGATTACATTATGGCCCCATGGACTCCTATATATAGAAAGGAAGTTTTGTAAATTGTATCATCCAAGAATTGTTCATTCATGTAATGTATTGGAGGTTGCCCCCTCGAAGTGGCTTATTTCTAAGGCGTTGATATCTCTTTTCTTCTATTTTTGGAGCTGGTTACACAACATTTGGTATCAGAGCTTGGGATTCTATGGTTTCGCTGCTCCAAACAGGTCATCGTGGAATTTTTGCTATAACTTTTTTTCTACGAAGTCTCAGAAGCTGAAATTTTTAGGGTGCGAAGTTGAAATCCTGAGGAAGATTGTCTAAAAATTTCAGAGCTTGGTTCGCAATATTTTCGGAGATATTATCTGTGGAAGTTAGGTATTTTTTCAAGCTCCTAAACAGGTCATCGTGGCATTTTCGCTATAAAAATTTTTCTAAGAAAGTTCAGACTCTGAAATTCGTATGGTGCGAAGCTGAAATCCTGAGGAAATTTTTCAAAAAATTTCAAAGCTTGGTTCACAATATTTTTGGAGATATGATCTGTGGAAGGTAGTGCTTTTTCAGGCTCCTGAATTTCATCTCAAAGAGGTGATCGTGGAAAAAGTTCAATAACTCTCTCTCTAAGCAGAGGATTTGAGTGCCGTCAAAATTGGTCGTAATTAAACAGACTGTAGTGTTTTAGCTATCAATTTCAAAGACAAAGGACGAAACAGTGACACGTAGCAAGTCCTACAAGTTTGCTCTACTGAACCAGTCCAGAATTAGGTCATTGTGGGAGATTGGACACAAATTTGTCTTGGGGAATCCAAATTAGATCAGACCTATGGCATTTGAAAGATGCTTCAGAGGGCTACTACAGGGTTGAATTTCAGATATTGAATATTTTCAATTACAGAGATAATTCAATTTCAATATCGAGCTCCTCAAAGCAAGTAAAAAGTGTGTATTGTTTTTTTCCGAATTGCATAAGTCTTGTTTGAAGAATCAAGTTGAATTGATTCCAAGGGAATATTGGAGAATATTTGTCAGTAATCGGTTCTATTATGCCTCCAAAAAATAATTCCATACCCATTAAGCCCTCAGAAAGCTATACTATGACGCGTGAGGAGGAAGAATTGCAATATGAGATATCAAAATTACGGTACCAAGTGCAACAAATTTCGATCTTACGAAGAGCAACCGAAGATGAAATAGATGGTTTAAAAGCAGAAATGGAGGCTAGGTTGGATGGTTTGAAGGATAAAATAATAGCTAATATGGATGATAAAATAGTGGAAGATCACAGCGAGCATCAACAACAAGTTCTCGAACTCTCAAAGGATAACCCAACTTTGGTGCAGAATCTAATGAAACAAAAGGAAGATCAACATCATATCGAAAGAAGTTATGAAGCAGTCATAGAAACAAGAACTCAACAAGTACGATCAATTTCAGAGTATCTCAGCAAGTGGAAGAACTTTCCTGTAGAATATTTCACATGGGAGGATGGGAATTTTATACAAAAGCATCAAGAAATAATCAAGCGTTGAGGACAACACTTGTTGAAGGAGAGGGGCATGTTAAGTCCCTATATTAATAGTGTAGCCCCTTAGTATGTTAGTGTAGCCCCCCTTATTGTTATTATTGTACCCTTGTAACCCCCATTTTGTTATTATTGTGCCCTTAAATTATTATTGTTAGGTCGGCTAGGATTACATTGTGGCCCCCTAGGATTACATTATGGCCCCATGGACTCCTATATATAGAAAGGAGGTTTTGTAAATTGTATCATCCAAGAATTGTTCATTTATGTAATGTATTGGAGGTTGCCCCCTCGAAGTGGCTTATTTCTAAGGCGTTGATATCTCTTTTCTTCTATTTTTGAAGCTGGTTACACAACATACCCTTGGACCTTAGTCTCGTGGGATCTCCTTTACTGACCATTGGGTTTTAGTGTGGTACTACATGGGAAACCTTGATTTTGGTTGTGTGGTCCCTGTTACCCACCACTTCGTGGGTGATATCCCTAGGAGAAATTTTTTCTCCATGATGGACCTCGGTCGTCGACCAGCAGCCCCTTGCAACCCTCAACTAGCTCGTTGTGCCATTTCTCCGCCACCTGAACCAGCCATGTGGTCCATCACCCATCTATATTGATCGTATGTTTGAAGGTGGCCTCCCGAACTGAAAGGTATGTCTTGTCATTTGGTAATTGAGTATTGGGTTTACTTATCATGGACACTTTTGGGCATGGCTTGATATGGGGTTCGACTGAAAGAGCGGGCTTAGTTTGTGCTTTTGTCCACTTGACCTCTTTTGGATGTTACCCTTACTTAGATTTTAGTTTTGTGGGATCTCCTTTACTAACCATTTGGTTTTAGGGTCTTACTACTTGGGAAACCCCAACTGTGGTTGCGTGGTATCCCTCCCTTATCCACATATACTACTCCCCTTCCATTCACTACACCCCCACTCATCATCTCTCCCACCTGGGTACACATAGGGTTAGCCTCCCCATTCCCTACCCCCACCTTGGGTCAAGCTTGGAACGATACCCTGGAGGTTGAAGCAGCTAAAAAAAAAAAGCAAAAGCATGAATGGCCACATTCAAAAGGAAAATGTACCACAAGATGCAAAAGATGGTTGGGACAAACATAATTAGCACGTGGGAAAAATCCAACACATGAGTTCTACCCCATACCCATGTCCATCACCCTGGTTCCATAGGCCCTAGATGAGCCTCCTTTATCATTCAGGAACCCATCATTGTCCCAACCCCTGGAAGGCAATGAATTGCCCTACCAAAAGAGGGTAATCATTGCTATATCTTACACATCATGCTCTTGTCCTTTGAGCCCCAGGCAGTGAATCAAAGAAAAATCATAAAAGGCAAAAGGTATATAAAGAAGGGTGGAAAAATAAGGGTCGGGGCACCTCATGTACCACGATTGTTCCCTCCTATAGATTATGTACCTAGGTGTGGCCTTCCCTTTTTCTAGCTACCCTTGTGCCCCGATATTTGACCCTGGGTTGCCCCTCGCATTCCCTATTCCATTTCACCTTTTTATCACATGCCAACACCATTCAAGGGATGTACCTCGGACATATTATCCCTTCTAAAGGTAGAAACCACCTAATAAGGTACCAACCTGGCTAACCCCATTTGGAGCTTGGAGACATTAGCACATGCCAAAGCCCTCTATGGAAGGGCATGCCATTATGAAGTGTCCACTTCTTGTCTATGATTTGTAAGCTCTTTTACCCAATTACTTTAATGACTTGTTGTACTGGAAGGCTAGGGGACACATTGGATCTTATGCAGGATTGCAGATGGTGTCCATTTGGGTTTGGTCTACCTATACAGGGTCCTAACCCTTCAGAGGGCTACATTGGCACATATAGGGTGTGTGTAGAGAGCCATAGGCCTCCGCGACAATAGCCATTTGATACACTATGCCCAGTTGGCCCCACAAGTGCACCACACGATTGGCAGGTATCCCAAGACTTGTACGTTGACATGGCATCTTTCATTCCATCATCTAAGCCCTTACAAATGGTCTACAGGCATCTTCGACTCATATGGAGACCCATGAAATCAATGGTGTGCCCCCACACCCCCTAGGAGTGCCACAGGTTTATTGTTTGCAGAACAAAGGGCCACCCCCTTGTCCATCACTTTGGAGGATTTTATTCATCATTATGGCACTTATGGACATCATTAGGCCTCTTGGAGGGCCCTATTACATGCATAGATTATTATTTGACCTCCTAAGAGGCTTATTATTTCATTTGTGAGCTAGTTTTGTGGGTTTTTCACCAAAAGTTAGTTAATTTGCACATTATTTTATTTTTAGGAGCTAATGTAGACCCATTAGGTAATTTGAACTCCTAATTGGTGTATAAATAGGAGTTGGATAGATGCATTTGTATCATCACTTGGATTGGGACCTCTCTTTCATTAGTGAACTTCGCATTTTTTCCTTGGTGGATATTTTTGGATGATGGATGAATTTGATGTATGGATTGATTTCGTTTCTATCTTGGAGCTTCTTATATTGCAAATGTGATGCTGGTTGGATATACTCTCTAACATGTAAGTGCATATTTAACGCTATTTTTTCATTTTGCTGCATACATTGGAACCTCGCTATAATTAGGGCTAATTGTTGCATGTGGAATTATATGTCTATTTAGCTTATTCTATGTATGGGGCATGTTGGATGAATGAAATGTCTTAGATATCATGTTATCTTGATAAGCCTTCACCATTTGTAACGAAGTATAAATGCTTTAAAGTCACTTTTCGTCTCTTGCCACTAACGTTGGACGAAGTTTACTTTTGGAGCCACCTTGAGCAAGAAACAAAATCTGTCTTCACAATTCTCCTTGACTCCATATCCCCAAGTGAAATTAGGCATTGGTCCATCAAAGGGTGATCATCTCAACCCCATTTTTCACCTTTTTCTTCCCTTTCCTAGGTTCCCAGGAAACTGACCATAGAAAAACTTCGATCTCCTAAGATCTACTGCGTTGGCAGGTCCCCTAGGTCTCCTCCAAATTTGAAGGAAATATGACGGTGGAATCTCGAGATATCCCAAGCCCTAGCTCTAGGATCAAGGTTTGCCCTAGTGTTGCTAAGGCTAGTACCTAAGAGGATCAATTTGACATCTTTGGGTGAAATTTCTTGTTTGATCCTTTCCCCTCACCTTGGCCAGGTTAAAAATATCGTTGTTTTCCAAAATCCATCCCCTAACCTAGGTTGGGTCTACTTGGCCTCGTGTGGTCCCATTTTTCACCAAGGACTATTTATTAAGGACTACTCGGGAATCCAAGTTCCCAAGGGATTTTAGAGATTGGGAAACTTCTTTACAAGATCATATTCTTCTCCCTTAACCCTCCAACCCTCATCCCCTCACCCTAGAAAATCAAATCCCTTGCTTAAAAAGCAAGCAAGTTCCATTCTTCATCCTATCCTAAGGAAAGGGTCTAAGGGGTCACTTCTCATATATTTGTTGATATATCCTATATGAATGGCTTCCTAAAACATCGAGTCTCCTCCCATCGTTGAAAGTTAGTAAAGAGCAGGGAGCCTTACCTGTGGTGACAGTGGGCTAAGTCTCCATCATTGCCCTTAACCTAGCAGTTTCCCTCTTAGGAACCCCTTTTAGGTCCCCTACTAGTTTGAGTGGTAACGTTTCTGGCGCTATTGCCGAGGAAACGAGACGTGTCTTTTGTTCCCCTTACGACATATTGACATATTATTATTGGTGACTCCATTGGAAGAACAAAGCCCTAGTTCTTTATTGAATCTTAAGGTCAATGCTTGTAAGGTGAAGCAAGCATTTTTTTAGGCATATTTAAATTCACCATGGCGACTCCTACATATTTTTCATGCATATCTCAAATAGGTTGTCTTTCTTTGATAAATTGCTCGCTTTGGACATTGCTAGCATCCTTGGGCACCCTAATCATGTCGCACTAAGGATGGTACGTGGGGTGCACGTGTTTGATGGTGATCCACTCTCTGCAATTGACCATTTAGAAAGATTTAATCCACATGCTTCAAGAGAGAGAGAGTAGTTCACCAACATGTCCTGATGTAATTGTTCATGGCATCTCTCGATGGTCATAATTCATGGTTGCATGATCATAAACCTAAGAGTATCTCATCTATTGAGGAGTTCATTGATGGCTTTCTTAGACATTTTCAAGTATACTCTACATTGACCAACCAAGAGGAAGCCTTCATTGAGCATCATCAAGACATTGAGAATCTAAGTAGTAAGCAGGTAGACGAGTCCTCCATGGATCCACATGATGAAAGTGATGATTTTGAAAACACATCTGTTGGAAGGGATGAATCTATGGAAGGTGAAGTTGAGACTAACCTTACCTTTCTCGAGGATATTACCCCTGATGATTCTCCTTTTGAGAAACTTGAGGAAGGTGATCCCATTGTCCCCTCGAAGGATGATATTGGAGATCACTTCCACATTGAAAAGGGCAAATGGGAAATTGTTGGTCCTCAATTTGATTGTGCTCCCATTTGAGACACGGACAAGGAGGATGGGGATGAGATTAGCTTTCCCTTTCTCTCGGGCACTATTTATGATGACATATCCTTTGGTACTCTTGGGAAGGGGAATCTTTATTTTCCTTTGCATAAAGAGGGGCAATTGGAGGTGATCAATTTCCCTTTACGAGAGACCCAATATTTGTTACTAACGAAATTGATGAGGCTCCCACTTCTCCCAAGTATGATTCTATGTCCAAATCACTTGAGGCTTTAGATTATTATGTTAGGGAAGAAAAACTCGTTGAATGCAATACTTCATCCTCCCTTTTTCCTATTAGTTATCATCTTGAGTCTTCATCAAGTGATTCCCTCACCTCTTGTCACACGATCTCAAGTGGCAGTGAGCCCTTTCCCCCTTCCAAGCATAGTGTCAAGGATGAGCCCCTCATTGATTATACCTTGTCTCCTTGGGCACCCCCTCAGGATCATGATCAATCTATACTCTCTGCTTTACTGTGTGATCGCCATGGAATACATATGTGTTTTTCTCCATCTCATCAGTCCCCCTTTCCAACTAATCATAACCCTGTGGAGGCCATAAAATATGACATAGATGATAAGGACCATTATGGAAAGAATATGCCCGAGATTGCCATCCATCAAAAGTTTATGAGCCTAATCATTCACATCTCTATATTTTGGTTAGAAGAGAGGTTCTCATGGACTAGATTGTGAAAAATCCTAGATCTGGATTCCTACTGCAACAAATCTGAACTATTATTTTTCATAATTATTTCATTATAGTGAAATATCAAAGTAATTACTGAAGCAGTCTACACAAATAACGTTGCGGAATAAATCTAAGTGCTGAAACAAACTGAACAAAATACAATGAAAAACATCCACATTTGACACAGTTTTTTTGGACTAAGACCCCAGAAAAACCCAGCTTGAGAAAATCGGTGCAGCAAATCTGAGGGTTTTGTATTATTAAGCAGCAAAATCTTGAGTACAACTAGGGTGCCAATATCCGGCTCACCCTTCAGAGAAAATCTAGGCAACAGAAGAAACGTAAGGTATACCTCACTCTGCAAATCCCTGGCTGATCAGAACAGCGCTGGTGAAGCCCCTCTCTACCTCTACGTGATGCCTATGCTAGAACTATGTAAACCTGCGTGGGCAAGCTCTGGAACTGTGTCACCTCTCCTCTACAAATGATCAAGCTAATCAGAAACTGAGTTTTGGCCCTCCTGGCTCAGAAACCCCAGCTTCCAGCTATCTCCAAACTGATCACACAAAGGCACTGCGTCAATTCTGTGTGGTTCCCTTCAGGAACTGCGTCACCCCTCCAGGTGACTGCGCTGCCTCTCTTTGCGTCACTACTGCCTCTCTCTGAAATGTACTCCTGGTCCTCCTGACCAGTTACTGCATCTGCCCCTCTCTAAAATGATCACTGATTCAAATCACTTAGAAAACCCAGCCCTCGTGATTCGTTCTTGATCAAAAAGTTGTGACTCTCTCACAAGCTCGAAAATTCCAAATGCTCAATGTGCTCGATGTGTTTTCCATAGGCTCCTCACCCCCCTCCTTATATTCTTCCGTTGACCCTTCAATGGCCAAGATTAAAACATAATCAAGGGCTAAGATTAACTTGGAGGTGATCCATGACTTTATCTAGAAAATTCACACTCAGTTTAATTAATCGGTTTCCCTAAGTTTAGGCTTAGGAAAACATTAAAAAATGATTAATTAATTTAATTAAACCATCTCTAAGTGGAATCTTCCAAAAATACTTTATGGGTTTTATGGAATACCTGTGTCTTAGCCTGTATACAAAATTACAAGGCCAGAGCACATCTGATGCTACCATAAATCAACATAGATTACATCCTTTTCTTACCTCTTCTCACATAATCATCCATGTGTGGGCACCCTTTTCTCTACCTCCCATCGGCCTTATCATCCATGTGATTTTGTCCACCTTCGATTTCACATTTGCTACATGAGCAATCATATAGGCCGGTATATTTATATTGATTTGATGATATGTTGGTTGCACTTGCTTTATGATTAAACTAATATCAGTTTTGTACCATATGCATGTTAGGGTAGGATGCATTGCATGATGATTTTCGCAATAGAAATAATGTCATATGATGTTTCTCATGGTAGATTAGCTCCATTTAGAGTAAAGCTTGCATATTTTATTACTTCTTGATTTTATGGCATGACATTAAGCATCGGTGATCATAAGACATCGCGAAAAACATGTTGCCCTGTGGTTTTGGTCATTGATATGTGCAGATAACAAGTCTACGGTGACTAAAAGATTGTCAGAGTTCTCGTAACCTCTCGTTTGAGTAGCTTTGCCCACCTCTTCGAGAGATCACATCCTAGTTGTAGCCAAATGTTACCCACCACTTCGTGGGTGATATCCCTCAGAGAAATTTTTTCTCCATGATGGACCTCAGTCGACAACCAGCAGCCCCTTGCAGCCCTCAACTAGCCCGTTGTGCCATTTCTCCGCCACCTAAGCCAACCATGTGGTCCCTTACCCATCTGTATTGATCATGTGTTTGAAGGTGGGCCTCCCGAACCTAAAGGTATGTCTTGTCATTTGGTAATTGAGTACTTGGGTTTACTTATCATGGACACTTCTAGGCATGGATTGATGGGGGGGTTCGACGAAAAGAGTGGGCTTAGTTTGTGCTTTCATCCCCTTGACCTATTTTGGATGTCACCCTTAGATTTTAGTCTCGTGGGATCTCCTTTACTGGCCATTTGGTTTTAGGGTGGTACTACTTGGGAAACCCCGACTTTAGCTGTGTAGTCCCGCTCCCTTATCCACATATATCATTCCCCTTCCACTCACTATAGCCCCATTCATCATCTCTCCCAGTTGGGTCCACATTTCTTCACTAAGTCCACATAGGGTTAGCTTCCCCATTCCCTTGCCCCCACCTTGGGTCGGTCTTGGAACAATGCCCGGAGGTTGAAGCAGCTGAAAAGAAAAGTAAAAACATAAATGGCCACATTCAACAGGAAAATGTACCAAAAGATGGTCGGGAAAAACATAATTAGCACATGGGAAAAATCCAATGCATGAGCTCTACCCCATACCCATGGCCATCACCCTGGTTCCATAGGCTCTAGATGAGCCTCCTTTATCATTCAGGAACCCATGATTGTCCCAACCTCTGGAGGGCAATGAACCGCCCTCTTAGCAACCCCTTTTAGGTCCCTTGTTGGTTTGAGTGGTAACAGTACCACTTCCCCATCTACATATATCACACCCCTTCCGTTTATTATAACCCCATAAATCGTTTTTCCCACCTAGGTCCACATTTCTCCACTGATTCCACATATGGTTAGCCTCCCCTTCCCCTTGCCCATACCTTGGGTCAGGCTTGGAACAATGCCCCAGAGGTTGAAACAGCTAAGAAAAAAAGTAAAAGCATAATTGGCCACATTCAACGAGGAAATGTACCACAAGATGCAAAAGATGGTTGGGACAAACATATTTAGCACGTGGGCAAAAGCCAATGCATGAGCTCTACCTCATACCCATGGCCATCACCTTGGTTCCATAGGCCCTAGATGAGCCTCCTTTATCATTCACGAACCCATGATTGTCCCAACCCCTAGTGGGCAATGAACCACCCCACCTTAAAGGGGGTATCCACTGCTATATCTTACACATCATGCTCTTATCCTTGAGCCCTAAGTAGTTAATCAAAGAAAAACCATGAAAAGGCAAAAGACATAAAAAGAAGGGTGGAAAAATCAAGGCTGAGGCACCTCATGTACCACGATTTCTCCCTCCTATACATTATATACCCAAGTGTGGGTTTCCCTTTTATTAGCTACCCTTGTACCCCGATATGTGGCCCGAGATTGCCCCTTTCATTCCATATTCCATTCACCTCTTTATCACATGCCACCACCATTTGAAAGATGTACCTTGGACACTATCCCCTCTAAAGGAAGAAACCATCTAATAAGTTACTTGGTTAACCCCCTTTGGAGCTTGGAGACATTAGCACATGCTAAAGCCCACTATGGAAAGGCAGACCATTATGAAGAACCCACCTGTTGTCCATGGTTTGTAAGCTCTTTAACTCGATTACTTTAAATGACTTGTTGTGTTGGAGGGCTAGGGGATGCATTGGATCTTATGCAGGATTGCAGATGTTTCCATCTTGAGTTTGGTCTCGCTATACGGGGTCCTAACTCTCCAGAGGGCTACATTAGCACATGTAGGTTGTGTGTAGAGATCCATGGGCCTCCACAGCAGTAGACAATACTCCATGCATCCTCAGAGATGTTCATAGATGCTCGAGATTCACTTATTGGACGAGGAAGATGCACCTGGCTCACCATGCCCAGTCAACCCCACAGTTGTATCATGCACTTGGCAGATGACCCAGGACTTGTGTGTTGATGTGGCATCACTTACACTTTCATCTGAACCCTCACTGATGGTCTACAGGCATCTTCGACTTACTTGGAGACCCATGAGGTTATTTGCGCATCCCCACACCCACTTGGAGCACCACAGGTTTATTGTTTGGAGAACATGGGGCCACCCCCTTGTCCATCACTTTTGAGGCTCCTATTCACCATTATGAAACTCATGGACTTCATCAGGCCTCTTGGAGGGCCCAACGACATGTATTATTCATCATTTGACCTCTTGAGAGGGTTATTATTTTGCTTATGAACTAGTTTGGTGGGCTTGTCACCAAAGGTTAGTTATTTTACACATTATTTAATTTTAGGGGCTAATGTAGGCTCAATTAGATAAATCGAACTCCTAAGAAGTGTATAAATAGGAGTGATGTTAATTCATTTTGAATCATCACTTGGATTAGATCATTATCTCTCTTGAGATTTTCATTATTCCTTCTTAGCGGACGAAGATTGGAGCATGGATGGTTGGACGTATTCTCTTACATGTAAGTACGAATTTGATGTTATTTTCTTTTACTTTGGCACATGCATTGATGATGGGATTTTCGCTATTTTAGGGCTAATTGTTGCATTCATTTACTGCTAAATTGTAGAATTATGTTTCTATATAGCATCTCTCTATGTATGGGTCATGTATGTTAAATGAATTGTCCTAGATAATTCTATGATTGAATTTATCTTGATAAGCCATCTTGATTTGAAAACGAAGTATAAACGCTTTAAGGTCACTCTCCTTTGCCCTAATGCCAAATGAAGTTTTCCTTAGAGGCTCCTTCACTTAGAAATGAAGTCACATCTCATTATTCTTCTTGAACCCAATATCCCCAAAGGAATTAGGCATTGGTCCACCATAAGGTGAGCACCCTAAAACTATTTTTCTTCACCTTTTCCTCCTCCTCTCTAGGTCTAACCACGTTGGGTCACCTAGGGCATCATTTTCACGACAAACTACCCATAGAAAAACTTTGCTCTCTTGCCTCTCCTGCGTTGGTGTCTCTCCAAGGTCCCCTCCAAATTTGAGGAAATTCCGATGGTGGGATTGTGAGATATCCCAAGCCCTATCCCTAGGACCGAATTTTACCCTGGGTTTCCCTGGGCTAGTACCTCATAGGATCATTTTGGCACCTTTAAGTGGAAATTCTTTCTTTGATCCTCTTCTCCTCCTTGTTTAGGTTAAGATCATCATTGGTTACTAAACTCCCTCCTCTTAACCTAGGTTGGGTCCACTTGGTCCTGTGTGGTCCCCTTTCTTATCAAAGTCAATTCTTCAAAGACAACTTAGGAATCCAAGTTTACAAGGATTTTAAGGATTGGGAAGTTCCTTCACAAGTCACACTCCCTTAACCTAGCCCTTAAATCCTTACCCCCTTCTCTTAGAAAACCTTGTACCTTTCTTTAGAAGCAAGCAAGTCCCATTCTTGACCCTCTTCTAGAAAAGGATCATTGAGGTCACTCCATATCCATTTTCCTTGATCTATCCTTCATAAGTGACTCTATATATCGGGTCTCCTCTCATCAGTGAAAGTCTGTAAAGAGTAGGGAGGCTTAGCATGACAGTGGGCTAAGTCTCTATAGTTTCCCTTGACCTGGTTGTTTCCCTTTTAAGATTCCCTTTAGGTCCCCTGCTAGTTTGAGTGGTAACAGGTTTCAGAGGGAGATCGATTTTGCTGAACGCACGAGAAATTCAGTTTTTGTTTGTCTGGAAATTCTCCAGGAGGCCAAGTGAATTTCTCCCAAAGGCAAAGTCATCTAGGACGTCATTTTTCTTGTAGTTCCAGGCTTAGCGAGTTGGGGTCGACGCAAGCATTACGCAGAGGCTCACGCAAAGGCAGAACGACTGGCTAGTTTTGTCAGTTGTCGGAGCGAGATCAAGTGTGGTGTTGAGGTATTTTCCTCATAGATATTTCGGCGAGTTTATTTTGTTAACTAGATTGCAGTAGACATCCATAGATTGTACTCATAATTTCATTGCTACTTAATAATAAAAACCCTCAGCTACTGCATCAGTTTTCGCAAGTTGGGTTTTTCCAGGGACTTTAGTCCAGGAATAATTATGTCAATTTTCATGTGTGTCTGTGCCAGTATTTTCTCAATTTCCAGTTGATCTTCCGAAAAATTTAATTGGGTGAAAATTGCAGTTGTGAATTATTCGTTGTTTGTGTGGGCAAATAAAGTTTTAATTAATTTACAGTTAGAAGAATAATTTCTTGTTGCTGCAATAGTTGAAATTTTCACAGTAAGAAAAGTCAAAGTTTTGAAATAATCTTACTCATTAAAACGCTTTAGTCCAAGTTTCAAACTTTCAAAGTCATTTGCTAATATTTATTTTCCTTCAACTCTATTACAGCCTATTGGTCGCAACGGTTTGGTAGCCAATGCCCTAATTTGCACAGCTTTGCAATTCGGATATTTAGCCAAACATGGAATGCTTCGGGCTGTGAACATAATTGGAGTATTTTTTAGTACATACACACCAAGAAGAGGAACCTTTGGAGCAAAAACAGCTGAATGACATGATTTATGTTCAGTACAACCTCAAGTTGAGGCAAAACAAGTTGCTCAACAAGACACTTGAATCAAGAAACATAACTTTGGGTGATTTTGAACCATCATCAAAGTGGGTTGTGGAGAAAGTAGCATTTGACAATGAAGATCTTTCTCGGATCGACTTGGACCTGCCTCCACCTTCAGGGCCAAGGGAATCACGTCAGAATCCCACTATAGATTCTTAGTCTAGTAATTCTAAGGATGAAAATGAGGACGAGGACGAGGATGGTGATTCTAATTAGTACTAGCAATATTGTAATTTAGTACTATGCTTCTTTTTGGACTTCAGAGGCCATTTAGACTTTGTTTCTTGATGTATTTTGTTTCAGAGATGTACTGCGCTAAATGATATTTTAAAAATATCACTTGCTATATAAATGAGAACTTTTTCGTATTTGTATATAAATGGTTAGAATTTATATGGATGTACATGAATATATATGTTTTTCTTTCAAATTTGAATATTTTGTGTGTTTTTGATCGACTGGTTTTTTACTGATTCCCAGTCCGAGGGTTCTACCGGTTTGATGACCAGTCCAGTTATGATAACACGCACACACACACACATATTGTGTGTGTGTGAAGTGTCAAACTGTTCTAATATCGTGTTCTTGCAGATTTGATTTTCAGCTTATGTTATCTTCATGACTGGTTAGATTGTGATTGATGCTGATTTGGCATAAAATAAACTTGAATTGGTTTAAGTGATTTAACACATATCTAGAAGATAAAAGGACATATTTACAACCGTTATGATCTGCTGTGATAAGATAATTCAGATTTATTATATGCCTTGAAATGTGTGCCCCAAGGGCTGTAGCGATGTGGTATTGAAGTATACAAATATTATATTTATTCTCTTGAGATGCCAGGTGAAATTGTGTTGAAGAGAGGTGAAATATTACTGCTCTAATTTAATATTTCAGATCGGCCTTGAAGCTGAAAGTTTACAGGGATTAGAACCAGGAAACCTTAAGAAAATGAGGTGACATTTCAGATTTGCATTAATTGCTTATTTCTCAAAAAATTTAAAAGAGACTCCAATAAAAGATCGCTACATTTATTGTGTATGTGGCACTTTTCACAAAGGAAATCTCCTCACAAGGGAAGCAGATATAAACTAAATAATCAACGAAGATAACAATGCCACCAAAGTTACAATGACTATTTGTGATTGTAGAAAGAAGCATAGATTAAACAATGGGGATTAATGAGAAAACCTTCTACTAGAGAAGGAATGGGTCACCAATGGGTAAACCGAAATTATGGCCTCCAAGGAGAATTAGAGCAAAGCAGAACCCAAACACACGTGTTGAACTCTTAGGAAATTTATATATATCAAGTCAAAAATTCCCGATTGAACTCATTGTCGCTTCTATAACTACAACATATTCAGCGTTGTTATGACAGCCATATCTAATGAGAATTTGAGCCATTGGTGACAAGGGTAAAGATACATTGGCCATGAGGCAAGATAGCAGAGTGTTATCTACTGATTAAGGAAGCAAATAGCCAATAAAAAGTACCCCCATTTATCCCAAGTATCAAAGATTTTAAAAAGATAAAGTAATTGCAATCAATAACTTTAGGGGAACACCCTAAACCAACGGATAGACTATGTTACTTGAATGTTCTGAAGATG
This sequence comes from Pinus albicaulis, assembly GCA_034641835.2. NCBI lineage: Eukaryota > Viridiplantae > Streptophyta > Pinopsida > Pinales > Pinaceae > Pinus > Pinus albicaulis. The sequence goes on along the minus strand of CM076578.1, from coordinate 1,265,837,062 downwards.
AAGTGAAATCAAACAAAGCCCTTATGCAATTGCAAATGGAAGAATATGAGGTCTTTATGCCAACTTGCTTTTTAGTGATGTAGACTAAGGTAGTAATGAAGGCAATAATAGTGGTGATGAAAGCCACGATGAAGACCTTTTGAAGACAAGCAATATAACGATAGCTTACCCAATGAAGAAGAGCCTGAGAAAGAATCCACTGGAAAAAATCAAAGTGATAAAGGGCACTAAACCAAGTGGATGACATAGTATAAAAGAACAAAGTAGTTGTGCAAGATGACATGCTGAGTGACAATTTCACACAAGTAAAAGATGACGTATCAATTGAGGGTGGCCTCATTAATAAGGATAGCATCCAAGTTAACAAGGACATCTTTATCAAAGAAAATGGTTTAGGCAAACTGGATGTCATAGATTCAAGGATGGAAAAGAGACAGAATGTGGCATATTAACAAAAGACTATTTGCATGAAGATACTGACATTATGAATGTGTACAGCTCTATCAAATCATACAACATAACTAATATGGATATCATAAATCAAGAGAGTAATTTGCTCAAGAGAGTGTGATATCCCCTATCACATGAGGTTACTAGGAGGATAGCCTTTAGCTCATTTTGTCCCTTGAGCAAAGAGGCAAGAGGGTTGGGGATCAATTTTGGCATTTTTTTGGACTTAGGAGATTTGTGTGAATTGGGTCTTGTTACTCGCGACTTCGTGGGTGATATCCCTAGGAGAAATTTTTTCTCCATGATGGACCTCAATTCGCAACCAGCAGCCCTCAACTAGCTCGTTGTGCCATTTCTTCACCACCTGAGCCAGCCATGTGGTCCCTCACTAATCTGTATTGATCATATGTTTGAAGGTGGGCCTCCCGAACCTAAAAGTATGTCTTGTCATTTGGTAATTGAGTATTAGGTTTACTTATCATGGACACTTATGGGCATGGATTGATGGGGGGATTCAACGGAAAGAGTGGGCTTAGTTTGTGCTTCTTCCCCCTTGACTTCTTTTGGATCTTACCCTTGGATTTTAGTCCCGTGGGATCTCCTTTACTGACCATTTGATTTTAGGGTGGTACTACTTGAGAAACCCCGACTTTGGTTGCATGGTCCCACACCCTTATCCACATATTCTACTCCCATCCCATTCACTATATCCCCATTCATCATCTCTCCCACCTGGGTCCACATTGCCTCTATGGGTCCACATAGGGTTAGCCTCCCCACTCCCTTTCCCCCACCTTGGGTCAGGCTTGGAACAATGCCCTGGAGGTTGAAGCAGATAAAAAGAAAATTAAAAGCATAAATGGCCACATTCAACAGGAGAATGTACCACAAGATGCAAAAGATGGTGGGGACAAACATAATTAGCACGTCGGCAAAAGCCAATACATGAGCTCTACCCCATACCCATGGTCATCACTCTGGTTCCATAGGCCCTAGATGAGCCTCCTTTATCATTCAGGAACCCATGATTCTCCCAACCCCTAGAGGGCAATGAACCGCCACACCAAAAAGGGGGTAATCATTGTTATATCTTACAAATCATACGCTTGTCCTTTGAGCCCCGAGCGGTTAATCAAAGAAAAATCATAAAAGGCAAAAAGTATATAAGGAAGGGTGGAAAAATCAAGGTCAAGGCAGCTCTGTGAAAATTTTTTAATATACTTCAACAGAAACCCTACTGTTAAATTCATGATTTACTTCTCCTACTTACATAAGGTATTAATCTGAAATCTTCAGCATTAACATCGAAGTAAATACATTAACAACCTACACATGCAAATCTAAAACTAAATAACTTGCACAATGACAAAGTGACACAAGGATTTTTTGGACAACTCTCCCCGGAAAAACCCAATGCGGGAAAACCGGTCTTCTGGCTGCTGAGGGTTTTTATTATTAAGTAGAATCTAAGTACAATAGATTTGGGCACCAAACTGGTTAACCTGACAGAAAAATAAATATGCAGCTATACCTCTGTTCTAGAGACAGAAAACTGACTGATTCACACCCTCAAACGGAATTTACAGAACTCAAACTTTTTCGACCTCTAAAAACCACAGCGTTGCTCTGAAGCCCTCTACGTCAGCCCTGCTAGCCTATGTCAGTCTCTGCGCTGCTCAGGAAGGGCCTGCGTCACCCCAGACTGGGTTATGTTGCCCCAGCGTTGCCCTGGTTAGGCTTATGTCAGTCCTACTGGGACCACGTTAGCCCTCCTGGCCTCCTGCTGCCTCTGCGCTACCCCTGCTGGGCTCTTGGCTGCTCTGTGTAGCTGCTGCGTAGTTGTTGATTCCTCTGCGTTGCGCTAGTCTGTTGCTTCTCTTCCCTCATTGTACTCTTGGCATGGAACTACACCATCCCCCTCGCCAATATTGCCCCTCTCTGCAGCTGAAACACTTCTGATATTCTTAGCAAAGAAGGTCCTAGAATTCCAGCTTAGTTTCAGTGCCCTACCACAGTGTGTGTTTTCTCCAACTGACCCCAAGCCCTCTTCTCATACTTTTCTCATTAAAACATCAACGGTCATGATCTAATCTTGAATCAACGGCAAAGATTAGAAGATGATTGATCCGCGTCACTTAAGTCATTCCCCTCGCATGTTTAATTTAATTACTTTTAATCTTTTAATTTTCCTAAGTTAAACTTAGCGTCCTTGATTAAAATGATTAATTAATTAAATATCTGTTAAACCGAATGGAATTTCTTAAAACGCTTTCTAGGTCTTGGAGATCTTATGTACTCTAGTCCCTCCACAAAGTTTGGGAGCTAGAGCACATCCGATGCTACCCCAACACCCCAAAATCTCAACACTCCCTCTTAGCGAGGAAAGTGCTCTAGCAAAACACTTCACCATGAAGTTCTGCACTGATCTCTAGTGTGGGTCTTTGCGCTGATGCTTGACCTGCTGCCCTTCATCACTGCGTTACTGTTGCTCTTATGTACTGTTGCCCTTGACGCTACCACCGCCACTGCTACATCCATACTGCAACTCCCTCTCAAATTGTGGCACCGTGCTGCCCATAGCACTACCACTGCTAACTATTGCACTACAACTCAGTTGCTGAGAGTAAGCAATTGAAGGACTCCTACCCAATCGTTGACAGACAAGTCAATTGGGCTACATCTCATCACTAAAGCTCTGCAAGTTGCTGCTCTACGCTATCCTCCTGAAGCCTTCGCGCTGCTGCAGCTTTTGCACTGCGTAAGCAAGCTTTCTTTGCGCTACTGAAGTCACATCAGTCCCTCTGCGTTGTTGTTTCTACAATATTGTTGCATCTGCACTACGTTGCTCCCTCTCCAACTCTTTAGCCTCTATCTTTGCTTCATCCGTGATCTTTGCACACACTGCTCCAGTCATTCCTTGCTACTATCTTAAGGCTCCCGTAGCATGGATGTGATCCAAGAGTTGGGCTACTTAAGGATCCCGCCACCACTCTGTAGCTGCTCTACAGATCAAGATCGCCCCACTTTCGTGGTTCATAAGCACTCATGGCTATGTCATAATCGGAGCCATCGTCTACTACAGCAACCTTGGAGCTAGAAGCTTCCTTGTCCTTCTTCTGAGGACAATTGTTGGTGAAATGTCCTAGTTCATTGCACTGGGAACATTTGATCTTTGACAGATCACGCTTCTTTCTCCCTTGCTGCTTCTTTGATGCCAAGGTTGCATCTTCCTCCTCTTCCTTCTTCACCTTGCTCGAACCAGTGTTGTACTGTCTTTTGGTGATCCGACGGATTTCCTCTTGTTGGAGGATAGCCCACATATTGTCCCAGTTGGGAAGGTCTACTCTGCCCAAGAGAATTTGGACAAAGATTTCCCAATCGTCTGTGACTGCATTGAGAGCAGTCCTCACATTGACATCGTCCTCAACTTCACCCCCATGCCAGTCAGCTAATCCCGGATCGACTGCAGTCTCGATCGAAAAGGGTCGATCTCCTCTCCCTTAGCCACCATGAATAACCTCAGCTGGTTCTCCAGTAGCATCTTTCTTTGGACGGACCTTCCTTGATACAATGTGGTAAGGGTGTCCCACATCTCATGAGATGTCGACTTCTCGACTATGCGTGGTACCACATGATCTTTGACCCCATCAATAATGAAGCGCTTGGCATGTGTCGTTGCTTCATTGTGCTTCTCTAGGAGATCTACATTGGTCGGTGTAGCCAAGACTTTCTTTGCATGCTCCCTTATGTCGTATGCCTCTAGGACTATCAGGATTCTGGCTTTCCAGATCGCAAAGTTGGACAGGCCGTCCAACCTATCCTGATCACGCAGTCCATGTGGCACCATCTGCTCAGAAGATTGTCAGAACTAATCCTCCTCTCTGTACTAGAGACTCAGATCTAGGGTCCTTGGTGAGAAAGGCACCCTCTGCTCCCTCTGACAACTGACTCCCTCTCTTGGAAGTTTGCCAAACAAAACGAATCAGCTCTCTTCGATCCTCTGATCGATCTACAAATTTCTTGGCAGGAAATCTACTGAGATGTTGTTCTCCTCCCGCTCTTTGTCAACTTAGCTTAGGCCAAATTCTGCACTGACAGAATTTTTACCCCACCAGAAACTGCTGAAGGTATACAGTTTCAGCCTCCAGATTACTGCACTCTGCACAGCAATCAGCCTTTGGACTGCGTCACCCTGGCTGGCCTCTGCATGAGCAGACTGGCCCAGCGCTGCCTCTGCGCAGCGCAAGAGTCCCTCTAGATGGCTCTGTGCTGTCTCTGCGTCACCTAGCTAGGATTGCGTCAGCCCCTGCATGGCGCTAGTTGCCTCTGCGTCCTTTTGCTGTTGCGCTACCCTCTCTAGTGTATCTGTTGCTACTATTGTTTTTTGCAACACAAATTTATTCCGTCGTCTTGCTGGAGATCCAACTAGATCTGTAATCGCTCTGATACCATGTGAAAATCACTGAATATACTTAAACAGAAACCCTATTGTTAAATTCTTCATTTAATTCTCCTACTTACATAAGTTATTAATATGAAATCTTCAGCATTAACATCGAAGTAAATACATTAATAGCCTACACATGCAGATCTAAAACTGAATAACTTGTACAATGACAAAGTGACACACACAGATTTTTTGGACAACTGTCCCCGGAAAAACCCAATGCGGGAAAACCGATCTTCTGGCTACTAGAGGGTTTTTATCATTAAGCAGAATCTAAGTACAACAAATCTAGGCACCAAACTGTTGAGATTTTGTGTATTTCGGGTAGCATCAGTTGTGCTCTAGGTCCCAAATTTTGTGGAGGGACTAGAGTACATTGGATCTACAAGACCAAGAAATGGATTTGGGAAATTTCATCTGGTTTAGGAGATATTAAATTAACTAATTATTTTAATGTATTTCCTAAGTTAAAACTTAGGAAAATAAAATAATTAAAGTGAATTTAATTAAACATGTGATGAAATTGTCTTAAGTCACACGGATCAAGCTTTCTTTTAATCTTAGCCATTGATTAAAGATTTAATCTTGGCGTTGATTTGTCAACGAGAAAAAGTATAAAGGAAAGGCTTGGGGTCATTTGTAAGATACTCAGAGGCAGAGCATTGAAGCTAAGCTGAGATTCTAGGGCGGGGTTGCTAAGAATTCTCAGGTGTTTCAGTTGCAGAGAGGGGAATTTAGACCAAGGGGATGATCTGATCCTGGGGTCTAGAATACACAAGAATCAGAGAAGACATCAAGAAAGACAACGTAGAGGAAGGAAGCAGCAGCAGCAGATGGTAGCAGCAGTAGTAGTGGCAAGGACAACGTGATTTTTAGGAAACCGTTCAGGGGTTACATAGAGACCCTTAAGGACGGCGTAGTGACTACGTCACCTAGTCCGGGGTAACATAGTCCCTTCCAGTGACAACGCTGAGCATTTGGAGGCATTAAGAGGCTGACGCAATGTCTTTCAGGGGCAGATATAGGGTTTCTAGGCCTAGATCTAGCTGAGTTCTGTAAATCCCATTTGAGGGTGTGGATCAGTCAGTATTGTTGGTCTTAGATCGGCCGGAGTGATGAGATCTAGAGTTTTCTCTGTAGGGTTTTCCCGGATCTAGAACCCAAAGTTTGTGTATTCGAAATATTCTTAATAATAAAGCCCTCCGGCGGCCAAACAACTGGTTTTCCCACATTGGGTTTTTCGGGGACAATTTGTCCAAAAATAAGCATGTCACTTTGTCAATGTGTGCATGTGCTTATTCGTCTGAATTGGTAGAGATCTGTTATGTATTTTGCTTTGATGTTAACTTGAATTTATTCAGTTGATAACTTGTATAAGTAGGAGAAGCTTAACCGGATTAACAGAAATAATTTCTGCATAAGAATTAAGATTCAGAAATTTCTACATGGTGTCGAAGCAATTACAGATCTAGAAGGGTCACCAGCTGAAGAATCTGAAGAATCTAGCTACAGAAAGCAGCTAGAAAGGCAGCAGAAAAGCATATCTGAAGTGACAGCGCAATTTTCAGGAGCAGACACACAGAGGGAAGGGTGACGCTATCCAACGCTGTGTCCTAGCAAGCCCACGCAATTACTGCACAGAGGCAGCTCAGAAACACGTTGGTTGGGTCTGAAGCCAGCCAGTGTGATTTAGATCTGAATCTGTCAGATCCAGAAAAAGTCTGCAGAAAAGTTGCAGAAAATTCAGAAGAGCTGGTGGGGTTAAATTTCTGAAGTTTTCATATTTTTAGCCTAAGCACAAGTGATAGTTTGGGAAGAGATTAGTTTCTCAGAGAGTTTCTTGCCAAAGGAAACTTGCAGTTTGGTCAGAGGATCAAAGAAGAAGCTGAATCATAGTTGAGTTGGTAGATTTCCAAGGAGGGAAATCAAGTGTCAAAGAGAGCAGAGTGTTCCCAGTCCGAAAAGGACCCTAGATCCAAGATCTCTAGCATAGAGAAGAGGAGCTTCGACACATTTTGAGCAGATGGCTCCTCATCGACTACGTGATCGGGATAGGTTAGAGGGCCTCTCAAACTTTTCAGTGTGGAAAGCAAGGATCTTGATTGTCCTTGAGGCATACGGTCTAAGAGACCATGCAGAGCAGACCCTAGCCATGCCGACAGATGCGGATCTCCTACAGAAGCATAGAGAAGCTGTTGGGCATGCCAAGCGACTGATAATGGACAATATCAAGGATCATATTGTGCCACACATAGCTGAGAAGAGGACAGCCAATGAGATGTGGAAGGCCTTGACTTCCCTATATGAGGGAAAATCAGTCCAAATAAAGATGTTGTTGGAGGCCAAATGAGGTCATTCATGATGACCAAGCGAGAAGACATCAAGCATTTCCTCTTCAGATTGCAGTCAATCAGGGATTAGTTGACTGCAACAGGTGCAACCGTAGATGATGCAGTGATAGTCAGGACTACCCTTAATGCAATCACGGATGAGTGGGAAACCTTTGTCCAAAGTATCTTAGGCAGAGCAGACCTCCCAGATTGGGACAGCTTGTGGTCCATCCTGCGGCAAGAAGAACTACAAAGGTTCACCAAGAAGTAGCACAGCCCTGCGTTGAGCAAGGTTAAGAAGGAAGAGGAGGAAGATGCAGCCTTGGCATCAAAGAAGCAGTGGAAGAAGAAGAAGGAACTTTCAAAGATCAAGTGCTTCCAATGTCCAGAAAAGAAGAAGGACAAGGAAGCATCTTCTTCCAAAGCAGCGGTGGCAGATGATGGGTCCGGAGATGATGTGGCCATGAGTGCTCATGAACCACGGAGGTGGGGTGACATGGACATGTAGAGGAGCTACATGGAAATAAGGTGAGATCCTTGAGCAGCTCATCTCTTGGATCACAAGCGAGCTATGGCAGCCTTAAGACAGTAGTGGGACAAGTGGAGCAGTGGGTGCATAGATCACAAATGAGGCATATGCAGAGGCAGATCTGGAGGTTGGGAGGAGCAGCGCAGAGCATAGCAGCAGCAGCGTAGAAGCAATAGCCACGCAGAGGTTGATGTGACTTCGGCCGAGCGTAGTGAGCATGCGCGGCACGAGAGAGCCGAGAGGGACGGCGCGATGCCGGCGGCGGCATGATAGATTTCGACACAAGGGAAGCGTGTGACTTCGGTAATTGCGAGAGGGTACGATTACGCTAGCGAGTTGTAGTTGTGCATCGTTCTTTAGATGCCAACACGGATACGTAGTCTATGGGCTTCAATGATGAGGATGCAACCCATCGACTTGTACGTCAAGGTGGGCGGGGATTCGGTTATTTCTCTCTCAACAACTAAATTTGCGGTCGACGGATCGGCGATGGCGGTGCTATGAGCGACACAAATGTAGCATATTGAGAGGGAGGCACGTACATTGGTTGTAGTGGCGGTGGCGAGCCATGGGCAGCAATTACAGAATGGCGATAGCAGTGCAGCGTTGCAGAGTTGAGTGGTAGGAGGCCAAGCTTCAGCAGCACAGAACTAGTGCCCAAAATCATGTAATGCATAAGTGTGATGTGTTACTAGAGCACACCCTTGATGCTAAGAGGGAGTGTTGATATTTTGTGTATTTGAGGTAGCATCAGTTGTGCTCTAGCTCCCAAATTTTGTGAAGGGACTAGAGTACACTTGATCTACAAGACCCAGAAATGGATTTGGGAAATTTCATCTAGTTTAGGAGATATTAAATTAAATAATTATTTTAAGTGTATTTCCTAAGTTAAAACTTAGGGAACTTAAATAATTAAAGTGAATTTAATTAAACATGTGATGAAATTGTCTTAAGTCACACGAATCAAGCTTTCTTTTAATCTTAGCCAGTGATTCAAGATCTAATCATAGTCGTTGATTTGTCAACAAGAAAAGTATAAAGGAAAGGCTTGGGGTCATTTGTAAGGACACAGAGAGGCAAAGCACTGAAGCTAAGTTGAGATTCTAGGGCAGGGTTACTAAGAATACTCAAAAGTGTTTCAGTTGCAGAGAGAGGAATTTAGACCAAGGGGATCATCTGATCCCAGGGTCTAGAATACACAAGAGATAGAGAAGAGATTAACTCAAGGACAGCGCAGAGGAAGGCAGCAGCAGCAGAAACAACGTTACTTTCAGGAAACCCTTCAGGGGTTGCGCAGAGACCCTTCAGGGGCAGTGCAGTGCCCGCGTCACCCATTCTGGAGTAACGAAGTCTCCTCCAAGAGCAACATTGAGGGTTTGGAGGCCATCCAAGGCTGACGTAGAAGCTTTCAGGGGCTTCAGAGGCTAACGCAGTGCATTTTAGGGGCAGTGCTGGGGTTTCTAGGCCTGAATCTGACTGAGTTTTGTAAATCCCCTTGAGGGCGTGGATCAATCAGTATTTTTGGTCCTAGATCAGCCAGGAGCAGTAGATCTAGAGTTTTCTTTGTAGGGTTTTCTAGATCTGGAACCCAGAGTTGTGTATTCAAAAATATTCTTAATAATAGAACCCTCCAGCAGCCGAGGGCGGGGATTTTCCCACATTGGGTTTCCCGGGGACAATTTGTCCAGAAATAACTATGTCACTTTTTCTATGTGTGCATGTGCTTATTCTAGATCTGAATTGGTAGAGATATGTTATGTGTTTTGCTTTGATGTTAACTTGAATTTATTCAGTTGATAACTTGTACAAGTAGGAGAAGCTTAACCAGATTAACAGAAATAATTTATGCATAAGAATTAAGATTCGGAAATTTCTACACAAACTGGTTAACCCGACAAAGAAATAAATATGCAGCTATACCTCTGTTCTAGAGACAGAAAACTGACTGATTCACACCCTCAAATGGGGTTCACAGTTATCAGTGTTTTCCGGCGTCTAGAAACCCCAGCGCTGCTCTGAAGCCCTCTGCGTCAACCCTGCTAACTTGTGTCAAGCTCTGCGCTGCTCAGGAAGGGCCTACGTCACCCCAGACTGGGTTACGCTACCCCTGCATTGCCCTAGCTCGGCCTGCGTCAATCCTCCTGGGACCACGTCAGCCCTCCTGTCTCTGCATCAGCACTCCTAGACTCTTGCTGCCTCTACGCTGCCCCTGTTGGGCTCTTGGCTACTCTGCGTAGCTGCTGCGTAGTTGATGCTTCCTCTGCGCTGCGCTACTTTGCTGTTTCTCTACCCTCATTGCACTCTTGGCCTGGGACTACACCTTCCCCCTCACCAATACTGCCCCTCTCCACAGCTGAAACACTTCTGAAATTCTTAGCAAAACATGCCCTAGAATTCTAGCTTAGTTTCAATGTTCTGCCACTGTGTTTGTTTTCTCCAACTGACCCCAAGCCCTCTTCTTATACTTTTCTCGTTGAAACATCAACGGTCGTGATCTAATCTTGAATTAATGGCTAAGATTAGAAGTTGCTTGATCAGCATCACTTAAGTCATTCTCATCACATGTTTAATTTAATTACCTTTAATCTTTTAATTTTTCTAAGTTAGACTTAGGGTCCTTAATTAAAATGATTAATTAATTAAATATCTTTTAAACCGGATGGAATTTCTTAAAATGCTTTCTGAGACTTGGAGATCTTATGTACTCTAGTCCCTCCACAAAGTTTGGGAGCTAAAGCACATCCGATGCTACCCCAACACCCCAAAATCTCAACAATCTCATGTACCATGATTTCTCCCTCCTACACATTATATACCCAGGTGATGGCATATGATGACATTGCTGGAAGATTTCATTTAATGATATGTATGGCGGTTGGAAGACTACCTTGATGCTCTCTTGATAACAAATTAATAAATGCTGCACTATGGTTGATGACATATCACTGCACTATTACATGATGTCGTGATGACATGGATAATTTACATGATGACACTAAGAACCTCTTGCTGTCCTAATCATCAACACCTAACATTCCTCATGCTGTCCCAAACTTTTTTATGCATAAAATTTAAGGACAGTCACAAAGAAAAGTAATTTTCACCATCTTAGAGGCAGCATTTTTTTGTGAGACCTTCACCATCCGTTAGAGAAAAATTTTAGCTTTCCAATGAGTTATTACTTGGCCCAAAACTCCAATTGGTTTGGGAGATATGTTTTTTTCAAGTTAAAGAAAATAAATCTATCCTTGAGCCGACCTACACTTAGTCACACATGTCGGCCTCCCTCCAAATAGACGTGACCTTTCAAATTTGATAAACTACTATGAATATAAAATTGCAGAACCTCATTTCTCATCATCCTTTCGGTCACCTATTACAGAGAAGGATATAACAGTTCACAACTCGTGAACTTAAAGAGAGGGAGCATAATCTTAAAGAGAATAAGATAACGGTTGGATTGTTCTGGGTTTGTAAAACGAAATTAACACCTTCAGAAAACCAAGACAGTGGACAAACTCAGACCTGCAGCAGACTTGTGCTAACTTGTTTCGTTGCTGCTTCACTTGCAAAATACACCACTGGTCCTATAATGCTTCGACTATGGAACAAACTTCTGTAATTCGGATCCTGTAGTGTGGAATAGAACTCAGACTTGCAGTTGGTACAGAACTCAGACCTGTAAACATTTTGCTTCAGACTCGGATTTTTTGAAAAGGAAGGTTCAACACTTGTGGGACAGGCCTATTGGAGGCTTGAGAGCCTAGTTTCAGGCTCAGACAAACTTGTTAAAGGCTCAGTAAAGCTCAGAACAGTGGTATACCTTAAGAACAGTAACAGTGGAGACTTCCAATTATTGTTTTGGTATATTTCTGTCTAGCACACCTGTGGAGCTTGGGTTACATAGCCTGGAAAATCAGAATTGGTTAGCATCTCTGCTGTAATAACCTCAGAACTTTACACAGACACCTTTTGTGAGGCTCGGATTTGTGACAAGTGTATGGGTAGTCTACCAGTTGAGGAACAGTGGACAGTCACCTAAACTCAGTGCCATAACCTCAGTGCCTGAAATCTGAAGTGCCTATTTTGGGAGGCTTGGATTTTTGAAGGTTGGACCTGTGGTGAGAAAAGAGCCACTCGTTGAAGGGTCGGAACAGTGTTGCTACCTGTGGGAGACACCTCTTCCTGAATCTGTGGTGCTACAGACTCCTTGTTTGAAGCTAATACCTTGATTGAAGGTTGATCCTATATTGAAGCATAACTGAAGGACACTTCAAGTTTTGATAGCCTATTGAAGAACACTCTAAGAGAGTTGTGTAAGAATATTGGAGAAGACTTTGAATCTTGAGTCATACTCCTTGTTGTGGTATTAATCACAGAGCTTCAGTGTTTAGACTTCCTATGGTATTAATCACAGAGCTTCTATGTTTAGACTTCCTGTGGTATTAATGTCAGAAAACTGAAGTAAACAGTGTAGAAGTCAAGGAGGGTTGAAGGCTGCTTTTACACTTCCATATACAGATTTAAATTGTGATTGCAGCATTAATATAGCTACAGCGAAGTCTAGTGGTGGAGACCTGTATTGGACAGTTAAGACAAAGTGTTTTTTGGAGCTAATTGAACATTTAAAAGTTGAACAGTGCAGTGGCTTGATGCTTGTGACATAGCTGGACCTTTGATGTCACTCCAGGACTATGAACTAAGATTGCAGCAGTGGAGTCATATGGTGGACAAGTACAGTGAAGAAAAAGTGGAGCCAAAATCAAGAAGTGAACAGTGAAGAATTTGGTCAAGGTCATACAACCATCATGATGTGACCTTGGAGAAGTTTGTTAGGGTGAAATGAAGAGTTGTGGGGACAGCTTCTAAGAAGAAAAGGTTGTCATTGATAATGTGACGTGAAGACTAAGTGTGACAGGGCTCGTTGAAGAAGACTTTGGGAGCCGTGAAGAATAACCAAAGATATTTTGATCAAGTGAAGTTGCGGGTTGGAGCCCAAGAGGTTGGAGCCTCATAGAGACAAGGATGGTGCCTTGGAAAATAGGGTTGGAGCCCTAGAGGATTGGAGTCCTCAAGAAACCAAGTTGGAGCCTGTACGAGAGATAGGGTTGGAGCCCTAGAGGTTGGTGCCTCAAATAGACAAGGTTGGAGCCTTGGAAAGACCAAGTCGGTACTTGGCACAATACAATTTGGAGCCTGGAAGATTGGAGTCTTCATCTAGGGTTGGAGCCCTATATCATTATTGTACTTTACTTATTGTAAAGAAGAAATTAATAATAGTATCTATTCCATCATTGTTCATTTTTGTGTTCTAAATATAAGTGATCTAACTGGTAAAATTAACAATTGAAAAGAAATACTGATTCACCCCCCTCTTAATATTTCCAACATGGGCTTCCCTTTTTTTAGCTACCCTTGTGCCCGATATGTGACCCAGGGTTGCCCCTCTCATTCCTTGTCCCATTTCACCTCTTTATCACATGCCACCACTATTTGAGGGATGTAACTTGGACATATTATCCCCTCTAAAGTTAGAAACCACCTAATAACATATCTGGCTAACCCCCTTTGGAGCTGGGAGACATTAGCACATGCCAAATCCAACTATGGAAGGGCGTGCCATTATGAAGTGTCCACTTGTTGTCCATGGTTTGTAAGCTCTTTTACCCGATTACTTTAATGAATTTTGTACTGGGAGGCTAGGGGACGCATTGGATCTTATGCAGGATTGCAGACGGTGTCCCTTTTGGGTTTGGTCTCCCTATACGAGATCCTAACCCTCTAGAGGGCTACATTGGCACATATAGGGTGTGTGTAGAGAGCCATGGGCCCCCACAGCAATAGAAAACACTCCATGGATCCCCAAAGATGTTCAAAAAGTGTTAGAGATCCACCTTTTGGACAAGGAAGATGCATTTGGTACATTATGCCCAGCTGGCCCCACAGGTGAACCACATACTTGGCAGGTGTCTCAGGACTTGTACGATGACATGGCAGCATTCATTCCATCATCTGGGCCCTTACAGAGGATCTACAGGCATTTTTTATTCATATGGAGACCCATGAGGTCATTGGTGTGCCCCCACACCCACTAGGAGCTCCACAAGTTTATTGTTTGGAGAAGAAGGGGCCACACCCTTGTCCATCACTTTTGAGGATTCTATTCATCATTATGGCACTTATGCACCTCATCAGGTTATGGACCTCATCAGGCCTCTTAGAGGGCCCAAAGACATGCATAGATTATTATTTGACCTCCTTAGAGACTTATTATTTCATTTGTGAGCTAGTTTGGTGGGTTTGTCACCAAAAGTCAGTTAATTTGCACATTATTTTATGTTTAAGGGCTAATGTAGGCCCATTAGGTAATTCGAACTCCTAATTGGTGTATAAATAGGAGTTGGATGGATTCATTTGTATCATCACTTGGATTTGGATCTCTCTCTCATTAGAGAACTTCGCACTTTTTCCTTGGTGGATATCTTTGGACGATGGATGAATTTTGATGTATGGATTAGGTTCTTTTCTATCTTGGAGCTTCTTATATTGCAAATGTGAAGTTGGTTGGATATATTCCCTAACATGTTAGTGCAAGTTTAACGCTATTTTTCATTTTGCTGCATACATTGGAACCTCGGTATTATTAGGGCTAATTGTTGCGTGTTTAATTGTTGCGTGTTTAATTGTTATGTGTCTATTTAGCTTATTTCTACGTATGGGCCATGTTGGATGAATGAATTGTCCTAGAGATCGTGTTATTTTGATAAGCCTACACCATTTGTAACAAAGTATAAATGCTTTAATGTCACTTTTCTTCTCTTGCCTTTAACATTGGACAAAGTTGACTTTTGGAGCCTCCTTGAGCAATAAGCAAAATATGTCTTCACAATTCTCTTTGACACCAAATCGCCAAGAGGAATTAGGCACTAGTCCATCAAAGGGTAATCATTTCAACCCCATTTTTCACCTTTTTCCTCCCTTTCCTAGGTCTAGCCTCATTAGGTCACCTAGGGCATGAATTTCCAAGGAAACTAACCATAGAAAAACTTTGATCTCCTAGGCTCTACTGCGTTGGTGGATCCCCTAGGTCTCCTCCAAATTTGAAGGAAATCTGACGGTGGAATCTCTGGATATCCCAAGCCCTAGGTCTAGGATCAAGTTTTGCCCTAATGTTCCCAAGGCTAGTACCTAATAAGGATCAATTTGACATCGTTGGGTGAAAATTCTTGTTTGATCCTTTCCCCTCGCCTTGGTCAAGTTAAGAATATCATTGGTTGTTAAAATCCAGCCCCTAACCTCGGTTGGGTCCACTTGGCCTCGTGTGGTCCCATTGTTTCGCCAAAGACTATTTATCAAGGACTACCCGGGAATCCAAGTTCCTAAGGGATTTTAGGAATTGGGAAGCTTCTTTACAAGCCATATTCTTCTCCCTTGACCCTCAAATCCTCATCTCCTCTCCCTAGAAAATCAAGTCCCTTGCTTAAAGAGCAAGCAAGCTCCATTCTTAATCCTATTCTAGGGAAAGGATCTTTGAGGTCACTTCGCATCTATTTGTTGATCTATCCTTTATAAGTGACTTCCTAAATATTGGGTCTCCTCCCATCGATGAAAGTCTGTAAAGAGCAGGGACTCTTAGTTGTGGTGACAATGGGCTAAGTCTCCACCGTTCCCCTTGACCTAACAATTGCCCTCTTGGGAGTCCCTTTTAGGTCCCCTGCACATTTGAGTGGTAACAGGTCCCACGCTTAAGTGAAGGCCACAAGGAGGCAATGCGCACCACTAGAGAGAGAGTGTGATTTTGGAAGGAAAGTGTGGGCCACCAAGGAGAGCGCATGGGACCAAGCTTATTTAAAGGCAAAGAGGAGGCACACCACATTATCTTTTGACTATTACACTTCAGAAATGAACCTCTCTTGGGAGTTGTTTAGCGCAAGGGTTGGAGTGTTGTTGAGCACAAGGGTTGCATGTGAAATCCAAGCCAATTTCGGAAAACTTTGAGTGTCTCCCTAGCTGGAAATCAGAGGAGTACATTGTGGGGCTTCTACAGAGCTTCACCTTCAGCATTTGGATCAGCAGTGCACATTTCCTGGGCGAAGAACGAAAGTCAACTTGGCCATTGCGCAGGCTGAAGAGGAGATTAGGAGATAAATTTTGCAGGGGTTGTCTCTTGGTGGAGGAGCAGGATTTAGGTGGTCAATTGCAGGGGTATTTGGGAAACATTTTTGTGGGCTGAATTCAGAGTTTCTGGCAATGCGTGGGCCTCACTGAAGGAATTCTGCACAGGCATAGGTCATGGGCTGGTTGGGAGCTTGAGGGGCTGAAGAGGTTGGGCTTTCCAGAGGAAATTCCAGATCTCCTGGGAATTCTTCAGTTGTGAAGTTGAGGGCTACTCCCAACAGAGGATTTTGTCAGCAGTACACACTAGTTGGCCAGTTGGGCTATTCACCTCAGTTGGAGGGCTTCCTCACTGCTTGGGACCGGACCAAACCCTTTCCGAGTTTCTGTGGGTTTTTGGAGAGGAGTCCGTGGGTGAGGTTTCAAGCTGATCTGGGAAATATTCAGGCAGGATATCATCATTACAGCAGTCGGCCAGCAACTGTTTATTCACAGGGCCATCAGCATCACTATTCTGAGTTTTCTACCACTTGTGTCAGGGGCATATTTTTGGGTTTTGCTCAGCTTGCTTAGCAAGCACAGGTTTCATTGTTTCTTTCCATTTATGTACTCATATCCATGATTTAATAAAATGGCTCAGATGCTCTATTGACTTCGTTGTGTGTTGAATTTGTGATTGTTGTTGCTTCATTTTAATTGTTGTTCCAAGTTCATTTTTGGTATCTACTGTTAATATTTCCATTAAGAATATTACAGAGAGGCCCAGCTGCCCAAGGCGGACATACTATTTGTTATGTCATTAAAGGACAAAAATGTTATGCACAATGGGAAAATCATAAGGAATGATTATTTGTTGTCATTAAAGGACAACAATGTTATGCACAATGGGAAAATCATAAGAAATGATAATGTCATCTGTAACGAGAAATACATGTAGGATAAGGATAATATGCAACACAAGGTATCATGTATTCCAATCAAAATGACCCTAAAGAATGCTTACATACAAATTCGGATATCAATCTACTATACCGATGGCACGATGGATCACTGAGATGGAAGCAACTAACACAAAACGCAGTGGCAGTTTTTTTCCTCTCTTATCTCTTGTATTAAAGTACTATTAAAAAATGATAACAAAGACAACATGATGAGAAAAGAAACTGTAAAGAGAGCAGTTAAGAACCTTTGGACTAAAAGAGCACAGAAGCTCTAGAAACACTTATAGCATATTTAAGGGTAGCTATGCTCCATAATTGGGCATTCAAGTAACAAGGACAGTTGCTACTAAATAGATAAGTCTGTAAATAATACAAACTAATACACAAATATGTTTTTGACTAATACATATATACCTAGATAGGCATATGCATATGCCTTAGATAGATAAATTCACAGCTTATGACCATGATATGTAATTAATATAAGACTAGTGATCTTCTTATAATAACATATTAACTATACAGCATTTGAATCCACCAAAAATCTCTCTCTCTCTCTCTCTCTCTCTCTCTATATATATATATATATATAAGAAAAAAATAAAATCCTGAAAAAATTGGGATTCAGCAAAGATAAAAAATAATATTATTTCGCATAGCTCTACACAAGAAGCAATGTTCTTACTTGTGAAAATGGCAGCCATCTATTCTAAGTACGATCCATGTTTGAGGCAGGAGGTTGTCTTGCAATTCAAATGACTTAACATACTCATATTTGCTATTTGCCATCAAATTTTGTGTCCCTGCAGCAAGCCCAAAAAAGTAATATAGAACAAAAGGCAATTAACAGAACATTCAACTGTGAAAAAATAGTATCTAACAAAGATGGATAAAAAGAGAACAAGAAAGAGTAACTTTCTCTTATTTTATATTCCTAACAAAATATCAACCACCCAGTGTTAACGCCTTCCTCTTCCATATAACTCAAAAGCATCCTGAACTTCTTGTCTGGATACATATTACAAAGTAATACCTCCACAACACTAAAAATGGAATATCTATTTTCTAGTTGAATCTATTATAAACAAGGGTTACATTAAGGTGTGATGTGTCCTTGCATATTAACAGAACATTAAAATATGAAAGAATAGCATCTCACCAAGATGAGTAAAACGAGAACAAGAAATAATACAGTTATCTCTTTTTATTCCTAACAACCAATCAACCACCCTGTGATGTTCCTTCAAGCTTCCTATGCCTATCAACCCCTTTCTTTTCCATATAATTACTCAATCAGCCTGAACTTCTTGTCTGGAAACAAAGTAAAGTAGTACCACCACAACACAAAAAATGGAATATATGGTTTCTCATTGAGTCTTTTACGAACAAGAGTTATATTACGGTCTCATGTGTCCTTGCATATTCCAAACCCTTGTGAAGGTAGCATAATTGTTGCATCATAATTAAATTCAAGTAATTCCCATTTAAAGAAGCTTGAATTAACTCAAATCTAGCAATACTTCTAGTTTGTGAATTATGAGATAAATACATGTATTGTCATGTCCCCAATCAAACACCCTAGGAAAATCGAACCAAGGGAGGAGGCAAGAAAGGGAGTTCGAACTAGTGGGGGCCACAAGGAGGAAAAGGGAGCAACAATTATAAATAGAGGAAGAGAGCCTCATTTTGACATTTTTGGCCATTTGATTTCAGAACTAGAGTTTGCTTGAGCTGCTTAGCTAAGTCAATCAGCACTGCTTACCACAAGGTAATTCCAAGCGGAAATTCCACCTCTTCTTCGTTTAACTTCGAGTGTCACCTTAGGGGAGAATTTGAGAGTTGATCCCAGGTGATTTGGGGAGTCGTTTTGCAGTAATTCTTCAGCTGGTGCGAGTTTCCTCAAGGCCGCAGGAGAGATTTGGTGGTGTTGAGGAAGGCCAGCAATTAGTGGAATTTTTGTAAGAGAATTTGTAAAGATTATCCCTCAAGGAGGAATAGAATTTCCATGGAGGTTTGCAAGTTGAAAGTATTGTTATTTGGGGAGGCCGAATTTGTCTTATCCAGGGCCTGCGCAGGGATATCTGGGTTCCTTCTGCACAGTCTTGTGAGCAGTAGCTTCTGGGGGTTCGGTAAGGAGAAATAAGGAGGATTGGAGCGGTTTTTTCCAGGGGATTTTAAGGGCGAACTTTCCAACAATGTTTAGGTTGTGTATTTCATCAGTTCTTCCAGCTTCTTTAGCCAGCCAGTTAGAGACATAAGCAATTCTTGGGGACACCAGGGGACTTTGGGTTCAGCCCAAAACCCTTTCTGGGTTTTTTTGGGTTTATTGAGAGGAGCTCCAATTAATTTGGCAGTATTTTCTGAGCACTTCTAAGGGCAGAATTCCTAGTTCCATCCAATAGCTAGCAGCAGAAAATTACTTGAGGGCACATTTCACTCGGGGACCATTTCCACCACTTGGGTTCGTGAGAAATTTTTGGGATTTCCTGGGTTTCTGGCGAGGAGGCCGCTCACCCAGTTTCATCTCATTTCGGGCACTTTTCAGAGCAATTTCTCCTATTCCATTCCATCAGCAGCTAGCGGGACTTCTGGGCAAAGCGCAAATCTCTTGGGAGAGTCATTCCTACACTTGGGCCATTACACTCTCACCTGGGTTTTGGATAGCTTATAGTAGCAAGCTCAGGTTCCACTGTCCTTACTCATTGTACTCATCATTCTCGAGATTAATAAAATGGCTCAGCTGTTCTGCTTTATTTTCCTAGTGTTTTGATATGCATGTGCAGTATTTGTTTATGGTTTTTGTTCCTTCTACATGTTTTTGTTATTTGTTGTAAATTTTAAATTTGGAACATTACAGTGGTATCAGACCATGATCTTGGCTAGTTGTGGAGAAGCTAGCAAGATCATGAAGGTGTAGGCATGCATGCACAGTAATGGAAGAAAGTATTGACATTCCAATTACACAAGAATGACGAAGTACACCATGGCTCAAGGAGGAAATCAATGGAAACAATCAGAAACTAAAGGAATTTAAAAAAATGTGGGCCCAGTAGTGTAGCAGTAAGGGAATAACCTCAGACCATTTTTATTTTTGACACAGACCTTAGAGATAAACATGCCATGGGGGTGAAGCCATTCACATCACATACGAGAGATCAACCCAAGCACGGCATACAGAAGACGGTAGGAAAAATGACCCTCACCCACTTTAATGGATCAGCTAGGAGTTATGTCAAAAAATAGGTGCAAGAATTGGATACATAATTCTGCCTAAACCCCATGAGAGAGGTGGATGCCATTAGATATGCCACTTTGCATTTGGATGGATATGTTATGGCATGGTGGTACCAAGGGTTGATCACTTTGGGTCATGCACGCATCACATCCTACATAGAGTTCACACGAAGGCTCATAAAGAGATTTGACCAGAAGGACACTAGACCTCCTTAAAGGGAGTGGATAGGACAAGAGCAGTTAGATGATGGGACCAAGAGGAGATCTTACTTCAGATCATGGGTCCTAAGGTGCAAGTACACTAACAGCTAACTTGAGGAGGAGGTTGAGCAGGAGGTTGAGGGTACGTAGGATGGTGAGGAGGACATAGATCGGCCTAATGTGACTTCAAAGTCACCACCATTGGTTAGCTCTGTGATGGAGCAGATTGGGACATTGAGAGAGAGAGTAGAGCATGCACCTGTCAGAACATCCATTGATGGGTGTCTAGGGACGTGTTCGAGTTTTCAAGTGATAGTAGTGCACAGCAGGTTGATGAGGTTCCTAGAGACATATCCATCGTTGATGAGGAGTTGATAGGTACAGAGGCATCCAGATCTATGACAGAGTGGCCGGACAACAACCACTTACAGCTGACCAGTGAGGATGTTTTGCATGATGGGATGTTGATGGAGGAGGAGCAGTTGAGGCTCATGTTGAGGTTGTGATGGAGGAGGATCTGCAACCATCCTTTGGGCTAGCCATTGATGAGGGGCAGCAAAGAGAGCACATGTTGCGATTTCAAGCCAGTTTACTTCAGAGGCATGCTAGTGGGGCTTTCGGCATTATTATCCCACCTCTATGATCAGACAGAGGGAGGCGGAGTTGTCTAAACAAATCATAGGGGATGACTAGGTGAGCAGGAGCGAGCAAATTGAGCTGAGTATGTCACAACACCAACATGGAGGGCTTGTTCCATATACGGGAGATTGTACATTCAATCCCTCCATTGGGATTGGATGGTGAGAGGTACTAAGTTGGTACCCGATGCAGCAGGATAGGAGGATGGATACATCCATGGGCATAGTTCAACAAAGGTCATGGATTACCAGAGGGGCTAGAGGATCAGACTATTGTTGGGATCCTGGTGGGATTCCCCATCACATCATGGAAATGGTTAGTGATGGTGCTAGCGGGGTGGTGGATCTGGAGACTAGTCGTGCCCGCGCTTTTAAGTCTTCATCAGATGCCCGGCCAACGCTAATGACAAGATGGATCAATAAGACCATGGGTAGACACCACGAGTTGTCCTGGCATGTTGATTAGGCATGGGGTCATGGGATGACAAGCAAACTCTGGCAAGGGTTGATCGGAGGAGCTCACAATGGCAGGCCACTAGTCAGAGTGTTGTATGGGGATGAGGATTTTTCGTGGCTAAGTGGGGTGTGTTACCCACCACTTGTGGGTAGTGTATATAGGAGAAAATTTTCTCCTAGATGGTCTGCAGCCAACAGCCCCTTGAAGCCGCCAGATAGCTTAATGTGCCATTTTCTCTACCACCTGAGCCAGTTATGTGGTGCCTCAACCACTCGCCATGAATGTATGTTTGAAGGTGGGCTTTCCAACCCCAAAGGTATGGCTTTTCATTGGTATAGTTGAGTAATTTTCCTTACTTGTCATATGCACATTTGGACATGGATTGGTGGGGGGATTCGGCGGAAAAAGAGGGTTAGGCTTATATTCTTGTCTCCATTGCCTGATTTCGTGGTTACCCTTGTATCCTAGTCCCGTGGGATCTCCTTTACTAATCGTTTGGCTTTTAGGTTTGCACTATACGGAAAATCCCAATTTTTGGTTGCGTGGTACCGCTTCCCATACCACCTACATCACTCCCCTTCCACTCATCTCAGCCCCATTCATCTCTTTTCCCATCTAGATCCACATGTGCACATTGGGTCCACATAGTGTTAGTTTCCCCCACCCCTTGTCCACACCTTGCGTCGGGTCTGGAACGATGCCCCGGAGGTTGTTATGGTTACAAAGAAAAGTAAAAGCATAATTTGGCCACTCTCAACAGGAAATGTCCCACAAAATGCAACAAAATATGGTCGGGACATACAAATTTAGCACATAGGCAAAATCCAAACATGAGATCTACCCCATGGGCCCTAGATGAGCCCCCTTTATCATTAAGGAACTCATGATTGTCCCACAACCCCTGGTGGGCAATGAGTCGCCCCACATTAGGGGGGTATTCACTGCTACATCTCACATATCATGCTCTCATTCCCCTGGAGCCCCGAGCAATTATGAAGAAAATTCATTAAATGGCAAAAGGCATATGAAGAAGCATGGAAAAACAAAGGTTGGGGTAACTCATGTACCACGATTTGCTCCCTCCTACACTCATATACCCAGGTGTGGGCTTCCCTTATTTTAGCTACCCTGACTCCTAACATCTATTTTGGATGTTTTCCCTAATCCCCGCTCTATTCCATAATTATATCATTTGCCACCTACCATTTGAGGGATGTACCATGGACATGTCACCCCCTCTAGAGCTTGAAACCACCTAATGGGGTCCTTGGCTAACCCCCTCTTTTGCTTGGAGACACTTGTACATACCAAAGCCCACTATGGAAGGGCACGCCACCATGAAGTGCCCCACTGGTTCCATGACTTGCAAGCTCTTTTACTTGATTATTCTAATGATTTGGTGTATTGGAGGGCAAGGAGACACATTGGATCTTATGTAGGATTGCGAGTGGATTGTCATTTTAGGCTTGGTCTCCCTGTACGGGGCCCTAGCCCTCCAGAGGGCCACAATAGCACTTGTAGGGTGAGCGTTGAGAACCATGGGCCTCCGCCATAGCCGAGATGACTTCATGGATCCCCAGCGGTGTTCGTTGATTGCTCATATTCCACCTTTTGGATGAGGATGATGCACTTGGTTCACCATGCCCAGTCGGCTCCACAGATGCACCATCCACTTCACAGATGTTCAAGGATCCAGAAGATTGTTCCCCGCTGCAGAGGCAGGGCTTATGTCATCATTCTAGCCCTTACAGATGGTCTACAGGCATTTCTAATCCATTTGGAGACCCATAAGGGTGACCTTGTGCCCCCACACCCACTTGGGAGCACCACAGGTTTTGGCTTGGAGAACAAGGGGCCACCCCCTTGTCCACCATGATGGGAGTCCATTCTTACATTATGGCACCCTTTTGGACTTCATTAGCTCAAAGGCCATGATCATTCAACCCTCTTGAGAGGCTCATTCATGTATTATTGAGCTATTTGGTGGGCTTGTCACCAAAAGTTAGTGTTATTATGCACATTATTTATTCAAGGGTTAAATTAGGCCTAATTAGCTAAATCGAATTCACTAGGAAGTGTAAATAGAAGTGTGATGGAATCATTTGACCATCACCACTTGGATTGGATCATTATCTCCTAAGAGATTTTCGCTATTCTTTTTGGAGGACGAAATTGGATGGATGGATGAATTTTGATGTTTGGATCTCTTCATTTTGTCACTCTTTTTATGGCACATGCATGTTGTTGGGGATTTTCGCTATACTAGGCTGAAATTTGTTGCTTTTCTTGTGTGAATTGGTGAAAATTTGTCTCTTTATAGTGTTGCATCATGTCATGGACCATGTTTGAATAAGTGAATGTTCCTGGAGATATTTTGTTGAAATTTTATCTTGATAAATCATCACATATTGCATATCAAAGTGTAAAGACCTTGAGGCAATTGTCCATGCCCTAATTGCTATGCGAAATTGTTTTGTAGGCCTCCGCCTCCTTAACCAAGTGGATCCATTCCAATCATTGAAATAACCTTGACTCCATTTCCTCCAAAGGATTAAGCACTAATCCTCCATAGGTGATCACTTTAAAGCATAATTTTCTCACCTTCTCTCTTTCTTTCTAGGTCTAGCCTACCTAGGTCACCTAGGGCATCACTTATCTCACAATCTAGCCATCCAAATACTTCGATTTTTGGTCCAAAATTGCGTTGGAGTTTTCTCTAGAGGCCCTCCAAATTTGAAGCAAATCCGATGGTGGGATCTCGAGATATTGCAAGCTCGAGGACCATTTCTTGCCCTAGGTTTCCCTTGGCTAGTGACCTTATTGGGAATATTGCATCAAATTTAAAGAAAAAATTTCCTTTAATCCATTTCTCCCCCTCAATTAGGTCAAGCACGCCCTTCCATCCCCTTGACCAAATTCTGGGTCCACTTGGTCCTGTGTGGTCCCGCAACTTATTAAAGCCAATTTCACAAAGACCACTTGGAATCCAGGTTTTCACAAGGATTTTAAGGTCTAGGAACCTCCTTCACAAGTTATATACTCAGACCCTAGCCCTTGGAATTCTCCTAAGCCCCTTCCTAGAGAGCCTTTCACCTTGTTTTACAAGCAAGCAAGCCATATATTTGAGCCTCTCTTGTGAATAGGCTTCTAGGATCACATTTCACCTTATTGTTGATCTATTCATCTTTGTGATCCTTATTATACCGAGCCTCCTCCCATCGGTTAAAGTCCATAAAGAGTAGGGAGCCTTAGTTGAGGTGACAGTGGGCTATTGCTCCATTGTTGCCCTTGACCTAGTAGTTTCCCTTCAAGCGTCCCTTCCTAGGACCCCTGCTAGTTTGAGTGGTAACAAGGTGTAGAGGTCACCTAACTGCAACACCTTAGTGACACTACCACTCGCACTTAGGGAGGTGTGTCTGTCAGATATCCCTAGGAGGATCATGAGGGGAGGTCCACTCATCTGTGGTTATGGAGGTGTGGTAGTGGAGATGGCGATACTAATGGGATGCAGGTCGATACCCACTAACTTAGTTTTAGAGCATAGCACCCTAGGATGTATAGGGGTATGCAATGATGCACAACGGTATGCAAAGGAGTGCGGAGGTGCACAATGGTGTACAATGGTATGCAAGGTTGCACCATGTGGTAGGAGGATCAATTCACATCACAGTGCAATTACTAATAGAGTGACAGACACATCGATTCAGGAGGGATGCTAGTTGATCTGGAATGATGCAGTCGTATGTAGCAGGGTTCAGCGATGCATAGAGATGTGCAACTGGGTACAATTGTATGCCAGGGGGCATGAGGGTACATGGTTATATATTGTACTGTGCGGGTTTGCACTGCAAATTGGGGAAGTGTTACTAGCAGGGAGATTCCTTGATGAGGATGTCAAACATGCCATTGAGGTGGGCATACCCGAGTTTGGAGAGTGGGTTGGACACAGGGCTGGTCGTGAGCGTTCATACGGGTCATTAGACATACCCATTGGAGCCCACACATCTATCCGTCACTGGTACCACGCACAATCGCAGAAGAGTTGGATCTTGTCTCTTGATGCTCACCTCATGAGCAACAAGGCACAGGAGGTCCATCTGAGACAACTAGTCAGAGCACAAGGCATTGAGAGGCAGACTCCCCAACTGAGGCAAGTGGTCGGGATGAGAGATCATTGCAGGAGTCGGGATAACAGATGTCATTGTGTGGTATGGTAAGTGCAGGGCAATTTAGTATGCATCAGATCTAATCATGATATATGAAGTAGTTATATGGATGGCATGCAGGGACCAGAGACAAGGCATGAATGGATTGCAGCAACAGTCAGAACTCAGCCACAGCAGATCTGGTTGTTGGATCCAAGGATTCAGTTGGCTAATAGGACACTCCATTTCGTGATGAGAAGATCACGGCAGAAGATGATCTAGTTCAACATGGGTTTGGCACATGGTGGATCGTTGAGACTCCATTGTATGGTGAGGCAAATTTTTCTTGGTGTTGCTCAGGATCGAGATTGGTCGTAGATGGGTAGACATTGGCATCTTGAAGATGCCTGGGTAGGATAGGCTTGGCCTTCACAGATATTTCGCAGTCAAGATCTAAGAGAGGAGGATACTGTATGGGCGTGATGGACAGACAGTCATGGTCATGGTGGTGCAGCAACAGCATGATGGCACCCTTTTGAGACTAGCATGGAATTCGAGCATCACAGGACTTGGCAATGCAGCTATCCTTAGGGATGAGTTGATTTCTACAGGGGAAGATCATGCAAATCTTCCATTGGGCTTTAGTGATACGTTGATGACATGGGGGACTTCACTAGTATGGCAAGATGTCCAGCAGGAGGAGATCATGGGGAACACATACAGACGAGGGTTCATCTCCAGGATTAGACTGCATCTTCAAGAGCCTGCTCTTGAATTGTGTGAGATCGTTTACTCAACAGGGCAGCTTCTCGTGGTTTTGCTCAAGATTTTACATTGTCAAGGTACTCTACTTATGCACAGGGCTTCTAGCGACTTTATCTTGTGGCACAGCGAGTGGAACGAAGAAGGCTTCCCATGGGTCAGGATGGTTTGGGACCCTGGTGTCATGGGATTTATTCATGTGGTGGTAGTGTTGCAATGAGGAGTAGTTCAGTGGCGCACTTGGGTTCCTGGCATTAGCTAGCCCAGCATGTGGAGCTCAACATAGGGTGATATTGCTGGAGGACAAGCAATTTTTGGCGGGGAGGGTTGTCATGTCCCCAATAAATAGTTTTGCTAAGTAAAATCCTCAATTTTGTAATTTTATTGATGGATAAGTATTTCAGCAAATAAACTTAGGAAAAGTGGGTTAAGAAGTCACTCACTTAATTTTTGGAAAAAGGAGGACAAAAACATTAGAGGAAAGGAAAATTAATTTTGTGGTGGGATGTGGGGGCCACCCAAAAAAGGAATTCAAACTCCTTACAAAAATCGAACCAAGGGAGAAGGAGGCAACAAAAGGAGTTTGAACTAGTGGGGGACACGAGGAGGAAAGAGGAGCAACAATTATAAATAGAGGAGAAGAGCCTCATTTTGACATCTTTTGGCCATTTGATTTCAGAACTAAAGTTTGCTAGTGCTACTTAGCCAAGTCAACTAGTGTTGACTAGTAGCTAAAGAAAGAACATGAATGATAAATGTAGGAGACAAGTCAAGACGAGAGAACACAGGAATTGGCTCGAACCAAGGAAAAACCCCAAGATGGGGAAAACCGTTGATCAAATCTTCTTATTATTGATATCAAATGTTCAGAAGAGAAGGAGAGAGAGAAATACAAATGACAAAGACGTAGCCCAGGTGAATCTTCCACTTAAACAAAAGTTGAAAAATTATCCCCTAACCAAAGATCAACAGTAGATAACGCGACTACAAAGAATGCTTGAAAAGGACCTCGGTCCTAGTCCAGTTAGTGCGGCCTTCTTTACGGATTATAACGAATCCCAAAACAATGATACACTAAGTAGTCAAAATGATGATGAAACAACTGAGGATCTGGAACCTGATTTGATCATCCCATTCAATTTCCTTTAACAGTGCCTCCAATCATTGTGGCTAGCCTCCTTCTCCTTGTAGCCTGCGGCCTGCCCTTGTTGCCTGTAGGTTGACTATAGCCAAGGGAATGTTGCCTTGTGTCCCCTCCAACTAGCCCAGAACAGGCCCACACTGCTCCTGTAATAACCTCAAGGTTTGTGGCCTATCTAACCAGGGAGAATGCACCCCAAACCATCCACCGAGTTAACCAAATATGCCTCGGCATGCCTCTGCTAAACTTCGGACCCACAAACAAACTTCCAAATACCTCTTGTTTCCTTGACCTTGACCTTCATGTGCTGCGGCTGCCACTGAGGATAATTCCTTTGAGATTTATGCCCATCGGATGATCTAAATGAGGTCAGAGA
Source organism: Pinus albicaulis (assembly GCA_034641835.2). Lineage (NCBI taxonomy): Eukaryota > Viridiplantae > Streptophyta > Pinopsida > Pinales > Pinaceae > Pinus > Pinus albicaulis. Next base: position 1,265,809,296 of record CM076578.1, on the reverse strand, counting down.
CTCCTTTATTTATATGAGATGGAGGGAAAGCCAACCTAGAAAATTTGGAGGCAAATTTGAAATTTAAATTTTCAATTTTTCCCGCCTAAACAAAATCATAACTTATAGAATTTTTTTTTAAATAAACAAATATTTTCCTTGTCCAAATATGATGATCTTTAGATCAATTTTGGTCCTCTCAAAAAGAGGAATTCAATGGAATGAGTATCTCCATCAACAGAGCAGTCCAAAGTGGAATTTTGCCTTAGTTGCCAATTTTAACACTCCCTCTCAACTAGGGAGAAATCCACCTGCCAATCCATTTGTTGTCATAGATCATCATGTCATCCTGCCATCATGAACCATCTTTGCTTTGCTCTATATTGCATTGTTGAACGTTGATGTGAATAATAAAGAAGAGTTGATCGAGACTGAGTCACAAGACCTTGCCACTCTCCACTGACAAAAGTCAAACTGGAGGTAGAACCTCAATTGATCCCAGGTCAAGTTGTTGAACACCATGCATCCTAGCATAGGGAGTATGGTAGTATGCGATGCGTCCATCGATAATGCTATGGTCCCTAACCACTTTTCCCAACTCAATGGCCAGACGAGAGGTACTTCCCATGTGTCCCAAACAACATGGGTAGGATGATGCACCAGCAAGGAAAGAATATATCACATAAGGAAAGGAGAAACCACATCCTACGAACACAAATCACAATCACATGTAGGGGAAGGATAAACCACATCCTACAAATACACATCACAATCACATGTAGGGAAAGGATGAACCACTTCCTACAATCACATCTCACAATCATCGTAGGGAAAGGATAAATCACATCCTACATGCATGCAAAACACTGAGAGTAGGGAAAGGATGAACCACATCCTACACGCATGCAAACCAACAATAGTAGGAAGGGTCCTACACGTGGGGAAAGGATGAACCACATCCCACTGACATGTCCACAAGCAGATCCCTGAATGTGTCTCTCACTAGGGTATCCGCAGGAGAAGGTGAACCACTCATCCTTCTCATATACCATAGGAGAAGGTGAACCACTCATCCTGTGCATATGTCATCAACAATAGGGGAAGCTGAACCACTCACCCTACACACATGTCAACCACCATGGGGTATCACAGGGGAAAGGTGAACCACTCACCCTGTACACAGCACACCACTAGGGGAAGGTGAACCACTCACCCTATGGTCGCTCATAGCTCAATAAGTACCCCAAGCCCCTAGGAGCTCCCAGAGATCAATCTTCAATCGGGACCCTCCTAGCTGGGTCAATCCACGACTCCCAGCCTCTTTCTAAAGAAGGATAATCTTGATATTACCAAGAAGCTATATAAGGATGACAGATATCAGCTCATCCAGTCAACAGTGGTGGATATTGGTAGCTTTCCAATATACCATATTGAAATAAAGCGGTACCCAATACTTGTAGTTGTCGTGGACCATGAATCCCATTCAAGAATATTGCAATATACAATGGCATTACCAGCACATGTTCAAATGGTTCATTGGACAATTTTCTTCATAATAAGTCATACTTGCTGCTTATATACATTCAAACTCAATAGTGCTTCCAGAACAACCAAATCAAGAGATATAGCACTAGATGCACTCTTTCCATCCATCATACTACCAACCGAGTCAACATCAATATATTCATGGAATCTTAGATTCCAACAGTGTATTATAGAGATATCTTAATAAGCAACTATCCAATCAGGATTACCAGGGATCCCATAGGATACACATATGCAGATCAACAGCTTCACAATTTTATCAGATCTTTGAGCTAGGTCTTCTCCCAAAAGTCAACATCATTTTACATTGATAAACGAGATGGTCATCAAACAGACAATCATCTATAATCATCATGGCTTGTCCATAACTCCCTCTGAATGTAAGGAAAGTGACTTTGCCAGAATATAATCGACGAATCACCTGAAACCTAGCCCTTTTCCTACCATGGACCCTTAGTTCGATGTGTCAATCATAATCAGCTACCATGAAAACATTGGGCAAGAAGAGTCAAAGGCTCCCTCTGAAGTCTTACTCCAATTTGAAATCGAGCCTTCATAAATCTGCTCCTCATCTTTAAGATTTATTATGCAGCAAACTTCCAATTACCAAATCCCAGCAAAACGCATGCATGGGTAGTCTCTCTTATGTGCTCTGCCTGTTCAACTAACAGACCATATGATGTTGATGCTACACAGCTTGATATCAAGATAGGGTTACATGACTGAAGATCATTGCAATTGATATTAGGCCATGCAAGATTTCTCCATACCAATGAATCTATTATTACAATATTCCTGGAGGTCATAATCATGTTCAAAATTCCTCTATTGTTATACAACTTTGTTCATGAAGAAAGTTGTCATTATGCAAAAGTCACTTCCAGGTTATATAGTACCATCATTTTGAACTCCTCTGCTAACTATCCAGAACAAAAATTGTTTCAAACCATAAGGTGTTTTTGCCTCTCATCTTCTTTAAGGATCAAGAATGCTTGATTCATAGTCAATCTTGAATAAGGTTGTTTCCGTTATAGACTTACACAATCTTCATTTTCTTATTGTAACAGTACCCATGATGCCTGAAGGTGCTGCTATCACTACTTTGCATGCTGCGCTTTTCAGAATCAAATGATCTGCTTCAAACACCCTACAAATTATGAAGGAGAGATCCCTGACTAGATCGTGACGGTCATGATGGGTTTTGAACGTTGTTCAATATCTTAGCTTCTCTACCTTTTATAGGACGAATGTCCTGTAATGTGAAGAAATGTGAAACTTCTATTCTTGAAAGGATATGTGAATTGGATGCCGCTAATCTGACCTGTACCCAGCCTTACAATATCTCAATTGTTGCAATAAAGTCATTCTACTGTCGAATGAAGAAATTGATGATGATGAAGCTTTTACTTTTCTAGGTAACAACACACTTACTTCAACTGATGACAATTCCTTCAAATGAGAAAAGACAGAAATCAAAGTTCCTAAGTTGCACGAAACGGAGAAACAGAAACGAGTTTCTGAAATGGGAAGCGATACGAAACGTGACCTCCCCAAATTTTGGAAACAGGGAAACGCGATATATATATATATATATATATATATATATATATATATATATATATATATATATATATATATTAATTTAAATTTATATTAGAATTTAGCACATGTAAGAAATGTTATGTGAAATTACAAAACATACATGATAAATTCAAACCATAAACTATTACAAGTTACAAGACATTTACTCGTGAATGATAACAGACACATAATAAAAATAGCAATATTGGAATATCCAAAACCAACCTTTATTATATATCAAAATCTCAAAATCAGCTTTTATTATATATATGAGGCTGCAAATACAATAAAGACTATGAGCATATCAAGTCAAGATTTTGTTTGAGTGGTGGGTACATTTTTAGTTGGGTCATGATAGAGGAGTTTGACAGCCAATGTCACTTACATCAAGGTACATAAAGGGATTGATGCTCTTGATTAAATATGAGTTCCATACCCTAATACATGACAAAATCTGATGGAAACATTGCAATCACCCAATCCTGAAATCCTGAAAAACTGATAAGTCTGCTGGATTTTGAATGAGATCAAAAATTCTACTTTCTCCATATGAAATCCAATGAGGTCGGAACCACTCTCAAACATCCTGAGTCATTTCCTGGTAATGTTAAAAATTTAAGTAAAAGTGACATTCTCCTTGATCTTCATTTTCCACAAAAGACACTTTCCACATTAAAAAAATAATAAAAAACACGAACCCCAAAAAAAAGCAAAACAAAATAAGTTAAAACAACAGAAACGTGGCTGTACAGCCTAGAAATGCAGTTCCGTCGGCACTGGGCACGTTTCCCCAACATGAAACGGCTCAATACGAATGGAAACGCGTTTCCAGGCCGTACAGTAAGGGGAAACGCGTTTGCGTTTCTGTTTCGTTTCAGGGCAGAAACGGACCCCTGCTCCACGTTTCCTGCAACCTAGAATCAAACTAAGTTGATGTACCTCTGATGTCCTAAAGATGTATGTTGTCTGCCTTGTCATTATGAATATCAAAATTTTGGAGATGTCACAATAGGTTACTGCTCACAATTCAAGTCCTTGGAGAGCTAATATTTGAGATGGTCTTACTGGGAACTGAGTCTTGATCAAGACTTCCGTTGTAAACCCTTGGACTAGAGAAGTCTTCTTGCAAGTTTGAACTCATTCTACATCAGATGTATACTTAGACAACTAGCCTTTCAAACAGTAAAATATTCATGCACGAAACTTAAGTGAGTTACGCCAATGACACTTTTGTTCTTTAGGCCCTAGTTCTGATAACAAATATTTATCATACTTATGTTCAATAGTCTTGTTCAAAGAGTAGAGGAGAGGCCACAACTTTCCAACAACTGCTTATGAGAACCTTAAACAAAAACAAACCATAATCTGGTTCAGAACTTCAAATCAAATTTAAGAGAATTCAGGCCAGATAAATCTCGGTCTGTATTGAGGTTGTTTCAAGTGAACAATCCGCAAGACGGGTCGTTTTGTTGTAGGGCAGAAGAGAGTGATTAAATAAATCCTCAAACTCGGACGGAAGAACCTTTGTACCTAGATCTGTAATCTTCCATTAAAACTTAGATAAGAATGGCTTGCAATCTTTGAAACTTGGATCAACATGAGCTGAAGTCATTCTTGAAACTTGGACAAGCATGAAGTCTCATCAACGTATAGCTATGAATCATATAGCCAGGTGTCAAATAGTTGTCAAGAAATGCCAATAGACTGAGCCCTTAGAGTCTTTAATACACCTTCATGTATCCAACGAATCCCACACCACAATAGGACTATTACTTCTCCAAAGGTCGAAATATTTCAGAGCATAACCACTTGAAGTGACAGGCATACAAAATGAAGAATCGAAGATCAAACAAAACCTTCTGTCCTTAAGGAGGTCTGAATGACTGCTTTAGGACTGCGGGCAAGTTTAGCATTTCATTCTTATAGTGGTACTACAACAATACTCCTTGTTTTTCAGAGTGTAAGAATCAAGTCAATACTAGGCCTCTTGTTTGATTAGGCCAAACTTCGATGAACTCAATTCCTGTTAAAAATTTCGAGCTGCCTCTTATTCTGACACACAAATAACTGCTAGACTCCTATGCAAAATCATGTCACTATGAAACCTCAACGTTTACTGAAAATTTTCATAGTCAATGTAAGGATCTCAAAGGAAAAATATCTCCTATGCTATCTCTCATTTCAGCTACATACCTAATGAGTTATGCCTTCAAGGTAGAATATCTCACTTCTCAGTTGTATTGCATTCTCTTCTTGCTTGGGCTTGTCCTCACCTGTGCTCTAATACCATGTTAATTTTGAATAACATGTTCTTTGCATAAAATAGTTACTACATGTTAGCTTGATTTCAATTCAATCCATTTCCTTAAGAAATCACCTAAGACATTATATCATGATAGTAACTAAAGAAAGAACATGAACGATAAATGCAGGAGACAAGTCAAGACAAGAGAACACCAGAATTGGCTCAAGCCGGGGAAAAACCCCAAGATGGTGAAAACCGTTGAGTAAATCTTCTTATTATTGATATCAAATGTTCAGCAAAGAAGGAGAGAGAGAAATACAAATGACAAAGACGAAGCCCAGGTGAATCTTCCACTTAAACAATAGTTGACAAATTATGCCCAAACCAGAGATCAACAGTAGAAATGCAACTACAAAGAATGCTTGAAAAGGACCCCGATCCTAGTCCAATTAGTGAGGCCTTCTTTACGGATTATAACGAATCCCAAAACAATGATATAATGAGCAGTCAAAATGATCATGAAACAACTAAGGATCTGGAACCTGATTTGATCAGCTGTAATATCCCCAAATAGATATTTTGACTAAATTTGCAAAGATTCACTTAACCAAATTTCCCCATAAAATTATCATTTATTTTACAGAAGATTGCCATGTAAAATAGAACAAGAGAATACATGCAATTCAAACATACAATATGCATAAATTATCTCAGCTTTATTAATATATATAAAGTGGGGTTTACATGTTGAACTGAGAAAATAGCTGAGATAGCTAAGATAGAACTGGCCTCAAGGATCTGTTGTAATATTGCACAGGCCCTCCACCAAAACTGAATTGAACTGCCACTGCTAAGCTCTCCTGTGAATTATGGATGAGTTCACCAAGGGGAGATGGGTGCTCGCCCAATCTCTCTAAATCACCTGAGGGTTTCTGTCCTGGGGCTACCAATGGAGTAGAGAATCGGGTTCTCAATCCTCACATACAAGAAGCAATATCAAATCCAAGATTATCTCTAATGGCCCTTCCTCCTCTTTTTATAGATCTGATGGAATCCTCTAGAAGCTCCTATTTTATTATTTTTATAATCATTGAGCACATTTCCCTTAATTAAGATATTCTTTTTAATGTGGGAAAATGGTCAATTAGCCACCATGCTTCCTCAGGTCACTGAAAATCACTCCCAGCCATCCCATCTTGTAGATCTTCTCATTCTGGTTTCAACGAGCTATTACACTAAGGTGTTCTACCAAAAATTCTTCTTGAAATTCCACTTTAGGCGTAATTAATTGAGTTAGGCCCATTAATAGCTCAATTTTCTGAAAGTTGTCGGAATGCAACGGAACGAAAGGTAAACTGTGTGGATGGTGGAATATACCAAGCGAATGCTATCATACCTCATAAGAACTCCTCAAAACCCCTCCAAAAGCCCCCAAGAGCCACCGATGACGCCAACCTGCACTTGTGACCTGTCTGCCCCCAACTCTGAAAGTCCATCCTAACCATGTCATAAGGAATAACAGAAAAACGAACATTACAAATCCTCCGCCCCAAGATTACTTGCCCTTAAACAATCCAAATATGTGGACCAGTCTGTTGACCTGATGCAACTGAGACCTAATGCCCGGATCCCATACAAACCAATGGGTGATGCTATGCCTCTGTGTCAACCGATCAGGAACAAACCCCTATATGCCTGGATCCCAGATCAATCTCTGACTAAGCATGTTATCAACAAATCCTCCTAGATTCCAATGCCACCAAGAACGAGCATCAGTGCTCCATAGCTCCTGCTGCGATATAACTCTGGTTGAGAATGTTGGCCCACTGACTATGTATCAACTCATCACCTCTCTCTAGTCCAACCCCTGACTCAATCCAATGCTAATCCTACTCTCCTGATGCTGAGACGGAATACTGAAGAGTTGTCGACCTGTATCCCACTGCCAACTGAAACCTGTAGTACCATCATGTCTAAGGGTTCCCCACTCCACTATGCCCCTGACTAAGAAGAGCGTACCATCAATAGGATACCAACTCATGATCTTTCCTCAATCTAATGCATGGACACTTGTGCAAGGAGTATCTCTACTAGGATGATACTAGTCCATGCTCAATTCCTGATGCTCTGCCTGATCAACCAACAAAATCAGTCCAAGAAATCTTGCCTCTCTCCCTATAATGGACCAAAGTGGGCAAGCTGTGTTGCAAGCCTTATCTATGTACTCCTAAAGAGGGTTGTTGCCTGAAAATGTTGCAGCTCTGCTAGTCCCCACTTCATCTGCTTGCACCTCATCAATGGGTAGACCCACAGATGGATGCATTGTTGTCTCCCTCGCCTGATAGGAAACTCCACACTCCTCTAGCCGACCAATCTCCTGCAAAACTGTCGTGCCAGACTCCAGCACCTCCTGAGGACAAGTGTCTGTAGATACTGCCACCCTGCTAGCTCTCGGTACATCTGTCTGCTCCTCCTCAATTGCTGACCCCAAGAGTGGATGCTCTTCCTCCTCCATCACGGGTTGAATATGATCCTCCAACTGGACCTCCACAGAAGGCTCATCATGCATATTGTGCATATCATCCTCCTTAGCTAACTCATGCTCCACCATATGCTGCTCATGCTGAATCATCATGGGTGACTCATCATCCTGAATGTCTCCCATAGAGTCCCCTGACAGCTCACCATACACATCGAAATATAAATCCGACCTATTGTCAATGACTCCACATGACTGCTTATGCTCCCCAGAGGCACCCTCGTATGACCCCATGGACTCATCTAAAGAAGAGTCCTCATCCTGACATACAGAAGGAATATCCTCCTGCTCCACCTCTACCATCTCCTTTGCATCTCCCAAGCATGAGTGGCCAGATCCCCAAGGTTCCTTGCAAAAGAAGGAAAGACCCTTCCTCCTCAGCTCATTCTTATTGCACGATTGGTCACCATAAATCCACTGTAACTCCTCTCGAGTCAATCATCTCCTAACAGTCTAATGTTTTGCTCAACTAACATTTTAGCTAGTTCACAGGCAGCAGGTGAAACCAATTGTTCCTCCCTGCAAATGGCTAACAACTCAGACTGCAATCTCCTACAAATGGCATCATGGCCCCCCATACATGAGGACAAAATACACTGCATGTCTATTATGACTGTGTCAGGATGATATTTCCTAATGCTGAAGAAGCATTGGAACATCTGCAGGATCAAATCGTCACACTCCAACTCAAACATGAGGTCATAAGATCTAACCAGGGCCATGACTTCTAGAATCTTTATCCTCTACACAAAAGTAGGGCCCTCACTGTTATCCAAATCCTAAAAGGTCTCTACCATCAATCTGAAGACTCTCCTCATAATGTCATCACTGTAAGGAGGTACAGGTGTGGTCAACATCATGATACTACCAAGACAAGAGGCAACTGGAAGTTTGACTCCTATACAAAGATGCTCCAAATACTTGTATTGTATGAGAGCAAGCATGGCTGGTTTTAGAGCCCAAACCAAGCACTTCCCATCTGATTGATGCATCTTGGAGAGGAGTGAAGCAAGTTCTTCTAGTTTGAGAAGGGTTTTCATTGTAACCCCCATGCATCTCAAATATGTCCCAAGAATAAAGATTTTGTATCCCAACTCATGCCCCTCTTGTGGCTGCTCTTGCTGTAGCAAAGTGAGTATTCCCTTGGAAAGGGATTTGCTAATTGTTCATGCTAGTTTATTGAAGGAGTTTATGAAGTTTGGATCCGCGTTTTAGATAAGTTGTTTTATATATGACTTTGACTAAGAAACTCTCCCATCACAACCCAACACTCAACATTTCTATTCATAAGAGCTCACACATGGCAGAAGGCAAGGCTGTCTACACTCAACTCAGCCATTATTTTGAACCCCTCAACCCACCCCCCTCCTCCCCCCCAAAAAAAAACGATTGGCACTATGATTCAGACAACTTGAGACAACTATGACAATGCTCCATCTTTGCTTACGATCAGTAGCATAACAATTCATTTCCAATTTACAAGACTCGATTTGCAAATTACCACTGTACCTATCAATAATTTTCTGGGTTTATATTTAAAATTTCAGTGATGCCTTCCGTCAAATGGTTTGGTTACAATCTGTTGTAGGTGAGTTTTCATGGTCTACGTACAGCGAATATGCTCATTGAACAACATTCACATGTTATGGAACTTTAAAGAGCTCAGAAAAATAATATGATAGACACCAAACATTATCAAGCTGGAAACAATCCCAAGACAACTCGCTCTATATTCACTGTTGGAATCTCCATAATATCATAACTTAATTAAGAAATTTATGGCCATTAGAGAAGTGTGCAAGCACTGTATCTATATGAAAGAACCTGATTTGCAGGAGAATGTAACACGGACCTTGAAATGATACTCCAACACTTGAGGCAGGTGAGTACGCTGCCCAATATTATGTTCTGCGTTCAAATATCTTACTGCGGTAGCCACTTGGAAGCATGGGTAACACGCACAGCAAAATGAAAATTCGGCATTTGATTAATCAACTAGATGAGATTCATTGCAATCTCCAGCGCTGAAGTCCGCTCCATCCAACTCAACACTAACTCAGCCTGAAGGACACGTTTAGCCAAAAAAGGGTTCACTGCCTGCATGTGGCTGATATCCTCTACAGTGTTGATTCAGTCTCCTCTCTACCACGGAATACTCCAGAAAAATGGGAAATATGAACAATCCAACGCCCCAAACCTTTAATGGCCTCCTCTCGTGATACCTGGAAAAAATGGCTGCTAACAGAAATATTGTCTTTCTCCTCCACAGAAATCTCGTCCAGGGAAATGAAGACAACACAGCCTGAGAGAATGGGATGGTATTCAGCTAGCCAAGGGACTGTAAACTCGGTCTTCCTCAAGCCTGGAATGACAGTCAAAAATGATGCCCTCAAACTGATAACAAAGTCACCTCTGCGTGCATTTCATGAGCTCGTCCTCTTCATAAAAACCGCTACCGGACTGATATCAAACTCGGCCTTGGTGGATGCGCTGCTACAGACATTGAAATGTGTCTTCCAGTGACAAGTTTAGGGGAACACGTTCCCTTTTCTCATGAAGAAGAAATCCATCATGGTGACAGCAATTAAAAAAGACTCAAGCTCTGTCCGACGATAAATGTTGATAGTTCGGCGTCCTACACAACACGATGTCAATAAATCAATAAATCGATAACTCTTCAACTCCTGGTGAAATACGCTGTCCAGCAATGCAATGCAGACCGCGGAGAAACGCACGCACTTGGAATTGACACTTCAAAGGCATTTGACACATTTCTAGAGATAAGTTGTGGCATAGAACGGAAGAACTTGAAATTTCTTTGCATTATAAAGCTATTGTCCATAGACTTTGGAATTGACACTTCAAAGGCATTTGACACATTTCTAGAGATAAGTTGTGGCATAGAACCGAAGAACTTGAAATTTCTTTGCATTATAAAGCTATTGTCCATAGACTTTATGAAGTGGTGAAAGTCAAAATTAGAACCTATTTCAGAAAGCTTTAGAAGTGACATTGGAGTTAAGCAAGGTTGTCCGCTATCCCCTACTCTTTTCGGTTTATATATTGATAAATTGGAAGAGTGGCTAAATTTGCAAGGTGGGGATGGTGTTTGGTTGAGAGGTTTGTGATAAAATTTCTTTTATATTCTGATGATCTTGTTTTGATTTCTAAATTGACCTATGGATTGCAGATGCACCTATATGTCCTTGAGCATTTTTGCAGAGCAATGGGGATGCAAGTCAATATTAGCAAGACTAAGATAATGATTTCTCTAATAAAAAGAAGCAAAGTCAGCATACATTCTTCTTTGAAGGCAACACTCTTGAAGAAGTAAATGAGTACAAATACCTCAGGATCGATTTCAACAACAAATTTATTTGGGAGGACTGCAGAAAGAAGAGAATCTTAGGAGGGTGGAAAGCATTGTATGCTCTTCAAAACTGATGCAGAGAAGCAGAGTTATGGGATTGGAAAACGATTAAAGTGCTTTTTGGACTCCTAGTTTGTCTAGTGATGTTATATGAGTGTGAATTGTGGGCTAGCAGCACCCCTATCTCAAAATAGAAGCAAATAGAGAAAATCCAAAAACGTTTGATTATGAACAAGTTCAAAATAAAAAGTTCGGTACCTTATGAGATAATGTTGAGTGAAACAGGAGCAATTCCCATCAAAGCAATTGCTATGGTGCAACTCATAAGATATCTAAAAAGAATTGAGCAAATGGGAGTAGGTAGATGGCCTAATGTTGTCTTCAAGGAAGGCATGAGTGAAAGAAAGAAAACATGGATGAGACAAAACTACACATGGATGCAAAAATGGAATATCTACCTCAATGCTTGTCCCACAAATAGCAAAGAGCTAAAGAATTTTGTTATGGATAAATTGTAAATAGGTATGGGGAAAAGAGTTGGGTAGAAAGAAAAAGTACTACATCGAAGAATTCAACCCTATATATGATATCCAACAAAAAGAGTACATTGGAGCTACCATTCTATGGAGAGCAAAGGTTCTTATTGTTCAATTAGGAACCAACTCGCATCATCTTCGATGTGAAACAGGGTGGTGGAAAAGGCCTAAAGAAGCTTGGGAAGAACGAGTGTGTACATTTTGCACGTCTGAAGCATTGGAATCAGAAAAACATTTCATTTTGGAATGTGATGAGTTCAAAGACATCATAGAAAGTTATGGGAATATGTTAGCATCGGTTTCTTGGCATTATCTTTTCAGCAATAAGATAGTTGGAAGGTTGGGCCAGCTCATCATCAATTTGAACAAGAAGAGGACTAAAATGCAGATGGCGAAAACAAGGAACCCATAGTCCATAGGCTATTTTTAGTCTCGTGGACTTTAAAATTTCATTCATTCATTCATTCGGCCTCCACGAAATATTTAATTACGGCTCAACAAATTTGTCTTGCTTCGAACTAAGTGAGGAGGCACTTTTAATTTACAGCCACCTAACATGAAATTCCTGAGTTAGAAATCGAATCTTGGACGAGCAGTAATTTGTTATGAAGATCGCTACTTCCACAATTAATTCATTTCCTCCTGCAAATTTGCAAATCATCACCATAATCAGGTGATGCATGGTAATCTAATAGCATTAACCATATACCATGATCGTGTCAAATAACTTTAATAAATGGTAACTCAACATCATCATCAAAGTACCGTCATTTGGGTCAAAGCACCATCATTGGGTCCATTGTTGTTGATTTCGGTATTGTTGATTTATGTAACTATAGTAGGCCTTTGTAATATGTGTTATCTATAAAAGTTTTTTTTTGTTGTGGGAGGAGGTTTCACTCGAGAGCAATACCATACCATATGGGTTTATATATATTGGAGGATATTTATTGAGGAAAAAGGGGCATATTATATTGGGATATATAGGGGTAGAGGGTTTTTATATTGGCAGGTATAAAAAATGGAGTCAAAAGTTAATGAAAAATATAAAGGGGTATAAACAACGTTAATGAAAAAATTGATACATACAATATCTATTAAAGTAGGGGTTTTTAAATTGGGAAGGTTTATTGGGTTCGTATTGGTAGGGGGTTAAATAAGGTTATTTTTAGAAGTATTTTACAATATGTAGTCAAATTAAGGGTATTGTTTAATATGTCATGAACGCACGTGATATGTTAGAGGTTCATTAAGTGAAGCCCCCGTGGGTTGTGGAAGGAAATAACTGAGGTAAACTCTAACCAACCTCTTGAATTGAAAGCTAGCCCTTTCAATCCCAAGGGGGATCCCTTCTATAACTCATTCAAATATGAGTGGTTATGTACTTAACACATTGACTAAATCTGTTGTAATAAGACTTCAAAATTGTTGTAGGGTTTGATAGATTTCCATTGGCCATGGAGTCAAATATTTGGCTCAACAAGGAAGCATACTAAAACCTTCACAAAGGCAAGGTAGCCGAGATGCTTTGAAAATTAAAACTGTTGAGATGGAATGCAGAATAAGAAGGCGATGGTATACGTATAAGAGCACCACGGGGATGAATTCTTTAAAGCATAAGTCATAAATTTGGAGAATATTGATCATATAAGCAAAGCATAGTAAATATGATTTATGTTTATTTACTCTTATTAGTCATAGAAGAATACACATATGAAAACGTAGAAGGAAAATAAAAATAGGAAAACACATATCCAAAATATCTCAACACAAGAATCTTTGTTGCAGAATTAGTCTTCCTTTATTAAACTTTCAGAAAATACACAAAGCACAATAAGTTTCTGATAAAAAACCAACCCTATTATCTTCTACAAACCTTGTCTTTATAGGAACAAATTAAAAAATAGGTTCTTTGCATTTTCTTCCTTACAACCTTCTAAAATATAAAGAGATAAGGTGGATATCTCAAATACATACACATAATACATATTTTAAAACCTATTTGTATCGAAAACATAACAGCATGCTACAAAATTAGCTAGAAAAATGGGTCAAAAACGATGATTGATTGTTTGCCTGATTTGTTGGAACTCGTACCTTGTCACCCTTCTAAAAATATCATTTGTTGTGTATCTCCTCCTTTCAGGCTTCCTGATATGATAGCACTAACAATCTCAATGTTATCCATTCGAGGAACATAAACAGTATCGTTGATGGGCTAGCTGTCAGCACTTTTATAGATACCGATTTCCAAAAATTCATTGACATTAGAACTGTCAGCAATCATCCACCTTTACCAGTGTAAATCACTGACAGATGAGTTATCGACCTGTGAACAAAATTCCACCTTGACAGTGAGAAATCAAAACTATGTGGTCAAAAATCCACTAGCTAAGTGTGCTAGCTGCCTCTAGTAAGATGTCGACATTTGTCCTCCTTTGTCTCTTACTCCTTTGAACCTCGATAGCAACCCCTTTGTTTGAATCTTTAGTTTTCTTTGATCTCTTTGAGCTTGTGGTATTCTCTTAGTTTATGATCAAGTCCTTATGAGGGGTTTTATCTATGTCTATAACTTTCGTTGCTAACATGGGATTCTGTTTCAACTTGATGTTCAGTATCAGCTTATTCCACGGCTTGGTCTGGGGTCTTTTTCCACCTTTAAACATATTTTCCAAGGTGGGTTCCTTATCAACTGGTGTCTTCTCTGCTTCGACCTCAATCATTTTTCCCTTGGCTTTCTTTGTTTGCTTGCTAACTTATTTTTTTGCATGTAGGGGGACAGTGGGAGGAGGAGCATTATTTGTTTTTCTTAGCCTATCAATTTTCCTGGTATAAAACCTGGGTAATTCAGGATCTAAAGGAGGAATTGGTTCCATCTTTTTTTGGCTCCTTATTTGTATAGATGATGTCCCTTATTCAGGGTTTTGTGGTTGTTTGTCTTTATTTTGCTACCTTTCTTCCTACCCCTTTTTGGTTTTGTAGTTTGAAGTTCAAACCCTCCCCAAAACAAAAAGTGTTCTCAGGTCCTTCCAACCCTTCTCAACTGGATTTCAATTAACATTTTTATCATACCCTTGTGATATATGAAGTGGGTAGATGCATTTGGTCTTGCTCTAACTCTAGTAGACATATGTTTCAGGATTTCCAACATAAAATAGGGAGTATTGATTCTCAAGTGACCCGCTATATGAGATAGAAAGCAGAAATGATAGAGATTAACCTGATTGTAGTGTCCTTCGCAGGTGAAGTATGACTGAGTAATCCACATGAGACAATGCCACTTATCCTTTAACCAAGACCTTTGAACTCTTGAACATCATTCCATCTCCTTAAATTCATCTTTCGGGAAAAATGGCACATCAATGTCTTCCAAAATAAGACTCTTGAATGATCTTTATCTGTCTACAGGCAAGCCTGTGACTTCAGCGATTAGATCCTCTATGACCGGAAATGAAATTCCCCCAATAGTCACTTGCTAACTATCAAAGCCTTCCACAAACACTCTAGCAACTCGATCATGATAACCTGCACAACGAGAGAAAAATTTCTCCCAAATTGCTTCCCGAAAACGTTGTTGAATCTCTAGATAGACTTCGAGTAGGGCGGGTGCCTTAGGCTCGCCTTTGTTCAATTTTACACTCCTTCCCATGTTTCTCACCACCAAGCAAAAGCACCATAAGCGGGATTGCGATTCGATCCTGGGTTTATGGGGAAAACTTTAACAACCTGTCCTCTTTTAGCATAAGAAATATAACAACTCAAACATGAGTTATACGGGCCTTACTATATGAGGTAAATTACTCCAGGAAGTGTCAAGCAGTACATTATATAATGAATTGGCAATTTATTTAAAAAACGTTAACACGCAATCATGATTTTTTAACCCACATTTCCTCTCGGCAACAAAATCCAGCAACACATCACATGACCTCACCATCCGACTCATCAATGCTTGTTTGATAAATTATTGTTCATTTGCTATCGTGCTCTGTCAACGCATTATTTGGATGTAAGACATAAAAAAATGAATTTCTCCCTTTGGCGATGATACTCACATTGCTAGAGTTTTAACTAGCCCTTTATTTTACACATATGTGTTGCTACCCTGAAGCATTTTTTAATTATCAAAACATACAATAACAATGATATTCCATATGTCAGCGTTTTAACCCTGTTTATTACAAATCGACACTGACACTTCCATTGTCAGCGCTTTAAAAATTATTGACTAAAATTGTGATAAAATTTGGCTCCACGGGGATGTTATTGATCATAGATGGGTAGTAATAACCCCATAGACTAGAAGCCTATTTATTATAATGAATTTGCTTTAAAGTAATACTTTTGACCGACTCTATTCAATAAGAAAATAATTTCTCAAATTTATTATTTACGGACTCTTTTGGAACTAAAAAATAAAATAGCTAAGGTAAAACAACTTTATTTTTTGATAGCCACTTATCAGAACCTTAGGTCATTCTCCTTGGGCTTCAAGTCCTTCAGAATGTTTATCCACACATGTAGTTTTCAAATAAAATGGATATGTACAATGGAATAGTGGACTATGATTTCCTCAAGAAGTATAATGTTTTAGAAACCTCCCATTGACTGGACCTCTAGACAATAATTATCCTTTTAAATTGTTCGAAATGAAAGTATTCTTGCCGCGATACGCTGCAATTTGATGAGGGACATTCCAAATATGGTCAAACTTCCCAAGTTTACCTTTCGATTCAATGCATGCATCCCATTTCAAAACTAGGTCTAGACATTTGAAATCATCTTCCTGAGTCTTTTTCTCAAATAACTTCTTGATTCTTTCTTGGAGATCTTGAAACTGATCATATACCTTTTCTTTGTTTTCTTGCACCTCTATCAGTTGACTAGTTCTTCTTTGAAAATGATTTGATTCCTCTCCTAGCTTCTGCAAATAGCTCATAACTGGTATCCCAATTGAAATTGGGAAATTTGTGTCAACACCATAGATTAATTGAAAAGGAGTGGTACCAATTGATCTCTTTGTACTGACCTTATCTACCCACAAGGAAAAATTGAGCTTTGTATGCAAATGTTCTTTATTTCCTTCCAACATTTTTTTGATGATTATGACTAGGCTCTTTTTAGATGGCTCAATCAGTCCATTACCTTGGGGGTACTATGTTGTAAGTGACTAACAATTATTTGGTATTCATCACAATACTTAATTATTCTCTTAGATTTAAAGCATTGAGAGTGAGTTATGATTCTTTTTGGACTACCAAATAGAAAGAATATTTTCTAAAAATTGTATGATAACAAGATCAGTTGCTTACCTGCTTGCTAGAGCCTCAATCCATTTAGTGAAATAATCAGTCCCTGTCAAGATCCATTTATGTTGTGTTGATAACGCTAGATGAATTTTGCCTATAAAATCAAGGCCCCATTGCTCAAATGGTGCTTCTATAGAAATAAACTTTAAAGGTAAATACATCAACTTATCCCCTCACACGATTGAAATTTATGACATGCTGCAACTTCCTTGCGAACATCAACAAAAACTGTGGCCCAATAAAATCTTGCTCTCGAGATCTTGTAAAAATTTGCTTTCCAATAATGGTGACCGCCACATACTCCCTAGTGGAATTCCTTCATCATCCGCATGGCTTGATTTTCAAGTAAACAATTCAGTAATATACCCCGTGGATCTTTCCAGACAAAATAATTATTAAGAATACAATATTTAGTAGACCTAAGCTTCAAAAATTTGGCCTAAGTTTTATTTGTTCCTAGTGGAGCCTGCAGATTTTGAAAGATATAAACTATATCACCATACCATGAAGAATCTTTAAAACGATCATCCACTACTACAACTGATTCATCCTCTATTATGTATGATAACTCCATAGTCATATTGATTCGAAAAGTTCCAAGATTTTCTTTAGTCATCAATCTAGCTAAGTGTTACACAACAATTTGTCATTTTCATTGTACTCCCTGTTCCTTGATCATGGAGGACCCATATAGTGACCCTTATGTACTTTCCAAGCATGGAATACATACCCGTGAACCAACCTTTGTCTTCCAATTCATCTCCCTTTACAACTTTTCTAGAAGGTCCATATAAAAGCCTGGTTTTCAAGGTCGGTTCTTTTGCTTAGTGTGATCAGATTTGGATCAGGACCTAAGTGATAGCTCATATTTCAAAGTGTTCAAAAGTGTGTCAAACCTAAGCGACCACATAGATCTCATCTTCCTGATTTCGACGCCACGAACAGTTCGAAAAACTGACACAGTATGAAGAAGTTATCGCGTTTTGAAAAGTCCAGTGAACTGCAAATTTTGACAGTTGACCAGGGTTGACTGGGCAATTGTACAGTGAACAAAAAGGAATATTCCCTAAGAATATTATTGGAATATTCCCCCATAATATTCCCCCAAAATATTCCTTCTGGGACAACCCGATCATGACAAGTGGTATAGTCCTATTTGATGGATGGGTTGTACGTTTTTTTGGTTTGGACCAATCAGGGGTTGACACGTGGCCAGCCCTGAGGCTGCCATGTGTCCCCCAAATGTCATGGTAAAATTTTGGTGGAGCAGACAGGAATCAACCGTGAGACCTCCCACCGGTTAG
Organism: Pinus albicaulis; assembly: GCA_034641835.2. Lineage (NCBI taxonomy): Eukaryota > Viridiplantae > Streptophyta > Pinopsida > Pinales > Pinaceae > Pinus > Pinus albicaulis. Next base: position 1,265,790,888 of record CM076578.1, on the reverse strand, counting down.
CTCGTCCACGTGCCAACATGCCACACGATGGTTCTGACAATGTACGGGACCGAAGGCATATTTGAATTTAAAAAGTTTTGTATGCGGGGGAGTGGAGGGGCCAACCCCTCCCCCATAGGACCACACCCATGATCCAAGGGCTAAAACCAATGGCGAAAACAACCAATGGTTTAAATCATTTCCGTAGTTTATTACTATGCTTGGTCACATGCCATGTTAATGTTATATCCGACGACGATTTCATTAACCCGTACAATTTCAACCTGGAGTTTTGGAACCTTATCCCAAGGCTTAAGCGGAGTTCTGCGCCACCATAACGGTAACCGCGGGTTTTGGGGGTTGGAATGTGGCCACCCCCTACCCATAAAATTTATTACAACGGTTAAAACTGGCGGAGTTTATAACATGCCCTAAATTTGTGCAAATTGCACTAAAATAACTCCAGTTAAGTGGAGTTCTCCACAATTAGTGGAGCTTTTATAGGTGTTACTGGGAAAATGAGTTGGAGACTCAATTTTCGACCATTATGAGTGAACAGAGAGTCATTGTTAGCTAATTGAAGCATTCTGGAGCCATTGCTAAGGGTTTCAGAGCCATCAGATAACTGCTGAGTGTGATTTTGCTTCAGAGAAGTTCCAAGGGCCACTAGGAGCCAGCAGAAGAATTAGGCCTAGCCAAGGAAACCAATGATCATTCTTAGCAAGAAAATAGTCAATTTCAAAATATCTTGGACATTCTAGAGCCATTGGTGAGGTTTTTAGAGCCAGCTGAGGACTTCTGAGCATGATTTTGCTTTAGAGAAGTTCCAAGGGCCACTAGGGGCCAATAGGAGAATGAGGCCTACCTAGGGCATCCAGAGACCATTCTCAGCAAACCAGTAGTCTATTATGACTATTTTGAACCTTCTGAATCAAATGGAAAGCTTTTTAGAATCATTTGAAGATTTATGAAGGCCGATATGCTACAGAGAAGTTTTCAGTGAGCCGAGAGCCACAGGATGCCACCAGGTGTTGGAGGCGTAACCAGAGCAACCAAAGGCCAATTTCAGCAAGTGAATAGTCTATTCTGACAATTTTGTACATTATGAATCCATTGGAGGGATTTTCAGAGCCATTTGGAGACTTCTAGATCTAAAGAAGCCACAGGGAAGTTTCAGAGCCACCAGGGCCACCAGGGGTTGAAGGCCTAGTTTGGGGAGCCAAAGATCATTTTGTACAAATGAACAACCTATTTTTGATCACTGATATTTTTTGGAGACAGTAGAAAAGGTTTCAAGGACAGAAAAGGACTTCTAAGAGAGTTTGTGCCATGGAGAAGCTGAGGGAAGCTTAAGGGCACCGATAGAAGAGGTCAAGTAAAAGGGAGCTTAGTTCATTTCCAGAGAGTTTGCAGTCAATCCAGGGATATGATGGTATTCTAAACCCATTGGTACAATTAAAACAACCATTGGAGTTGAGTATTTAGTTGTAAAATAAATTTTCCATATTAATCCCAAAGAGCCAAGTCAATTGACAAGGGCTTAAGGAGACATAGCCCAAGATATATGGGTGAACTCCTTTATTAAATTTGTTGTTATGTGTTGATGATTAATTTGCTGCAATTTATGCTTGTTTTACATGCTTATTATCAAAAAAAACAAATGTTTAATTACTCACACATAAAGACTTAAAATAGTTAAAACACATACACTTGGTTCAAGTATTCAATTACACACTAGTAAGTATAAGCAATATCTTAATTTGCTTAACTGAGTGGGAGGTGCTTGCATAGCATAACAAGTCAACCACCGATTTAAGATCAGGCGGTATCGAAGCACTAGGTTTCTTGCTTGACAGAGCACAAGGTTGCTTGATTGCTTGTTTGACTTGAAAGGAGTTTAACAGTGCAAAGAATTTAACTGTCTACAAATTGACTGATGCTTATAAGTTTGAGTTTACTAGAGGTGAAGGGAAGCTACTGCTATCTAAGTCAAGAAGAGGACAAGAAGGAAGAAGGTTGAAAGAATTCTCCTTACCTAAAGGACCTTGAGGAAACCCTTGAAGCACAAGAGGGATTTTTTGCAAAAGAGGCTGCTTGAAGAAGAGATACAAGTTGCAGAAAAGAGCTTGAATTTACAGCCAATTTGTTAAGAAGCTTTGTCAATTATTTTTGAAGCTTTGTGAATTGTTGTTGAAGTTATTTAATTCATTTGCATAATGATGACAACTTCATTAAGTGAGGTTTCTAAATTCTCCTCCTTTACAAGACTCTTTGACGAAGAAATGAAGCGGGACATCTACATCTTGAAGGAGATGGTGCAAAGTCGGTATGAAGATGGAAAGGAAAGAACTAGACTTCATGAGAAATTGGTTGCTATGAAGCAAGAGAAAGAAGGAATTCTTTAAAGAATGCATGAGATGGAGATGCAGCTCCATCATGCCCAAGAGGCCTTAACCAAGCACATGCTTGAAACAGAGGTAAATCACTCAAATTTGTCTTCAATTTCCTCTTCAGATAGATGCGTAGGTTCATTTGAAAAACACACTAGAGGTATAGGGTCCAAATTGATGTTAAAAATGGGCTATGAAGGCAAGGGTCTAGGAAAACATGCACAAGGCATGATTGAGCCTATTATGGTTGAGGAAAGGCCTAAGAAGTTTGGTCTAGGCTATGTTGAACCTTATGGTGAAAACTCTACAGCCATGAAGGCACTTGAGAAAGTTCCAAGAAGAACTTTTGTTACAGGTTCAAACCTACAAACATGTCAAGTTTGTATGCAATATGAATGCCATTGTTTGAAGCCTATGTTGCAGCAGGATGTTTGTAGACATGTAGCTTATGGCGAGCAAGAGAGTTTTGACAGCTATCAAGACATGAACACTAATGTTGGTCTTCAAAATAAAGTTGGAATCTCTACAAATTCATCTCATCAAGAAGGTAAAAAAGATAGACATGAAAAGCAACATTCGAGGTATAATTATTCCTATAGTCAAGTTGATTATGTTTATGTTAAGCATGGAAAATCTTCATGCATGAATGGAAGAAAAAGTTGTTGTTCCTATTGTGGTTTGTGTAACCATGAAGTTTCAAGATGCTGGAAGAGAATGAAGGCATACAGAAAACAGTCGAAGCGAAGGCAACTTGAACAAAATATGCAAAATATTTGCACACATTGCTATAAAAAGGGACATCTTATTGCCCAATGTTGGACACTACATCCAACCAATCATCCCAAGAATTTTAAGCAAGAGGATAAAAAGACCAGCGAAAATGGAACCAAAGATTCCATCATTGATGTGAGTCTAGATGATTCACAAGAAGAATATTTTCAGCAGGAAAAATCGCCATGGAAGTGGCTTTGTAATAAGTGGTTTGAATTCTTGACTCAGTAAGGTTTACATTCCTTTGTACATATGCAAATGTATTCAGTTGCTATGTTGAAAATTTACGTTTGTATGAGCCACCTTTGATCGATGATTAAGTAAATGATGTTCAACGACCTTCTATTGAAGATTTCTCGCCACAAATTTATGGATGATCTCAAAGAAGATACAATTCTTGACAAGAGGGCAAGAGTATCAAAGAGGGGAAGTGTTGACCACCTTTAAGTTGGGGCTCAAAGGCAATAAGCCAAGCAAGGCAAAGTGAATGGAGGTTGGAAAGGTGAGGGAGTTGTACTCTCATCTACTGAATAGGCAATCAAGTCTTTTGGGGTCCAAAAGATTCCCAATGGGGAGGAGTGATCAGATTTGGATTAGGACTTAAGTGATAGCTCAGATTTAAAAGTGTTCAAAAGTGTGCCAAATCTTAGCGACCGGATAGATCTCGTCTTCCTGATTCCGACGCTGTGAACAGTTTGAAAAACCAACACCGTATTAAGAAGTTATCGGGTTTTGAAAAGTCCAGTAAACTGCAAATTTCGGCAGTTGAGCAGGGTTGACTAGGCAATTGTACAGTCAACAAAAAGGAATATTTCCTAGGAATATTCCTTAGAATATTCCTTCTGGGCCAAATCAATTGTGACAAGTGGCGTAGTCCTATTTGATGGATGGGTTGAATGTTTTTTTGGTTTGAACCAATCAAGGGGTGACACGTGGCCAGCCCTGAGGCTGCCACGTGCACCCCACAATGTCATGGTAAATTTTTGGTGGAGTGGATGGGAATCGACCATGAGACCTCCCACTGGTTAGTGTGCACGCATTCCAACACACCACGTGATGGTTCTTACAATGTACATGAAGGAAGGCATATTTGAATTTAAAAAGTTTTGTATGCGAGGGAGCGGAGGGGCCAGCCCCTCCCCCATAGGACCACGCCCATGATCCAGGGGATAAAACCAACGACGCAAATAACAGATGGTTTAAACCGTTTTTGCAGTTTATTGCTACACCTGGTCACATGCCATGTTACCGTTATATCTGCCGATGGTTTCGTTAACCTGCGCAGTTTTAACCTGGAGTTTTGGAACCTTATCCCAAGGTTTAAGTGGAGTTCCGCTCCACCATAACGGTAACCACGGGTTTTGGGGGTTGGCATGTGGCCACCCCCTACCCATAACATTTATTATAACGATTAAAACTGGCGGAGTTTATAGCGCGCCCTAAATTTGTGTGGATTTCACTAAAATAACTCCAGTTAAGTGGAGTTCTCCACAATTAGTGGAGCTTTTCTAGGTGTTAATGGGAAACTGAGTTGGGGACTCAATTTTGAACGATTATGAGTGAACAAAGAGTCATTATTAGCTAATTGGAGCATTATGGGGCCATTGGTGAGGGTTTCAGAGCCATTAGAGAACTTATGAGTGTGATTTTTCTTCAGAGAAGTTCCAAGGGCCACCAAGACCACCAAGAGCCAACAAAAGAATTAGGCCTAGCCATGGAAACCAATGATCATTCTCAGCGAGACAATAGTTAATTTCGACTATATTGGACATTCCAGAGCCATTGGTGAGGTTTCCAGAGCCAGCTGAGGACTTCTGAGTGTGATTTTTCTTCAGAGAAGTTTCAAGTGCCAGCAGGGGCTAGTAGGAGAATGAGGCCTAGCCAAGGCAGCCAAAGACCATTCTTAGCAAACCAATAGTCTTTTTTTTTTTCGCAGGAAAAATTCGTAATTTTATTAATGAAAACAAAATTGCATGTTGCACTTGCAGATAAATGTCAAAATATAGGCTAGTAAGTTACATCATAGAATCATTAATATATGGGGAGAAAATTAAACTTTTCTCCCTTTCTTCTTTTCGACCTTACGCCAAGGACCTTGTGTTGGCGTGGCAGAAATTAGGGCGAGTTGATTTTCTACTGTGGTTGCTCCATTGTCCTTATCCGAATCTGAAGTATCTAAGTTATGTTGTCTTTTTTTTCCTCCACTGTCTGGTGCCCCATGGTCCATTGTTGGTTGGGCCATAGTGGTAAGTTCAGAAAGATCTTGCATCTCTTGTTCTTGTGTCTCTGATTCGGTTGTTGTCTGGTTGTTTTAATTTGGGATGGGTGCGTCCTCTTCTTCTTTCATCTCCTGCTCTGGTTCTTCTGAAGGAAATTTCTAGCCCTTGGTAGCTTTCCCTATCTTTTTCTTTTTTTCTGCAGTCTCTTTTTGCTTCTGGACATGTGTTTTGCAAATGCCCGATGTTCCTGCATATTCTACATTTGAATGCAGTGTTTTCATAGTCAAGATGCTGAGTCTATTTTTGTTGTTTGGGATTCAGTTGTATCCACTCTGGTATCCCTTTACTAAGGTCCACTTTCACACAGATGCATGCAAAGGTGTGGATCCTCTCCTCCAAGCGTTGGGTGTTAGTTTTTATGTATCTCCCAATGATGTTGCCTATGCCTGCAAGAACAACTTCATTCCAGAAATGAAGTGGGAGGTTATATAAACGAACCCAGACTGGCATTCTCGTGACCTCTGTAGTATTAACATCAAAATCTAGAAACCATAGTATGGTGAAGAACCCGGTGGATCCCTAGAACCACGGTCCAGCCCCAAGTATGTTGTCTCTGGCCTCTGAGGATAGGAACTTGACAATGAAAAATCCCTTTGAACAAAGATGGATTTCACATTCCACAGTCCAGTTAGTGAAGATCCAATGAAAGAGCTCCATTGGTTTGGGCTAGAAGCAATTAAATCTGCGTATTATTGTTTGAGATTCAAAGTTGGATTGATGTTCATCAATCTCTGGAATATCTATTTGCAATTCTGGCACATGATTTAGTTGTTCCACAATGTAAGCTTGGGGCCATTCTCTGATGGTACTGTTGGAGATGTTGTTTTATTTTTCCCCTGTAATATGTTCTTGTAAGAGGGACCTTTTGGGAAATCATTTTTGGATGTGCTGGGTCCCCTGGGACCCTGAGATCTATTCTGCACAACTGATCCACCTCTCAGTGTCAGATTGAGATAAATGGTGGAGCTAGGGCGTATGGAGTATTTTTTGAGTGTGCTGGAATCTTGTAAAACTCTCCCATAATATATTAGGGACTGCAAATGGCATGGATATCTGGTGGGTAAACAGATTTTTTGCTTCAGGTATGTAACTTCATCAATGTCCCGTATCCAAACCGATAAACTATTCCCCACAGGGGGTTTTATAATAATATGAAAATGATTTGTGCTTACCTGATTCGCCTTTGATTTGACGCTAATGTTGAATCTTCTTTATTTATGTTCTCTCTAAGATGATAGGGGCCAAAGCCTATCTGGTTCTAATACACGACAACGATCAAAGACTGAAACGAGGGCTGCACAAACCGGCAAAAAATGCAGAGAGTCGGGCACTCTGCTGCCAATAAAGCCTGAAGCATATACAGTAAAATCTGGGTAGCAGAGTACCCCATCCCGTCTCGTGATTACCGACTTTAGATGAAAGCCCTTGCCACCGAACCTCAGAACCCATGAGCCGGTGCAGAAATATCGCATCAAAAATGGACGTAGGTGAGGTGCCTTCGGAGTAGTCCATAGCCGCCACGAGGTGAGGTGTCGTCAATGCTGGTCAAATTGTTTGATGGGGTGTCGAGTGTTGGCCACAACAAGGTGTGAGAAGCCCCAAATTTGGTCCGATGTCCCCACAAGCCTAATACCATTGTAGCAATGAGTGCCGCCATGAGGGGTTGCAGATGAACAAACACAGAAACCAAATCGTGAAACCCTAGACCTTATTTTTGCCATCATCGCTCCGGTCTTCTATTATTTAATTTAGTTTGAATAAAAATCAGCAAACCAATAGTCTATTCCGACTATATTGAACCTTATGAATCCAATGGAGGGGTTTTCAAAATCATTTGAAGATTTCTTAAGGTTGAGATGTTGTAGAGAAGTTTTCAGTGAGCCGAGAGCCACAGGGTGCTACCAGGTGTTGGAGGCATAACTAGAGCAGCCTGAGGCCAATTTCAGCAAGTGAATAGTCTATTCTGACTATTTTGTACATTATGAATCCATTGGAGGTATTTTAAGAGCCATTTTGAGACTTCTAGAGATGAAGAAGCCACAGGGAAGTTTCAGAGCCAAAAGGGCCACCAGGGCCACTAGGGGTTGGAGGCCTAGAATAGGGAGCCAGAGCTCATTTTGTACAAATTAACAACCTATTTTGGATGACTGATATTTTTTGGAGACTGTATAAAAGGTTTCAAGGACAGAAAATGACTTCTAGGGGTGTTTGTGCCATTAGAAGCTCAGGGAAGCTTAAGGGCACCGACATAAGAGGTCAAGTCAAAGAGAGCCTAGTTCCATTTCCAAAGAGTTTGTAGTCAATCCAGGGATATGATGGTATTCTAAACCCGTTGGTACAATTAAAACAACCATTGGAGTTGAGTATTTACTTGTAAAAGAAATTTTCCATCTTTATCCCAAAGAGCCAAGTCAATTGACAAGGGCTCAAGGAGACGTAGCCCAAGACATACAAGTGAACTCCTTTATTAAATTTTATATTATGTGTTGATGATTAATTTGCTGCAGTTTATGCTTGTTGTACATGATTAATATTAGCAAAAACAAATATTTAATTCCTCACACATAAAATTAAAACATTTAAAACACATACACATGATTCAAGTATTAAATTATGCACTATCAAGTATAAGCAAGATCTTAATTTGTTTAACTGAGTGGGAGGTGCTTGTATAGCATAACAATTCAACCACCAATTTCAGATCATAGTGTCTGACCCGCGTCGATAGCAGAGATTTGCTCTGAGACCCGCGCCAATCGGTGCCCTTCTCGAATTGAGTCATCATGCAAACTTATTTCAAGCATAGTTTGTTTCCGTTTCTAGATTGTGTAAAAATGAAACCAGTTTCAAGCATAGTTTTCTAAAAAGTTTCAAGCTTGTGTAAAAATGAAACCAACTTCAAGCAGAGTTTCCTGATTTCAAGCTTGTCTACAAATGAAACCATTCGGATTTTACCTCTCGTGATTTATGTTTTATCAGTTTGTTTTTCCAAATGAGCCTTGGTTTTCTCATTCCATCGTTACCATTTACTCGACCGATCATATGCCCTCACTTGATTATTTTACACATTCCTGAGAAACAACTGCAATGAGTGGTCTTGTTAGCTAACCTCTTGACCTTTACTTGTTCTGAGCAGTTCCACCATCACCAGAACCAGTTGCTACCCTTAATTCCACTCGTTCCTCTAGGAGGAGTTACTTTTAGCTCTTTTCTTACTCTCAAAACACGAAAATATTGTCGAGCTCTTGTCGTTTTGTACTCGTTAAAGGCTGTGAAACATTGTTTATCCAATATATGTTTACCCCTCTTTCAGAATGGGATAAACTATTTATGAAAAAAGAATTCCTTAGCCAATCGCGACTAAGAGATTCTCTCGTATTTTGTTTTCTACCTTTTAGAGTATGAGGGACTATTTACGAAAAGGGCCTTTTGGAGTTTTCTTTTCGCCTCTTTTCAAAATCTCTAAATATGAAAAGACATCGAGTTTCATCTTTGTTGTGGTCGTTAAAATTTAACGACACTGGATCAGTCATCATGACGACATCGAGTTCCTCCTTCCTAGGGCTTGTAAAATGTACTAGGATGGATTTGTCTAAAGGAAAAACTTACATGACAAGCATATGCTATCCTATTCAAACTTGTGTAAAAATAAAGAGGTACTTGCCAGAAATGGTGGGGGAAAATGGAAGTTATTCGTTAGTTGTGTCGGCAGTATGTCACTCTTGAACATGACACTCATCTACAGTTCGTGTCGGGTTGGGATATCTTCACTTTGTCACTATGCCTCCATGGGTTTGGGAAATAAGTTTGCTTCTCATTTGATTACCAATCTTGTCAACATGACCTCTGATCCTATTTGAGTCAAATGCTGCCAAATTCCAGACTCGTGTCACCAATATGTTCAATAGTAAATTCTTCTTCAGTTTGTACATTCCTTGATCCTTTGTTTCAGTCTTGATTAACACTCATATTAGATTCTTTGTTTCATGTCGATGATGTGGGATTCATTATGACCCTCCTTCGACGGATCACTTCCTGTCGAATCCACATCATTATCTGGGAAGTTGTTCTAGAGACTCCTTTCTGGTACCTTAGAGCTTGCATGCCTATTGACGGGAAGAAATGCCCGGCCAACAGTAAGGAATATCCCTGGTATAAAGTCCCAGTTAGACTCTAAACTGTTTGTGATAGGGATCCCATCCGGGGTGTGGGTCTGGCTACCGTTGAATATTCCTTTTCTTGGACACAAACGAGCCCTGCAGACCTGTGAACACACTTTTATTCAAACAATACAAGACAAATGATTGATGAATCTCAATGAACATAAAAAACTACAAATAGCGAAGCGAGTTAAAGCATGTAGCTGAAGGAAATGCTGTTAACAGCATGTCATTAGGGTCATGCTTGTAAAAGCTGTTCAAACCACGAAAGAAATAGTTCTTGATGGTGAGAACACCCTTCAATTCCTTAAGCGTTTACAAAAGATAAGATAATGTTAGTAACGAAGTTGCTAGCGATTTCTTGATTAAATAGCTTTATACCATTAACACATTAAGTAAGCTGAAACGTAAAAATGATATAAGCAGCAAACACAGGTCATAAACGATATTCGATACATGAGACAAAATATTCCTAATGTTAAGACACAACTCCTCATCAGATCCAATAGTGGAATCACAACATTTATTGTATTCATTCTCAAAAATATGTATCCAATGCCATACAATTCTCTTTGCTCCTTTTGAGTCCCTCTAAAAAAAGGTCTTTTACAATTCCCCGAAGGGAGTATTTATAAAACAAAATTGACTCTTGGGTGTCCCTGACCCCTCATATTCCTGACTTTTGGCATGCTATGCGACTTGGGAGTAAGCTGCGACCTGTGACTTCTTGCCTTCTGTGACCTGTGACCTCTTGCTTTCTGCGACCTGCGACCTATTTCTTTTCCTTGTTCAAGGAAGCAACTGTGAGATTGCGAGGTCCGACACCTCTACTTGTTGATGATCTTTGAGGTACTTTTGCCATGCTTGATAATCTGCAACAACCTGAGTAACCTAGGGAGTATATTCTTTCAACCTATGAAAACACTCAAGAGCATCTGGGACCAAGGTGCGCCTTTTCACTGCAATCTGATTAAAGAGAGAAGCCAGATTGGTGTAGATTCAGACCAAAGTGACAATGAACTAAAAGAGATTTTCCTGTGAGGCCGGGAGATCTTGAGAGGCAGCTGCTTGTTTCATGGGTTGTAGGAAGGATTGAATGTCCCGAGAAACCTCTTCTCTTGTTTTCTTGGTGTCCAAGGTACCCAGAGTAGGAATGTGGTGAACTTCGGCCATGGAATAGATTCCACTGATCAGGTGTTCATAAGCCGACATTGCTTTCTCTAAGTCCCTGATCAGTTTATCTTTGGACTGTATCTTCATTCGAATCTAAACCTTATCATTCTAGGTGCTAACCCAGTCTTTCCTGGGCAAGGTGTCAGGAGCCTGCAGGTATATGCTTGACCATTCTAGCATATTATCCAAAGCAGTGGAGGCCTCTTTTAGTTGGGCAGTCCTCATTTTAGTTTCCTCTTGTGCTTTCAGCAATGGTGCGACTGTATGTTTTATCGTGAACATTTCCTCGTACACTTGTTTCATGGTGGCTTCCAAAGTGACTAAGTCCCTTTGAATGGTGAGTGGAATTTCGTTAGCTTGGGCGGTTGTGAAGTGTAGCCTCTGGATTTCTTCCTCTAGCCCCCTTTTATCATGTTCCGCTCGAGCTACTTTCTGTTCAAAAACTTGTAGCCTGTTTTGTAAAGAGAGGATCTCTCGGCTCATTCTACTGGCATTTTCTTCTATGGTTGCTGCAAAGGCGGTACCTGCTGATGCAATCATAATTGGATTGGTCCTGGTGTCCAAAACTATGTCTTTCTTTATTGCGACTGCAAGAGGTATGACAGGGTTCTGCGCTAGATATCTTTTCCTCTCTTGCCTAATCTTGTGTGTGAACTGGTCATAAGTTAGCCTTGTCAGATCCAGAAATTCATCTTCCTGCTCCTCTACGGTGCCAAGTTCTGAGAGGGAAGGACAAATACTTGACATAGGGGTTGTCTGAGGTACATAAATGTGTGGTAGCCCTGCCTGACTCTCTGTCTCTGGAAGCAATGTCTTACTTCCCTTTGCCTCTGCTTTATCCTGTTCTTCTTTTAATGTTTGTTCAACTTCCTTCTACTCTTCTTCCACTTTCCTTTTGCGTTCCTCTTCTTCTTCTTTCTTATGGGCTTCTTCTTCTTGCCTCTTTTGTTCCTCTTCTTCTTTTGCTTTCTTATCGGCCTCTTTCTGTTGACCTAGGGCATCTTGGGTTCTCTTGAGTTCTTCTTTTTTGCTTTCTTCTCAGCTTCTTGTTGTGCCTTAGCCTCTATGTCTCCCTTCTCCTGCTGCTATTTAGATATTTTACTGCCTATATCAGTTCTTGGCTTCTTGGCCTTGGAGGATGAGGCTCCTCCTAGTGTGTCACCCTTCTCCCTTCCTATTTGATCATCCTGCCCACCTTGATCAGTTGATTCTTTTGGCTTAGCCTCCCTATCCTTGTTGTACCAGTTCCTGATTCATTCTTCGACAAGGCATTCCGTGCGTTGGTAACTCCACTTGAATTTGGCCCTTTTACATGTTAGAAAATTATATATTATGGAGCAATGCACCGCATAAAATATGCAGAAAATAAAAGCACACAAAACACATAAAACTAGAGAGACACAGATATACGTGGTTCACCCAGTTTGGGCTACGTCCACCCCGAACAGCCAGTCCTTCCTTTCTATTATCCATCAAAAATGAAGAGACAAAACCTACAGCAGATCCGCTGTAATATCCTTTGTTCTCTCTCACAGTCTCCCTCTCTATTTCTCGCTCCGATAATACACATACAATACACAGCTGCAATACAATGCCCTCATAAAAACGAGGGGTTGCCTTCTAGGGCAAAAAACCCTAATCTAAACATAACTTCTACCGTCAGATCATTTGCCTAATGAACGACCCAGATTGACTAGAAATTATTATACTTTTACAAGGAAATTTTACATCTATTTTTAGCTTCGGGAGCACTGCCCCCGAAAGCCCCCACCAGGGGGGGCTCCGAAAAGCGCTTCCGTCCCCCCCCCCTAGACCCCCCATGGTAGCGATTAATTACGGGCGGCATTGCCGCCCCTTTTTAAGGTACAGGGGTCCAATGCTGTGATACAAAGTAAACAAGATAATCAGGCTCCACACCCAACAATCTCCCACTTGGAGACTGATTGTAGCAACTCCATCACTGCTTCATTTGCTGGACAATGACTCCTCTTTGGACCTGGCTGTTTCTCATCTTCATCGTCATCCTTGAAGACCAATTGAAACTGAGCACATTCTTAGTTTCTCCCTGGTTACAACTTTTGTTAGCATATCTGCAGGATTCTGGCTAGTGTGTATCTTTTCCAGCTTCAACTCTCCATCTTCCAATACTGACCGTATGAAATGGTACTTGAGATGTATGTGTTTAGTCCTGGAATGAAATGCTGAGTTCTTTGCAAGATGAATATCACTTTTGATATCACTGTATAGTGTGCCCATATCATGCTTCTTACCCAATTCATCCATAAACCTTTGTAACCGAATCATTTCTTTACTAGCCTCTGTAGCAGCAACATACTCGGCTTCTGTTGTTGAAAGTGCAACAACACTTTGGATTTTTGAAACCCAATTGACAGTTGTTCCACCTACAGTAAATACATATCCTGTAGTGCTCCTCCTGTTATCTCTGTCACCTGCCATATCTGCATCAACATATCCCCGTAGAGCAATGTTTGAACCACCAAAGCATAATGCTTGATTTGTGGTACCTCTCAAATATCTGAGAATCCATTTTACTGCCATCCAATGTTCTTTTCCCGGATTGTTTATATACTTGCTTACAAATCCCATTGCATGTGCAATATCAGGCCTTGTGCAGACCATTGCATACATTAAGCTTCCAACTGCTGATGCATATGGAACTTTAGACATATAATCCATGTCTTCTTGGGTCTTTGGGCACATCTCCTTACTAAGTTTGAAATGGCTAGCAAAAGGTGTACTAACTGGTTTTGCATTCCGCATATTAAATCTTTTCAACACCTTTTCTATGTACTCATTCTGAGACAGTGTTAATTTGCGATTTTTCCTGTCTCTAGTTATCCTCATACCAAGGATTTGTTTTGCAGCTCCCAAATCCTTCATTTCAAATGAATTTTCCAATTTTCTTTTGAGCACATTTATTTCCTGCATGTTAGACCCTGCAACAAGCATGTCATCTACATACAATAACAATATAATATAGCCGCCATCATTTTTCCTTTTTAGATAAACACAATGATCAGAGTGACATCTAGTATAACCTTGTTCAGACATGAACTTGTCAAATTTTAGATACCACTGCCTTGGAGCCTGTTTTTCTTAAGTCATATGTGCTTACTAACCTCGCACACCAATTTTTCTTTCCCTTTTGGCATCAAATCCTTCTGGTTGTCGCATGTATATCTCTTCCTCCAAATCTCCATGGAGAAATGTTGTCTTTACATCTAACTGTTCAAGATGTAAATCTTCTGCTGCTACAAGACTTAAAATAGTTCTGATTGAATTCATTTTAAAAACAGGAGAAAATATTTCATCTAAATCAATACCTTTCTTCTGTGCAAACCCCTTCACCACAAGTCTAGCTTTGTACCTCTGTTTTCCTCCATCTTCTTCCTTCAGCCTGTAAACCCATTTATTCTGCAATGTATTTTTACCTACTGGCAACCTGACTAAGTCCCAAGTCTGGTTATGCATTAAGGAGTCCATCTCTTCATCCATTGCTAGCTCCCACTTCTTCCTGCTTTCAACCTACATTGCTTCTTCATAACATTCGGGTTCACCAGAATCAGTCAATAATAAATAATATAATGAGGGAGAGTATCGTTCAGGGGGTCTACTTATCCTGGTAGATCTTCTAACACCACTTTCAGGTGTTTGAGGTGCTCCGTTGGCCGTTGTGGTGGTTGTTGTCAGGAAGTGGGGAGCAGGATTATTATTTTCAGGCACCTTTAATTTTTCAGTTATCTCATCAAGAACTGTGTATTCCTTGCTTTCTTTTTCCTGTTTCTTTTCCTGCAACTGATTCTTATACAAGACCTTTTCATTGAATATTACATCTCTGCTCCTAATGATTTTGTGATTTTCATAATCATATAAGCGATAACAAAAATCATTAGCACCATATCCAATAAAGGTACATTTCTTTGATTTTGCCTCAAGCTTTGTTCTGTTTTCTTTATTAATATGGACAAAGGCCTCACAACCAAAAGGCTTTAAAAAAGAGTAGTTTACCTTTTTAGCTGTCCATGCTTCCTCTGGAATACCACCATCCAAGGAACTTGAAGGCCTTTTGTTTATTAGATAAACAACAGTATCTACAACATCTGCCCAAAATTGCAAAGGCAATTCTGCATGCAATCTCATGCACCTTGCATGCTCCATGATTGTTTTGTTCATCCTTTATGACACGCCATTTTCTTGTGGTGTTCTTGGAACTGTCTTCTCTCTGCGAATTCCATGCTCTGAACAATACCTATCAAACTCTTTGCTGCAATATTCACCTCCATTGTCTGATCTGAGAGACTTCAACTTCTTTCCTGTCTCAATCTCAACCAAAGCTTTCCATTTCTTGAAAGCATCAAATACATCAGATTTATTCTGAATACAATAAATCCATGTTTTTCTAGTTGCATCATCAATAAAAGTAACATAATAACGAGAGTCACCGAGAGATGATACCTGAGCAGGTCCCCATACGTCTGTATGCACAAGCTCTAATTTTTCGCTCTTCTTTTCTTTCCCAACTCTGAGAAATCTGACTCTCTTTTGTTTTCCATAAATGCAATTCTCACAGAAATCCAAATCAACATTCTTCAAAACTGGCAACAAATTTCTTGAGTGAAGAATCTTCATTCCCTTCTCACTCATGTGTCCGAGCCTATGATGCCATAATGCTGCATCTCCTCCTTTGGAAGTTAAAGCATTAACATAGTTAGAAATACCATTGCATAAATACAATGTACCAACCTTTTCACCTTTTGCTATTACCAACGCTCCTTTGGTGACCTTCCAAGTTTTATCTGTGAAAGTTGTCACACAACCTTCACTGCCTAACTGCCCTGTTGAAATCAGATTTTTCTTCAAATCTGGAACATGCCTTACCTCCTTTAGTAGCCATTGGTTTCCATTCCGTTGTTTTACAAGAACTTTACCCATTCCAACAATTTTACAGGGTTTATCATCACCCAAACGAACTTGTCCAAAATCTCCTTGAACATAGTCATGAAAATATTTCTTATCAGGTGTGGCATGGAATGAAGCCCCCGAATCTACAACCCAAGAATCAGTAACATTTTCGAAAGAAAGAATCAAAGCATCTTGTAACACATCACCTGTCACATTTGCTTCATGATTGTTTTCTTGCTGTGTGTCTCCTTCTTTTCCCTTCTGAGATCTACAGTCTTTCTTTAGGTGTCCTTT
The DNA here is from genome assembly GCA_034641835.2 of Pinus albicaulis. NCBI lineage: Eukaryota > Viridiplantae > Streptophyta > Pinopsida > Pinales > Pinaceae > Pinus > Pinus albicaulis. The sequence continues at coordinate 1,265,774,919 of CM076578.1, read as the reverse complement.
CTTTCCACAATTCCAGCACACTATTCCTGATCTGGACTTGGATCTGCCTTTCCTTGATTTACTGCAATATCCCGAGCTCTTTCCTCTTTCCATTCTTCTTCCCCTAGAATCTGCACTCAAAGCATTACCCGATGTCTCACCGGAGCTTTTCCGTCACATTTACTCGCTAAGGATAGCACCCACAACATCATCAAACTTTAAAGTACTAGATCCAGAGACAGAGTTACTAATGACCATTACTAAACCATTCCAGCTTTCTGGTAATGAGCACAGGAATAACAGAGCTCTAACTTCATCATCAAAGTTTACCCCTACAGAACTTAACTGACTGGTAACTGTATTAAATTCATTTAAATGGTCTACAACAGATCCACCTTCCGACATCTTCATATTAAATAGTCGTTTCATAAGAAATACCTTGTTTGAGGTCGAGGGCTTTTCATACAGTTTCGCCAACGTCTGCATCAAACCCTCTGTTGTTGTTTCCTTCGAAATATTGAAGGCGACTGACGCCGCAAGACACAACCGTACTGTTCCGAGTGCCTTTCTATCGAGAATGTTCCATTCCGTGTTTGTCATGGCCATCGACTTCTTTGTTTTTCCGCTCAATGGTAGGTATGGATCTTTCTGATACAGATAATCTTCCATCTGCATCTTCTACAATGGGAAGTTTTTGCCATTAAATTTCTCGACCCTAAACTTACCATCGTCCGCCATTGCTCCCACTCGAACCATGAACCCTTTTTTCCTGCGAGTTTATCAGCCAAATATACCTTCGGCTCTAATACCAGTTGTTAGAAAATTATATATTATGGAGCAATGCAACACATAAAATATGTGGAAAATACAAACACACAAAACACATAAAACCAGAGAGACACAGATATACGTGGTTCACCCAGTTTGGGCTACGTCCACCCCGAACAGCCAGTCCTTCCTTTCTATTATCCAACAAAAATGAAGAGACAAAACCTACAGCAGATCCGCTGTAATATCCTTTGTTCTCTCTCACAGTCTCCCTCTCTGTTTCTCACTCCGAGAATACACATACAATACACAGCCGCAATACAATGCCCTCATAAAAACGAGGGGTTGCCTTCTAGGGCAAAAAACCCTAATCTAAACATAACTTCTACCGTCAGATCATTTGCCTAATGAACGGCCCAGATTGACTAGAAATTACTATACTTTTACAAGGAAATTTTACATTTGTTTTTAGCTTTGGGGGCGCTACCCCTGAAAACCCCCGCTAGGGGGGGCCTCCAAAAAGCGTTGTTGCCCCCCCTGGACCCCCCACGGTAGTGATTAATTACGAGCGGCGTTGCCGCCCCTTTTTAAGTTACATGGGTCCAATGCTGTGATACAAAGTAAACAAGATAATTAGGCTCCACACCCAACATTACAGTGCGCGGGGACGATCTTTTCGGGATCATATGATCTGTGTGATACGGGAGGAAATGAAAGCCTTTGGTTTCCTCAACCTCTGCTTCTACTTCCCTGAAATCTCTAACTATGTAAGCGCCAATAGTAAGCGGGAGAGTAGGGCATGGTTTCTTCTTTCCCTTGGTGAGAACCTTGGAAAAACCGCCTGTCATCTGGTAGCATACTTCTTGCAAGAGTAATTATCGGTGACGAACTGAGGCAGCGCGTGGGGTGCCTTGAATGACCTGAAAACCCTGATGAAAGTACTATCCTGATCAGGAAACCAATAGGCCACTTGGGTTATTGTCTCCATGGCCCACCTGGACATGCACAGGGCATCTTTGTCAAACAACTTTTGGTAGAGTGCGGGAATGAAGTTGTGTGAGATTGAATCTATATCTTGTTTGTATTTAGAAGCCAGAACACCTTTAACTCCTTATGGATCGGGCCACCATGTTCCGCATCCTAGTTGTGCGCCCATCCTTCAAAATGACACCTTGCGCATACCGCATCCAAAAGGTAAGATGCCATATAAAACTCAGATGCGTCTCCTTCATCAGGTGCTTGTGCTGATGATATGTTTGACTTGAGGGTTGCTACTATCAGGTTGGCCTAGTTGAAGTGGGTACCATATTTAGTGACGACATACATGAGGGGGATCCAAGTACCATTGAATGTAGTAGAAACTGGTCAACCATACATCCTACACATCATTGCTGCCACAAGCTTGTAGAATTTCCTTAGGCCTTCTATCTTATATTCCTGATCTTTCTTGAACTTGAACTTCTCTGGGTCCTCCCACCATCCCTTCAAAGTCTCTGTTGTGGGCACTGCATGAGGGGCTGCCCAATCGGCCTTGAAAGTTTGTTCTCGGGTAGGGAGTGCATATTATACTTCCGCATCTTATCCCCTCAGTTGGGCGAATGCTTGCCCCGAGTGATCACGAATGACCCACATCTTGGAGTCGAATTTCTAGAGGATCCATTCAACAACCTTTGCACATGGAAATATTGGCGGATGAGTGCCTGCGTAGTGGAGTTTGGACCTCTTGACCAAGATCTACACCTGCCGGTCTGGAATATCTTCTAAGAACTCAGGTTTTGTGAACTCCTGATAAACCTGATACTAACTCATCTTATCCCCTTTCCCGAACACACATGCAGTGTCTCCATAGATTGGAGGTGGGACAGGAGGTGCGCCTTCTTCTGAGACTTCCACCTCCGGAGTCTTGTTTCTTTTCCATACTGTCGGGGGCCCCATATCGCCTAAGGCAGATGAGATAGACACGCACTCGAGCTCAGCTTCGATGTTTGGCATATTCATAAAACAATCCCACGATAAGGTGGACGACATGATAGTAAATACGTTAAGACCAATAACACTCCTAAATAGCTCTAAAGGTTAGGTCGCTACGACCCCTGCCAACTATTTCCTGAAGAAAAGGATAGTCCTGCGACTTGGCGACCTTGCAACCAGGTCGTTGGGTTGCTAGGTCGCACTGTCATGAACTCTTAAGGGACAATGACTATGCGACTTGCGACTGGGTCGCAAGGTCATGATAGAGTCAAAATTAGGGGAAGTGCGACTCAGCGACTCGGAGACTTGCGACTAGGTCGCGAGGTTGCTGAGTCGTTGGGTCATGAGGGTGGGCGATGATTAGACACGAGTTGCTTGGTGACCTTGTGACTTAAAGACCAAGTCGCAGGGTCGCGGAGGCCACGCTAGGGCTCTCTTGAGGGGTTTCCTAGCGATTAAAGCCTTCAGGGAGAAAAAGGGGCAAAACATGCAATTCATCTAAGGGAAATAACACATCTAGGTCTTGAGGTTTTCCCTAGGAGGGCTAGGATAGGATCTCGATACAAACTAGGGTAGGGGAAGCTTTCAGAGGAGGAGGCTGAGGAATAAAAACCATGGGGAGGTGCACATCTTACACAAATTTCTTGGGAGGCTTAAATGAAGCTATACTGAAGACTAAAAGGACAATGGGTAAGGGTGAGAGAGGCAACAATTAACTCAAAAGGAAATAGCAGGAGTATTAGGTAACTTACCCGGGAAAAACACGCTCCAACTGGCCTGTTAGAGGCATTTTCTTGATCCATCACGCAGGTCGAATGCAACATATGCGACCCTTTTATTTATAAAGGGGTCACACGTGCGATCAATAAATGAGGGTCACATGGTCGCAAATTAGGTCGGATTGATGCGATGTGTGACCTTGCAACCTAGCGACCTAGGGGTCGCATGGTCGTAATTCTTAGGCTTTAGAATTACATGCGACCTTGTGACTTCGTGACCTGGGGGGTCGCAAGGTCGCAAGGTCACAAAAATTTGGTTTAATCAGTTATGCGACTTTGCGACTTGGAATTTTTAAAAGAGTGGAACTTGGTTAGACTCTAAAAGGTTAGGGGTTCAAAAATTTAAAAGGGGAAAAATTTTGGAGGGTGTTGTAGCAGCTACAACAATGCCCTAATGGCAAGTTCTTCACATTCGACTATAGGTTCACATCATTGGCCTTCGATCGGGTGATTTCACAGGTGTTTGACTTCATTTCCTTATTCACATTCCGTGGATTGTACTGGAAGTACCTTGAGGACCATTTTCATCATTGGTGGTTTCTCTCGTGCCTGTTAACAGTTTACATCATTGAATGGTAATCAGGCGATTTCCCTGAATGTTCGACTTCAGCTCATTTATTCACATGCTTGAAATTGTACTTGATCAGGTCATGACGAAGCGCAAGACCCTGGATTTTATTCTCTAGATTCCAGGTTGCAAGGCAATATGATTTGTCCATGATTGGATACATGTTTCTTTACTATGGATGGCTGCGACCATACCATGAGTCTATATGCGATCCTTCTCAAATGGATGGCTGCGACCATACCATGGTCTCTTTTACGGATGGCTGCGTCCATACCTTGATTCATGTATTTTCATCAGAAATTCCAGTTATGTATATGTATCTATGCTTGATTTGCAGGTCTCCCGACAACAACATCTGGTTCCTTGCACGTACTCGTAAAGAATTTCACCCCTCGCTCGTGTTCGGACTTCATGCTTTAGGGGGCATCTGTTACACACAAATTTTTCACTGTCCCTGTACTCCCCGTTCCTTGATCCTAGAGGACCCATACAGTGACCATTGTGTACTTTCCAAGCATGGAATACATGCCCCTGAACCACACTTTGTCTTCCAATTCATCTCCCTTTACAACTTTTCTGGAAGGTCCCTATAAAAACTTGGTTTTCAAGTTCGGTGCTTTCTCTCAGTGTCTGACCCATGCCGATAGCAGAGATTTGCAATGAGACCCGCGCCGATCGACACTCTGTCCTAATGTATGACTCATGTCAATCCTCTTTTGGAAATTTTTTTAAATAGAAACAAAGTTTCCATGACTAGAAGCTTCGCCAAGCGGAGAGCTAGAAGTTTGTTTTGAGGACATGGTAGAGGAATTCCCCTTTGGGCTTCTTGTTCCCATAAAATAGGAACTAATCAAATGGATAAAAATTTTCCCATTGTTTGAGGACCCATATCCTCCTCCTCCATTGTTATATAAGAAGACCTCTCTATCCTTTTCTACCCTAGTTAGAAGTGGCAACCATAGAGAGAAGAAGCAATTATAGTGCTATTATAGCTTCGAGAGAATAGAGCAGAGTGTGATTGTTTTTGTGTGTTAGGAACATAGTGAGATATTAGACCTTTGTATATGAGGGTGTTGCAAACGTGCTTGGATACAGACCTACCAAAGGAAATCCTCAACATTAAGGCTAGGTTGTAAAATCCCCTTGTATTTATCATAATAAAATGCAACTAATGTTTATCTTCCACCCTTGTTTACATTTGTAATGAGATTTCTAGCATTACTTGATCAATTAGATATGTTGTAATTGTTTTATGTTTGTCATGATTTTACGCTTGTCATGGTGTCTTGACTGTCTGTACAAGTAATCGAATGTTGGTAGCAGCGTGTATCGAGCTTGTGAAGAGCGATGGATCAAGAAGTTTCGACGAAAGATGACAACATAGCATCAGAACAAGGTAGGTCATTTTCATTCCTTTGAATTTCATTTACAATCTAGGAAGGTAGATGTTGGTATGTTCCCTTGTTGCTAGACCCACCCTAGGGCTAGAGGGATCGCCTTTGTCCGCAGAGTGGAGTTGCCTTCACAACAAATTGGCAACTCCACTGGGGAGTTTCCTTTTAGTTTGTCACTCTTTGAGGTCTTAGTGATTCGATGAGTTTAGTCGAACAACCATTTCCCTGTTTGTTCCTATGTTTTTCATCAATTAAAATCTTTAGTTTTTGCTTGAAGTGGTGATTCTAGTCTTGGTTAGGAGAAATTTTTATTTTTTTTCTCAGAAATCAATGCTTTTTTTTGTCTGACAGTCATGCCGATCAACTTTTTAGCACTAGTTTCCAGTTATACAGTTGCGCCGATTGGCTTTTTCAGCACTAGTTTCAGCCCCAAAAATCGCGCCGATTCTCGTGTGTGTGAAAATTAGGGGTTTTTCCCCAAGTATTTCACCAACGTGTCTTGCCCTTCCAGTCCTTTTATCTTTATGATTTACATTTTCTCCCCTTCACTCAAGTTGGTTTGATTGGCTCGTCGGTTCAGTTTTTGGTTGTTTTTTTTTCTTTCTGTTTGAATGTGCATCCTAGCGCCCTAGGTTGTTCTAGGATTATGCATCAATTGCATGGTTGCATGCTTCGCGGGAGCCCTGTTAATTGAGTCAGTTTCCTTGCTTGGTGATCCATTTCTATTTGATTGCCTTTTGCTTTTTGGTTGATTGAATGATCAAGTCTCAAGTGTCTGTCCGAGTTCATTTGGTTCGCTTGTTCGCTTGTGAGCATAGATTACGTTGCTCATTGTTCAGCTAAAAAGTCTTCTTTGTATGATTGCTTGATGTAGAAAGGAATGAATTCCTTGTTTTGAGCCCACGCTTTGGAAGTACTTTTTGTGCTTGAACTCATATGTCTTGTAGCCTTTTGAGGAATTTCGTTACAAAGTGTTCAAAACAAGATTGTATTCTTAATGTTTGGTTGCATCCTTTTTGCATTAAGAAAATTTGCATTCTTTTAGTTTTTCTCTCAAAATTTTCTTTTAGTTAAAATTCATTAGATCAAGTTGCATTTAAAAGTCACGTTTGAAATTTATCATTGAACTTAGATTACATTGTTTAATGATCGAAAACTAACAGTTGCATCGAGTGCATTCTCTTTCAATAAAAGCATGAATTAAGTAGATTCTCAGTTCATCAAAAAATGCATTGAGTGCATTCTTATTCATTTAAGAGAAAAAGGAAATTGTGCATAGATTACAATTGCATAGTTTTCAAAGAGAGAATTTTCCATAGATTTCGTTGCATAATTCGCATCTTTGAATGTTTTAGATTACTTTGGGATAGTGAAAGTCATCTAGTTAGGAAAAAGTTTCATTTTCAGTATTATTGTTTGTTGCATCATTGTTTGAGACTATTCCCTTAACTATATAGCATTCATCAAATTGAAATATTTCTTTTCTCATATAGCTGCATATAGAATTTCTCCGATGACAATGGTAGGGCCTTGGAATTGAAACCTAATTGAAGATAAACTGTTAAATTGACTAAATTAACCTAAGAAAGTATTGAAACTTAATGCTCACATTTAGTGTGTTCTAGGCTAGAGACGTGTTCTAGCGTCTTAAAACCTAACAGTTGTCGTTCGCAATGATGTTGGACCAGACAGTGCTAGCACAGACTTGTGCTCACTGTACCATCACATATATAAAGGGAGACCCCTTTTAGTTTGCAATCCTTTGTCCATAGGAACCCGAGTCTATTGCCTTGTAACTGTGATACACCAAAGACAACATTCGAGGAGATTGGTTGTCATACGTCAATTCCTTGGTAATTTCTCTTTCATTTAATCACCAAGGTGTATATTGTAGTTCACAATTACCTGGTAATCCTTTATGCCTAGAATAACCTGAATAGTTATTTTTTTTATCTTTACCAACTCTTTAAATTTTAAAATATCATCGAGCACTTGTCCTTTTGAGCTCGTTAAATCTGAAAGCGACTAGAGTCACCTTTCTTCCTCTTCTCGACTCTTAAAACATGAAAAGGAAAATTTTTGTTTCAGTGTCTTAAAATTGATTGCCCACGAAATATTCCAGGTTAAAGTCATATTCCTTAGTGATTCTTTAGGGTTGATTCCAATGGAAACGTTTCTAGAGTTTACCAATCAAGGATTCCCCTCCGATGGGAGTCCTGGTCCTTTTTATTCTTTTGGAAATGCTGGCGCCCCTTATATGGCAACAGTGTCCCTTCCTAGGTTAACTATTGGTTTACCCGTTTGGTTATTTTCGACCTCAGTGGTCCCGAGTGTCCCAACCTCTGTCTAGCCATCTCCTTCGCCTGAACCATGTCAACCCCATGTTGATCTTAAGGTTGAGCCCTCACCTTCTTTGCCTATTTATTCACCTCATTCTTCCTCTTCGCCTGGTGAAAGGCTAGATTCTAGTAACTGGGTGAATAAGAAGAATAAGAAGAAGTTGAAGAAGAAGAAGGAAAAAAATTTAAGGGGAAAAACAACAACTATTGCTACCCATGCAGCTAATGCTGAGAAACCTCTTACTGCGTCTCGTAAAGTCAAATTCCCTTGCAAGCTATGTGAGGGTGACCACCTTCTTCGTGATTTCCCTGGTATTCCCAAGGTGCTAGAAGTGTGGTCCGTTGGCCTGATTCATCCCTCATCATCAACCTCTGGCCTTCATGCTGATGATGAGCCTTCAACTAGAGATGATAAGAATAATAACAAATAGGGTAAAATCGAAATTCCTTATAGGTTATGTGAAGGGAACCATCCCATTCATCTCTATCCTTATATGGATGAAGCTTCTAAAGTATTGGATACCCTTTTGGCTTTTGAGTCCTGTATTACCATTAGTTACAGGAATTTTTCTTCGAGTCCTTTGATAGTTGATCAACCCGTTGATCGGGATTCATCTCCGGTCGATTCCACTCTCTCTGAAAGTGAGGTTCTCAATTCCATCTCCAACCAATCATTGGTTGAGAAGAAGGTTGATCTAATTCCACCTATGGTCCATCAGGTATTTTCCGTCGAGAGCAGGACTCATCCCAGTCAGGTTCTCTTTGTTTCCTCTACTCCCCCGGGATTGAAGGGCTATCCTCCCATTTCCATGATCCAGGAGGGTGATCCTCCGACTCCCGTCGCCATAGTCCAAGAAAGTGATCCTCCTGCTCAAGTTCCTGAATTCCAGGAGAATGGTCTTTCTGCTCCCGTAACGCAAGGGGATAATCCTCCTATTCCCATGGCACCCCCTCCATGTAGTTTGGTCACTTCCTTTGATTGGATTCGATTCACGGGATATCGTCTTCCTTCTTACGTGCCCTTTGAGATTACTGTGCAGGCTTGCATATGGTCATAACAAGCACGATTATAGATGAAGGCGCCTCGGTTACTGACATGTCCTCAACTACCTGGCAAGATTTCGATTCTCCGCTGCTTGTGCCTGTTACTCAGAATCTGTTGGCTTTTAACATAGGAACAAGTCAACCATTAGGGATCCTTCCGAAGTCGCCTATTACTTTGGGATGGAAAACCGTCTATATAGACGTGATGGTGGTCCAAGGCCCCTTGGATTTTAATTTACTCCTAGGACGTGACTATGCTTATGCCATGGGCGTGCTTGTATCTTCCCTCTTTTGTGTGATCTGTTTTCCACATGAAGGTCAGATCGTGACCATTGATTAGATTTTATTCTTTGGTCCTGATGTGACATCTAGTCTACCATCATCCCTTGCTGGTCCTTACCTGCCGGTGATATCTTCCCCGCCACAGTTCAATTATGTGGCCACCTGTTCCATGTCCGTGTCCACTCATAATTTAGTCAGTGAGGTAGTACACAATGTACTGGGGGCATTGGATACTAATTTCCAAAGTGTTGTTCTCCCGTCGGATGAGAAACTCTTGGAAGCCACGATTTCTTATTCGTCATGATGAGTTTCTTTTGGAGCATAGTTCCTTTTCTTGTGTCAAGCTCCTTAAAAAATGAAACAAACTCTTCATAAGATAGTTCTCGTCTTGTGTTGGGCTCTTTAAATGAAACAAGGTGCCGTGAGGATAGTTCTTTTAATATGTCAACCTCGTTAAAAAATGAAGCACGTTCCCGTTCAATTCAAGTATTTGATTAGATCTCATGAAATCCAAGTCGAGCCTTTCACCTGATATCATAATTGAACCTTCATTCCATCCACCTATTAGTAAGTAGTAGGCTACTCAAGTGAATGCCATGAATTTGGGGGGCATGTACCTCGAATCGAATCATCATGCTAGAGGTATGCAAACTTATTTCAAGCGTAGTTTATTTTCATTTCAAGCTTGTGTAAAAATGAAACCGGTTTCAAGCATAATTTTCTAAAAAGTTTCAAGCTTGTGTAAAAGTGAAACCAACTTCAAGCAGAGTTCCTAATTTCAAGCTTGTATGCAAAGGAAATGATTCAGATTTTACTTCTCGTGATTGCCTTTTTATCAACCTGTTTTTCCAGATGAGGCTTGGTTTTCTCATTCCATTGTTACCATCTGCTCAGTCGATCATATGTCCTCACTTGATTGTTTTACCCATTACTGAGGAACAATTGCAATGAGTGGTCTGTTAGCCATCCTCTTGACCTTTACTTGTTATGAGCAGTTCCACCATCACCAGAACCAGTTGCTACCCTTAATGCCACTCGTTCCTCGAGGAGGAGTCAACTTTCAACTCTTTTCTGACTCTCAAAACATGAAAATATTGTCAAGCTCTTGTCCCTTTGAACTCGTTAAAGGTTGGGAAACTTCGTTTACCCAGTATATGTTTACCCCTTTTTCAGGATGGGATAAAATATATACGAAAAAGGAATACCTTATCCAATCGCGACTAAGAGGTTCTCTCATATTTTGTTCTCTACCTTTTCGAGTATGAGGAACTATTTACGAAAACTGCCTTTTGGAGTTTTCTTTTCACCTCTTTTCAAAGTCTCTAAATATGAAAAGACGTTGAGTTTCTCCTTTGTCGAGGTCATTAAAATTTAACGACATTGGATCCGTCATCATGACGACATAGAGTTCCTCCTTCCTATGGCTCATAAAATGTACTAGGATGGATTTGTCCGAAGGAAAAACTTATGTGACAAGCATATGTTATCCTCTTCAAGCTTGTGTAAAAATAAAGAGGTACTCACCAGAAATGGTGTGGAAAAATGGAAGTTATTCGTCAATTGTGTCGACAATATGTCACTCTTGAACATGACACTTATCTGAAGTTTGTGTCGGGTTAGGATATTTTCACTTTGTCACTTTGCCTCTATCGGTTTGGGAAATATGTTTGCCTCTCATTACATTACCAATCTTGTCAATATGATCTCTGATCCTATTTGAGTCAAATGCTTCCAAATTCCAGAGTCATGTCGCCAATATGTTCAAGAGGAAATTCTTCTACAGTTTGTACATTCCCTGATCCTCTATCTCAGTCTTGATTAACACTCATATTACATTCTCTATTTCATGTCGATGATGTGGGTTTCATTATGACTTGCCTTCGATGGATCGCTTCCTGTCGACTTCAACTCATTATTCGGGAAGTCAGTCTAGAGACTCCTTTCTCATACCTTAGAGATTGCATGCCCTAATGGAAAGTTCTTTGCATTCAATGATAATTTGACATCATTGGCCTTCGATCGAGTGATTTCATGGGTGTTTGACTTTAGTTCCTTATTCATATTCCGTGGATTTTATTGGCAGTACCTTGAGGACCTATGTCATCATTGGTGGTTTCTCTCGCGCCCGTTAACAATTTACATCATTGACTAGTAATTAGGCGATTTTCTTGCATGTTCGACTTCAACTCATTTATTCGCATGCTTGAAATTGTACTTGATCGGGTTGTGACTGAGCGCAAGACCCTGGATTTTATTCTCTAGAGTCCAGGTTGCAAGGCGATATGATTTCTCCATGATTGGATACATGTTTATTTAAGATGGATGGCTGTGACCATACCATGAGTCTATATGTGATCCTTCTCAGATGGATGGTTGTGACCATACCATGATCTCTTTTACGGATGGTTGCATCCATACCTTGATTCACGTATTTTCATTAGAAATTACAGTTATGTGTATGTATCTATGCTTGATTTTCAGGTCTCCCGACAACAACGTTTGGTTCCTTGCACGTACTTGTAAAGCATTTCACCCCTCGCTCGTGTTCGGACTTCATGCTTTAGGGGGCATCTGTTATGCAAAAAATTGTCACTGTCCTTGTAATCCCTGTTCCTTTATCCTGGAGGACCCATATAGTGAACCTTGTGTACTTTCCAAGCATGGAATACATACCCTTGAACCACACTTTGTCTGCCAATTCATCTCCCTTTACAAATTTTCAGGAATGTCCCTATAAAAACCTAGTTTTTAATGTCGGCGCTTTGTCTCAGTGTCTGACCCATGCCGATAATAGAGATTTGCACTGAGACCCACGCCGATCGGTGCTCTGTCTTAATGTATGACCCGCATCGATCCTATTTTGGAAAGTTTTAAAATAGAAATGAAGTTTCCATGAATATAAGCTTTGTGAAGTGGGGAGATGGAAGTTTGTTTTGAGGATATGGCCGAGGAATTCCCTTTTGGGCTTCTTGTTCCCATAAAATAGGAACTACTCCAATGGATAATATTTTTACCATTATTTGAGGGCCCATATCCTCCTCCTGCATTGTTACATAAGAAGACCTCTTTCACCTCTGCTACCCTAGTTAGAAGTGGCAATAATAGAGAGAAGAAGCAATTATAGTGCTATTATAGCTTCGGGAGAATAGAGCAGAGTGTGATTGTTTTTTGTGTTAGGAACATAGTGAGATCTTAGACCTTTGTGTACGAGGGTATCACAAACTTGCTTGGATACGGACCTGCCGAAGGAGAGCCTTAACATTAAGGCTTGGTTGTAAACTCCCCTTGTCTTTATTATAATAAAAATGCAACTGATGTTTTATCTTCCACTCTTGTTTACATTTATAATGAGATTTATAGAATTCCTTGATCAGTTAGATAGGTTGTAATTGTTTTATGTTTGTTGTGATTTTACACTTGTCGTGGTGTCTTGATTGACTGTACAGGTAATCGAAAGTTGGTAGCATCGTGTATCGAGCTTGATAAGAGGGACGAATAAAGAAGCTTCAACGGAAGACGACAACATAGCATCATAACAAGGTAGGTCATTTTCCTTGCTTTGAATTTCATTTACAATCTAGGAAGGTAGATGTTAGTATGTTCCCTTGTTGCTAGACCCACCCTAGGGCTAAAGGGATTGCTTATGTCCGTAGAGGGGTTTTTCCTTCACAACACTAAGTCTTGTCCTTTTATTAGTTTGGTGGGCTTGATTTCTAGATAAAATTCCATCATTTTGGAAATCCATTTTCCCGTCCTACCATCACTATCAGGCCGGATTAAAATACTTTTTACCAAAACATCTAGCACATAGGCAATTATATGAGGACTAGGTACAAAAAATATGAAATCATTGAGTGATTTTATCAATGCATATGCATTTTTATCCATTATATTATATTTTATTTTTGAATCCCTCAACGCTCGGTTGAATAAAGAAATAGGTTGTTCATGGCCTTCTGTGTTTTTATGAAACAAGGCACCCCCGAGATTGTGTGTTCAGAGGCAAAATAAAAAATCATAAATTGTTTAGAAAAAATGGGACTAATGAGTAAAGGAGTCTGACCCAGAGCTTGTTTAATGTCATCAAAATATTCCTTCGCCTGATCAGTCCATTTTATCTCATTACCTTTCTTCAACATGTCTGTGATCACTTTCAAAATTTCGGCAAAATTAAGAATGAACGTGAGTAAATTTTTTACCTTACTCAGGAATGATTGAACTTCTCTTTTGTTTCTTAGTTGTTCAATCTTCTGTATAGAGGTTGCTTTGATAGGATCATCTGAATACCTTCTTTTTATACTATATTGCCCAATAACTCCCCTTCCTTCATGACAGAATGAGATTTCTTTGGATTTAATGAAACTCCAAAAATTCTTCATTTTGTGAAATTTTTTTTCAAAGTTTTAAATGAGCAGGCTCAGATTTTGAAAATATTGTAATATCATCTTAGTATATTACAAAAAACTTATGTATTTCATCACCCAATTTTATATCCATCTCTCTTTCGAAGGTGGCCCTGCATTCATGAGCGCAAAGGGAATCTTTGAGTACATGAATGTACCCCATGGTGTGGTAAAGGGAGTCTTATCTTGATATTTTGGATTTACCAATATCTAATTATATCTGGAGAATCCATTGTGTATATAGATTCTTTTAGACCCAACTACTTTCTACAAAATGTGGTCCATCTTGGGTAAAGGATAATTTTCCTTCAAATAAAATTTGTTTAGATTCTTGAAATCTCTGTAGAACCTGCTTTCCCCACTATTTTTCCATACTAGGAACAACTTAGCTATCCAATTTGAAAATATGAAAGGGAAAATGATTTTCGTAGCCAACAACCTTTTAACTTCCTTTTCAATTAATGGTAGTATCTTAGGATTGATTCTTCTTAATTTCTTCTCGAAGGGATTTTTATTTTCTTGGAGTGGAATAGTGTGTTGAATAACATTCTTATCATAAAATTTTAGATCCTCACAACTCCTCACAAATACATCTGAAAATTCCTTCAAAAAATGTGCATACTGTTGCTTCTGCTATGTTTTCAAAGTATTAGAAACCTTGACTGCTTTTGGATTGCCTTATGTCCTTGAATTATAATCTTCCATTTCTCCATCACTTGGAAAATTTTTGGGTTTGGCAGCCACATTATTTGAGTAAAAAAGTTTCTTTAAAGGAACCAAACCTCCAATAATTATATTGTTATTTAACTAAATGATATCCTGTCCAACGATGGAATTTAAGAAGTCTACTGCCTCAGGATTTCCCTCTGTGGTTTCATCATAGTTTTTATTAATTGGAGTATTAATAAACTCATTAGTCCTCTCTAGAAATATTCTGATTTGATGATAATCCTAAAATACAATGCAATGCTTGGTGTTGTACGAGATAGAGGGAAATTTTCTTTATGGCGCTGGTAGCAATTGCAGATTTTCTAAAGGCGCTGGCAACAATGGCTAAAGAATCTGCAATTCCATTTTCTTTCCTAGGAACAAGAGAAATTTCATGCTTTGAAAATAAATTAACAAACATGTCCCATACCTCATTGCGGTAATCCCTCATCCTTTGGTGTCTCGTATGATATATGCCTTTGACCTACTTCAAAACCAACTTCGAATCTCCAAAAATACAAACTTTCTTCGCTTTCTGCTAGCTTAAAAAATTAATCCCAATTATCAGAGCTTCATATTCTGCAATATTATTTGTGCAAGTAAAATATAGCTTCTAAAAATGTAGATGACTAGTGAGGTCTGGTGGGATGATCCAGATTCCTGCCCTGGAACCTTTCACACAAGTAGAACCATAAAAAATATAAATTCCGGAAACCTTCAGTTGAATTTGTTTGAACTTCTTCTTGCTGAACGCTGCCTTCAACCTGTTCTAATGCTTCTCCACCAACACACTATTCATTAAAGAAAATATGAGATCCAACCTTTGTATCCACTACATAAATGGGATGGTTATTTGATTGAACTCGATTCCTTACCATATAAGCCATATGGAATTCTCTATATAACCTCTTTAATTCACCAAAAAGTGGAATTGATGTGTAAGACATATCCATTTGCAGTATTCCTCCTAGCCTTGTTGACCAAGAATGGGGCAATAACATACCAAAACTTGTTGGAATATTTGCCACCACTATGTCCATCATCACGCTTTTGCAAGTATTTGTGGCAATGTTACAATTAGATATTTTATTAACCCTAAACACTTAATCTACCTTGAATCAAATGAGAATAAATATTTGTAGGGCCTAGTTATCTAAAGTCCTAAGTGGTCCATGACTGACTTAGGCATCAAATTGTGCAAAGCTCTAGAATCCAACATAACATGATGAAGGATCATGTCATGAATATTTAGTCTAACATAAAATGGAGGAACAACATCATTTATACTATTTACATGTAGGAAAAATATGAACTTAGGAGCATCATCATCCAAATTTAGAGAATCTTGTGATCATTTCATATACTATTAATTTCTCAAAAGTTCAACAAAAGGGATAGGAATCTTCAATTTACTGATTTCACTCTCCAAATTGAACGTTGAATGTGTTTTCTCTATTTCTTTCACTTCCTTCTTAGCTTCTTTTGCTCTTTTTGGAACATCCTTTTAGGCTCCTTTGGTCTTTTAAGTATCTCATTTCTTGGTTCAACTTATTGCTCTCCTGCTGTTGTTTTTTGTGGTCGAGCTCTAATTTGGATAGTTTTTTCTTTGATATTATATTTCTTTTGAAAATATGCTATTGTGTTATTATAACCCTGTTTGTAAACCTCTGAATCACATATATGAATATTATCTTTTTCTCCCGAGGACCCAACATAATTGTAATGCTCTTCCTTGGTAGCAAACACTTGCATTTATTTGTCATCAAATCAACCAAAGTTGTTGATCTGTTTCTTTAGTGACATGTTCATAAAAAAAAATTTCTGGAAAGGGAGGCCAACAACTTGTTGATCTTCAGGACCTTTTTGTTCTCTTGGATGGTTTTGAGGGCCTTTAGGTCTCCTGAAATTCAGGTTCCACACATGAGGTTGAGTGTCACTCCTGGGAGGGGTTATTTTGTCAACTAAATTCTCCATTGTTTTTAACATCACACCAAATTTCATGCCTCGTGAAGAAGATGATTCCTCCTTGATCACTAATATTCTCTCATTCTTCATCTTTGATTTTTTAGCCATCTGATTTGCTTCTGCCCCTATATCATTGTTCTGCATTGCCTCAAAAGTAGCAATATTTCTCTCTCTAAGTTGATAAGCCATCTCAGTGTCAAAATCATCAGGATAATGGAGTAAGGCCAAACCAGGGGGGGCTTGATTTCAGCAGGGATCAAATTGTAAACCCTATTGAACCTTGTGAATTCTTGAACTTTCTTCCCTGTGTTTCTTTTCAGATTATCATATTAAGATAATACTTGAACATGATTTTTCTTCACTTCCCACCTGGTGAGGAAGAGTATTTCAAATTGTTGGAAATTAGTGATACTTGCTACTAGTAAAGTTTCGAACCATTTATTAACCTTACCTGAAATAATTTGTGAAAAAATACTTACTTTGACATCCTCATGGTATACCTCCTCTAGATCAATGAAATCATTTAGTTTGTATACAGTTGGCTTGTAAGAGGTCTTGTACCATCAAACCAGGATAAAAATTGTCCATAATTCAAGGGTAGATCATGTAGTGGACCTTGAAGATTGAGAGGAGCGGATATAGCTGCCATAGTCGTACGGAATGAAGATGAACTACCACTAGGGGTTTGGGATGCAGATGAAAATGGAAATGAAGTTGTTGTTGTGATAGTTGATGAGATAGGGATATGAAATCCCATGAAAACCCGAGGACTAGGTGAAGCAGATAATGATGCAATGGAAAATGGAAAAGTTGGGGACGTGGATGCAGCTATCTGAAGTTCATGGAATATCTTCTCCAACTTTTGAAATCGAAACCAAATTTCTTGATCTTATGACAACAAGTCTAATTATTGACTCGCAGAACTAGAAATAAATTTTTTAAATTTGGTTTGATAAAAAATAGTGTGTGGAATATTATTTTCAGACTTATATCTAAATATAGTTTGTTAAAATTTGATATCAAACTATATATCATCAAAAAATTCAACGATTTTAGGTAATGAATACGACCTCTCTAAATGAACCGTACCTGATTTTTCTAGAGGTTTTCTTCTGAACAACCTTTTGGAATTGAAAAAATCTATGTTGGATTTGGATCATGGTTCCTCTGAGTGTAAACCCCCGTACGAGCCAGAACTTCATCAATAGGATCACCCTAAATTTCGAAGTGGAGTCACTAGTGTAAAATCTTGCAGCCAATTGATATCCAAATCCTCGTTTTCTCTTAGAGATATGATTTTAAGCAATCAATTCATTCAAGGATAATGTATCTTTCGTTCCCTGGCAATGACACCAAAATTTTATCACTAAGAAGTCTCCCTGGCTATGGAAGGAAATAACTATGGTAACTTCTAACCAACCTCTTGAATTTAAATCTAGACATTTCAATCTGAAGGGGGATCCCTTCTATAACTCAGTCAAATATGAATGGTTATTTACTCAACACAATGAAAAGATCTGTTGTAATAATACTTCAAAATAATGGTAGGGTTTGATAGATTTCCATTGAGCATGGAGTCAAATATTTGGTTTAACAAGTAAGAAAACTAAAATCTTCACAGAGGCAGGGTAGCTGAGATACTTTGAAACTTAAAACTATTGAGATGGAATGCAAAATAAGAAGGCGATGGTATACTTATAAGAGCACCACAGGGATTAATTCTTTAGAGCATAAGTCCGAAATTTTGAAAATACTAATCATATAAACAAAGCATAGTAAATATGATTTCTCTTTATTTACTCTTATCAGTCATATAAGAATAAACATATGACAACTTAGAAGGAAAAAAATAGGAAAACGCATATCCCAAATATCTCAACATAAGAATATTTGTTGCAGAATCAGTCTTCCTTTATTAAACTTTCAGAAAATACACAGAGCACAAAATGTTTCTGATAAAAAACCAACCCTCTTTTCTTCTACAGACCTTGTCTTTATAGGAAATATTACAAATTAAAAAATAGGTTCTCTGTATCTACTTCCTTACAACCTTCTAAAAGATGAAGATATAAGGCATATATCTCAAATACATACACATAATAGATATTTTAAAACCTATTTGTATCTAAAACATAACAATGTGCTACAAAATTGGCTAGAAGACTAGGTCAAAAACAATGATTGATCCTCTGCTTGATTTTCTAGAACTCGTGCCTCGTCATCCATCTAAAAATATCATATGTTGCATAGCTCCTCCTTTTGGGCTTCCTAATTCGATAGCGCTGACAATCTCACTATTATCCTTTCGAAGTCGGAACATAAAAAATATCACTGACGAGTTGGATGTCAATGCTTTTATAGATACCAATTTCCAAAAATGCGCTCATCCACCTTTACCAGTGCAAATCACTGATAGACGGGTTATCAGCCTATGAACAAAATTCCACCTTAATAGTGGGAAATCAAAACTGCGTGGTTAAAATCAACTAGCTAAGTGTGCTAGTTGCCTCTACTATTATGTGAACATTTGTCCTCCTTTGTCTCTTAATCCTCTAAACCTCGATAGTAACCCCTTTATTTGAGTCTTTGATTTTCTTTGATATCTTTGAGCTTGTGGCCTTCTCTTTATGATCAAATCCTTATAAGGGGTTTTATCATTTGTTTTTGTTAGACTATCACTTTTCCTAGTATAAACCCTAGGTAATTCAAGAACCAAAGGAGGAATTGGTTCCACCTTCTGTTGTCTCATTGTTTGTACATATGAGGTCCCCTATTCAGGGTTTTGTGGCTGTTTGACTTTATTTTTGCTACCTTTATTCCTACCCCCTTTTTTTTTCCGATTTGAAGTTCAAACGCTCCCCAAAACAAAAAATGTTCCGAGGTCCTTCCAACCCTTATCAACTCGATTTCAATTAATTTTTTTATCAAAACCTTGTGATATATGAAGTGGGTAGATGCATTTGTACCCTCTCTAACTCTAGCAGACACATGTTTGAGGCTTTCCAATAGAAAATAGGGAGTATTGATTCTCAAGTGACCTGCTATATGAGCTAGAAACAAAAAATGTTAGAGATTAACCTAATTGTAGCACATTTCGCAAGTGAGGTATGATTGAGTAATGCACATGAGACAATGCCACTCGTCCTTTAACTAGGACCTCTGAACTCCTGAACGGCAATTCATATCCTTAAATTCATCTTTTTGGAGAAATGGTAAATCAATGCCAACTAAAACATGAATCATGAATCTTATTTATCCGTCTGCAGGAAAGCTTGTGACTTCAACGATTAGATCCTCTGTGACCTGAAATTAAATTCCCCCAACAGTCACTTGTTGACCATTGTTATGCAAAATTATGAATTACGGATAAATCAAATTCCCTAAATGTGGTGCTATGCATTTAGAACGGATCAAATACTTTGCAGACACTTTCTCTAAAAATAAATAGAAACACAAAAAGATAGAGGAACCTACTTGTGATCCAAGCGCTTCCTATTCTCCTTCTGTCGCTTTTGCTGTAGCTTCCAATCCAACTTATATCACTATACTAGTTCTTGCAAGTATAAACACTAAACAAAAAGAGATTGCAATATATAGATTCCTATTTATTTTAATCATTAAAATTGATTAAAAATGAAACATATATATCAGTTAAGAATCCATCATATGAGAAATAGAAACATAAATAGATACATATATGGGAAAATGAACATCAATCATTATTAATGAATAGAAGGGGGAGGTTACAACCAATTATCGATTTGATGCCACTAGCTCTAGCATAATCCCAGCCTCATCACAATCAACACCTCACTAGCAACATTTCACTCCTATCACTCTCTCAATTGAGAATCCAACAACATCTCTTTACCAAATTTCTTCCTTCCCTAGCACTAGGATCAATGCTCAATTTATACGGTAACTGATGGTAGTTTCTCAATCAATGACTTTCTAATAATATGAAAGACATGTTACCAATCTTAGAGGTGTTAGATGGACTCTTGGATTCGAAGTTTGACACATATGGACTCTTCTAGAAGGCACTAGCCATGTGGATATTTCGGAACAATGAGAATTTCACTCCCATTTGACCAACGCACTCTTGAATGTCGAGAAGTGCATTGCAGTCTACCCTTGAATGGAGGGAGCTGCATATGCAACACAGTTAGTCCCTTGAGAGGCAACGTTGGTGAGCTCATAAGTGATATAAAATATACTTCAAACCTTGGAAACCTTGCAATAGAAGTCATGAATGGTTTGTTCTTGTCTTAGGGCATGTAGCAACTGAAATGATAGGGGATGATAGACCCTATTTCATTGGTCCTGGGGATGATGTCTAGTTTGACCAAGTCATGGGGGATGCTGCCCAAATTTACCTATAACAACCATTGAATCCTTCTGCAAATGTTCTAGAAAATCCATCATTCTAACCTACACAATGAGAGAAAATTTGTTCCCAACCCGCTTCCCGAAAACGTTGTTGAATCTCTAGATAGACTTCGAGTAGGTCAAGTGCCTTAGGCTCGAATTTGTAACATTTTTCGCTCCTTCCCATGTTTCTCACCGCCAAGAAAAAGTACCAGAAGCAGGATTGCGATTCGATCTTGGGTTTCTGGGGAAAAATTTAACAACCCTTCCTCTTTTAGCATAAGAAATACAACAAATCAATCATGGGTTATACGTGTCTTACTATATTAGGTAAATTACTCCAAGACGTGTCAAGCGGTACATTATATAATGAAATTGTTAGTGAATACTACCCTCAATGATAAAAAGTACTCTTTTCATATCATTTTAGGAGTCTCACTAAGAAATTTTTGTCATTCCACCTAGGTCTTCATTCAAAAATTTACTCACTGATGGTAGCCCCAGTCAAAAAATGATTATCTTCCTTAAAAATTCATACTAGATGGCCAAACTTCATGTCTTTCTGAGCATACTTCTGTCATGAAAGTCCATTTCATCATGTCATTATGTAAGTAAGGTCACCATGAAGTCTGGTCACTCAAGGTCTTCATTAGGTCTCTAGGTTTTCATTTTCCAAGGTCCATAAAACACCATTCCATTGCATCAAAGACCAACGGAAGGCTCATTTTCAATCTCATCCATCGATATCTCACTCACCTACACTCCATCTACCTCCATTGACATTTTTGCAAGCCCATTCCTCTCATTTCCCTCACTTTCCTACAAACCCTAGCCTATTGCTACACTTTTGACACCTTCCTAGGTTACGACTGTGTTTTACCCTTTTGGACCTCTTCCCCTCACTCATTTCTAGAAATTTCACTTCCCTACACTTTCTACCATCTATCCCTATACCCCAAAATTTCCCCAAGAATTTAGACAACCCCTAACCCCTTCCTTCACCTCCATCTACAAGGTAGTCCTAAATCCCCTGTTTTGCCTACACCAAACCTTAATTTCCTCTCCCACTGAGCTAGGGTTTTCCATGGAATCAAATGCATCTGAGCAGAGGATGCATAAGGGAGGTAGTTTTAGCAAAGTATTAGGCCATTGCAATTCATAAAAATCATGTCTCCATCATTTTTCAAGAAGTCATTCCATGGGACAAATCATTTGCCACACATAGGGCCTATTTTTCTTCAAAATGTATTTCTGGCCAAACAGAGATGAATTTTACAAAAGTGAGAGAGTTTTTTGTCCAAAACAGACCAAGGAAGAAAACTTTACTTTAGTTTTTACACGCGTGTAATGGTTTTTGAGAAATTTAAAAAATACAGTTGCTACAAGAGGTTTTCTGCACTTCTGGAGTGACCTTGGGAAAATCAATATTTATCCCTGATGGAGTATCCAAATGACTTGCTTGATAAGTCAAATGACAAATATAAAAATATATATCTCCAATGAGCTATCCTAAGCTCAATTTGGAGTTGAGGAAGGTCTCCAAATGTTTCCTTCAAGATCACACTTCATTTTTGCACCTTCATTCTACACTTTTTGACCAGTCTTGGGAGAATTGATTTTTGAGGGGCTATACTTGATCATTTTCAGTGTGTGATAGGTCCATTGTGTACCAAATAGTTATATATTTACAAAGAGCTATCATGAGCCCAATTTAGAATTTATTAAGGCACTCAAAAATTGATTTGAAGTTGGTGCTGCGCACTTGGTATAGGGACGATGCACCTAGGCATGCAACGCCCTTGGCGCATCGCTCTTTTTTGAGCCATATTTTGACCAAAAGTCCACCACCATTGGATGAAAAATGGTAAATACATCTAAGATACCACTTTTAAATCCTTGTTTTATAAAGCTAGTAGGTAAAAATGTCAAAAAACAAGCAAAAAATCATGTTTTTGCCTTGGAGCTGCGCGCTGAGTAGTCTTGGGAGGATTGAGTTTTGACAGGGAAAATGAGCTTCAATTTTAAAAATGAAGGCACATCTAGAAAATAGACTTTAAGGGATTTCCAACAAGCCATATTGAAGTCAATTTGGACACCTACAACCCAGTCAAAAGTAGCCTGCAAGATGGAGGGCATGTTTGACAAAGAGAGGGCGCGCCTGGCAAAGAGAGGGCGCATTTGACAGTTTGCTGATATTTTTCAAATTTCACTGTTTTATTTATTTATTGTTATCTTGAAAATGATGATTTCACCTATGTAATTGAGGATGTTAAATGTAATTATGAAATGGATAAGCTATCTAGGGGTATATTCATTATGTAAATGTAATAATCAAAGTCAAATGAATCAGTTACAATGTAATTAGGAAAGAATCACTTGCACCTTCCTACACTCCAGCTTTCAGTTCATAATTTTGTGGATCTCATCCTCAACTCAGGGATTTTACCCCTGAGGATGAGAGAATATAGTTTTAATGTCTATATCTTCCCTTTCTTCACTCTTAGCAAGGGTTGGAATCAGTTGGATGCTATTGTATTGATCAAGGATTGTATAATTAGTTTGGCCAGAAATTAATGAAGAATTGAAACTATTTCTTTGGGATACCTGTGGTATGAAAGTTTGGCATTTATTTTTCTCCTGTATCATTTGTATGAATTTTTTGTAGCTCATAAACCATTTCATGTCTATTATATGAAAAATTTCAAGTTGATAGGTAGAATACATGTTCTTTCATGCTCTGTTTTGGGAAAGTTGTCATAATTTGTCCATTTTCTTCAGTTTAGGAAGAATAAATCTCCAATGATATTCCTAAATCCTAATTAGTCTTAAACCATCTCACCAAATCACCTTTAGTGTTAAGCCTTCAACCTAGCTTGCCCCATCGAATGGACTACAATTCCATCTCATTTGCCCTGACATAGTCCCGTTGACTTAATCTTCATCCAACAAACCCAACCCAATAAAGAAAAAACAAACCCTTATGCATTTTATAGCTATCCTAAAACCTTTTCATCCAACCCTCTGGCTGTGATTTTTGTGGAGAGAGCCCTCTCCAACTTGGTAGGGCTAGATACCAAGTTAAAAGGTTGGTCTGTGGTTACCTTTGTTGGGATCTCTTCTTCAGTCTTAGAGATCTGGCGGAGTGATAACATATTGGTGCCGTTGCTGAGGAGACAAGACAAATCTTCCCTGGGAAAGAACAATAATGTTTAGATCTAATTTTTGATGGTGAACATTAATTGGACACATAGGAAGGCTGTACCATTCACCTAGCGATTCCATTGACTGAAAGATCCAAAAAATCAATAGTTCATGGCCATTCCACTACATGAAAATTGGTAGCTTGAAGAAATTTCCAAGATGGATTCAATTGATTGAAGGTATGCTCATATGAATCGAGCTCATATCCCTGATTTTTTGAACCATATTCCTTGTATATATTAGCAATCAGGACTATCAAAGTTTAACGGTCAGGACAGAGAAGATGCTATTTTTCATTTGGTCAAATTTCATTTCCATATTCACGGACTAAAGATTGAGTTTCCTGAAGATTTTCCGATGAAGATGTTTATGGATACCTTGGAGGAAAAATTAAGATCGTGGTATGAGAGTCTACCATCTTCTAGTTTATATTCTCTGAAGGACTTTCATTTAGTTTTCTTTCAACATTGTCAAAGCTCTAATTCTTCCTTGTCGATGATTGATAGTTGTTGTGAGATCTTTGATAATTTCAATGAGTTTCTTGAAAAGTTGTATGGGGATGAAGAGTGTCTATGTGATGAGATCATAAAAGCCCTATATTATTTTTCCTCCCAACAAGAATCAGTAGTTTCCTCCTTGGATGAAAAATACCAGGACCTAGAAAAATAAATGCCTATTCTTGATCTTGAAAATGAGAAAAATCAAGCCAATGTTAACTGCTACAAAACTCAGTTTTCTCCTTTATATGAAGATGAGATAGATCATCTCATGAACAATCATATTACAGCCCAAGCCAATGTAGGTTTGTAGTGTTTACATAGTTAATAATGTGTTAGTGAATCTTCTTCCATCATTGAAAATGAAAATCTGAGTTTAAATGATGACAATCATGAGATTGACGAAACTATACAGGAAGTTGTTGAGAACAAGCCAATTTGTGATGATGATATTCTCCAAGTATATTAGCTAACATATATTTTTTTCTTTCATGAGGATGATAGGGCTGTCATGTTTGATAATCCTGAAGAATGTTTTATGTTTAAGGATGACTTAGAATATGAATTTAAGGAGTATGAGCCTGAGAGAGACAATATGCTAGAGATTGAGTCAGAATTTCTCATGCTTGAGGAATTTACAGCCAACACTCAGATAGCAGAAAGTCATACTTCCCTATTCTCTCCTATGGATCAACAACCAAGTGTTCTTTCAGATCAGAATGAAGGGAGTACTTATATTTTTGCTACTGGATCTCAAGACAAGGTAATGCTTCAGGATTTTCAAGATCCCTTCGACAACCTTTTGCAAGCATTGGAGAAGATGAATGTTGTCTTGTTTGTTAGCATAAGCCTTGGTTTCAGTTTTTATTTTGAGTTGCCGACATTTGCATCATTATGCCTGCTTGAGGAAAGTGAGAGCACAACTTCAGTAAGTAGCGATCTCGTGGATTGGTTACACTGGAAGGATCATTTCACCTAATCGAAAATTGTGCAACAGATTAGAGTAGGTTAGTATCATTTCAGTTTTATTTGATTTTGTTTTCAGCAGCAAGTTTCTTCCAATATTCAGTTTTCTGCAAGTGTGAAGTAGAAAAGCACTGGAGTTGGAGCCTTAAGTGAAGGCCATGGAGCTTCACTAATTTTCTGCCATTTTCAAAAGTTTAGTTTTCAGTCAAGTAAGTCAGTATTGAGTCAATTTTCAGTCGTTTGAGTTTGCATTGAGTTAGTCAATTTTTCCAAGTTATTAGTTTCCAGTTATGTTTTTGTTTGAGTTTTAGCCATATTGGCCCAATGGAAGAGGCAATGAACTGCAAAATTCAGAGTTCTGTGGTTCTTGACACCTCTTTCAGAGTTATCATCCCCAATAAGGCCAATGTTAGTGTCAGTATTTTCATACTGCCCTCAGTGATAAAAAATACTCTTTTCATATCATTTTATGAGTCTCACTCAAAGTTTTTTGTCATTCCACCTATGTCTTCATTAAAAAATTTACTCATTGATGGTAGCTCTAGTCAAAAAATGATTATCTTCCTCAAAAATTCATACTTGATGGCCCACCTTCATGTATTTTTGAGCATACTTCAGTCATGAAAGTCCATTTCATGATGTCATTATGTAAGTCAAGTCACCATGGAGTCTGGTCACTCAAGGTCTTCATTAGGTCTCTAAGTTTTCATTTTCCAAGTTCCAATAAAACACCATTCCATTACATAAAATACCAAGGGAAGGATCATTTGCACTCTCATCCATCGATATCTCACTCACCTACGCCCCATCTACCTTCCTTGACCTTTTTCCAAGCCCATTCCTCGCATTTCCCACACTTTCCTACAAACCCTAGCCTATTGCTATACTTTTGACACCTTCCTAGGTTAGGGTTGTGTTTTTCCATTTTGGACCTCTTCCCCTCACTCATTTATAGAAATTAAACTTCCATACACTCTCTAACATCTATCCCTATCCCCCAAAATTTCCCCAAGAATTTATACAACCCCTAACCCCTTCATTCCCCTCCCTCTATAAGGTAGTCCTAAATCCCCTATTTTGCCTACACCAAACCCTAATTTCCTCTCCCACTGAGCTAGGGTTTGCTATGGAATCAGATATATATGAGTAGAGGGGGCATAAGGGATGTCATTTTAGAAATTATGGGGCCATTCCAATTCATAAACATCATGTCTCCATCATTTTTCAAGAAGTCATTCCATGGGACAAATCATTTGCCACGCACGACCTGTTTTTCTTCAAACTATGTTTTTGACCAAATAGAGATGAATTTGACAAAAGTGAGAGAGGTTTTTTTCCGTCATATGCCAAGTAATAAAACCTCCTTAAGGGTTTACACAGGTGTCATGGTTTTGGATAAATGTCAAAAATACAGTTGCTACAAGAGGTTTTCTACACTTCTGGAGCTACCTTGGGAAAATCAATCTTTCTCCCTAATGGAGTGTAGAAATTACTTTCTTGATAAGTATAATGACAACTATAGAGAGAAATATTTCCAATGAGCTATCCTGAGCTCAATTTGGAGTTTAGGAAGGTCTCCAAAATTTTCCTGCAATATCACACTTCATTTTTGCACCCTCATTCTGCACTTTTTGACCAGTCTTGGGAGAATTTATTTTTGAGGGGATATACTTGATCATTTTCAGTGCTTGATAGGTCCATTGTGTATCCAAGAGAGAGATATTTCCAACAAGCTATCATGAGCCAAATTTGGACTTCGGGAAGGCACTAAAAAGTTGATTTGAAGTTGGCGCTATGAACCTTACACTGGGAGGGCGCACTTGGCACTTGGAGGGCGCACCTACATGCGCAACGCCCTTGGCACTGCGCTCTTTTTTTATCCATATTTTGACCAAAAGGCCACCACCATTGTATGAAAAATGGTAAATGAATCTAATAAAACTACTTTTCCGGCCTTGGTTTGCAAAACTAGCAGTTCAAAATGTCAAAAAACAAGCAAATAATCATGTTTCTACCTCATTTTTGGCCTTGGCGTTGCACGCTGAGCAGTCTTGGGAGGATTGAGTTTTGACAGGGAAAATGAGCTTAATTTTTAAAAATGAAGGCATATCTAGAAAATAGACTTGAAGGGCTTTCCAACAAGCCATCTTGGAGCCAATTTGGACACCTACAACCGAGTCAAAAGCAGCCTGCAAGATGGAGGGCGTGTTTGAAAAAGAGAGGGCGCGCCTGGCAAAGGGAGGGCCCGTTTGATAGTTTGTTGATATTTTTCAAAATTCACTGTATTTTTTTAATTTTATCTTGAAAATGGTGATTTTACCTATGTAATTGAGGATGGTAAATGTAATTATGATATGGATAAGTTACCTAGGGTAGATTCATTATGCAAATGTAATCATTAGAGTCAAATGAATAAGTTTCAAAGTAATTAGGGAAGAGTCGCTTGCACCTTCCTACACTCCAACTTTTAGTTCAGAATTTTGTGGATCTCATCCTGAACTCAGGGATTCGACCCCTAAGGATGAGAGAATGTAGTTTTGATGTCTATATCTTCCCTTTCTTCACTTTTAGCAAGGGTTGGAATCAGTTGGATGCTATTGTATTGATCAACGATTGTGTAATCAGTTTGGCCAGAAATTAATGAAGAATTGCAACTATTTCTTTGGGATACTTGCGGTATGAATGTTTAGCATTGTTTTTTCTCTTGTGTCATTTGTATAATGTTTTGTAGCTCATAAACCGTTTCATGTCTATTATATGATAATTTTCAAGTTGATAGGCAGAATACATGTTCTTTCATGCTCTGTTTTGGGAAAGTTGTCATAATTTGTCCATTTTCTTCAGTTTAGAAAGAATACATATCCTATGATCTTCCTAATCTCTCATCAGTCTTAAACCATCTCACTAAATCACATTTAAGTGTTAAGACTTCTACCTACCTTACCCCATCGAATGGACTGCAATTCCATCTCATTTTCCCTAACCTAGTCTTGTTGACTTAATCTTCATCTAGCAAACCCAACCCAATTAAAAAAAACAAACCCTTCTGCATTTTATAGCTAGCCTAAAACCTTTTCATTCAGCCCTCTTGGCTGTGATTTTTATTGATAGAGCCCTCTCTGACTTGGTAGGGCTAGATACCAAGTTAAAAGGTTGGTCTGTGGTTACCTTTGTTGGGATCTCTTCTTCAGCCTTAGAGATCTGGCAGAGTGATAACATAACTAACAACTGATTTAAAAAATATTAACGCACAATCATGATTTGTTAACCCACATTATCTCTTGACAACGGAATCCAACAACGCATCACGTGATGTCACCATCCAACTCATCAACACTTGTTTGATAAATGATTGTTCATCTGTTGACATGTGCTCTGCCAATGCATTATTTGGATGTAAGACAAAAAATTTGAATTTCTCCCTTTAACGTTGATACTCATGTTGCTAGAGTTTTAACTGACCCTTTATTTTACACATATGCACTGCTATCTTGAATGTCAATGCATTTTTTATTTTTCAGAACATACAATAACACTGATATTCCATTTGATAGTTTTTTTAATCCTGTTTATTAAAAATCATCGTTGATACTCCCACTGTCAATGCTTTAAAAATTATTGACTAAAATTGTGATAAAAATATGTATTTGATTCATCAATGTATTTGTAAGCATGTTCTTCATGCTAGAAACAAAAAGAAAAATATTTTTGAGTCATGTCCCTTTTGGAATTAAAAAAAATAAAATATTTGAATTTGTAAAAGTCAATTTTTTTCCTCCAAAGAAGAAGTCGGCCTCCTACTATTCAAGTCGGCTCCCATAAATTGTTCAAGTCATCCCTAGTGTAAGACAAACCCATTTGGAGAGCCAAATTACTGTATAAATGAGGAATCCGACCTCCCTCAAGGACACAATTCAGTTCTGTTAAAAAAAAAATCGGACTCCTGAGGAAATAGTCAAGTTGACGTTATGTGGAATGATCTTATATTTGGGCATGCGAATAAGGGAAAAATAAACAAATTCATGAGGCAAGATTCCGAGGCATTGAAAAATGTTTTCTCTGAGGCCAACGAAGAGCCAACGAAGTGTTTCTGAGGTAAGGTTAAGAGTAACTATGTGTACAACTCACTTAACTAGGAGGATGGACCATGTTTTACCTAGTTATTGACTAAGATGTATCTCTACCGAATCAAATATTTCTCTATTGAAAAAGGTTGTTGCGTTTTTCCCCATGTGGGTTTTCCCATAGTAAATTAATGTGTTCTTGTGTGGCTACTCTTTCTGATCTTACTAGTATATTTTTATTGTTGAATTTCTTTATGCAATTATTTTATGATGCATAATCAATCTAAAAAAGGATCTGTTTAAGAAAGAATCATAAGAAATAATTATTAGATTGGAGAACTCCTTAAAAAAATAAACATTGTATTAGAGCTACGGATTAAAGAGAAACCTCAAAAAGAGTCAAGCTAATACCTAGGGTTGGTTCAAGGAGAAGATAAAAAGTATGTTAGATGTCCTAGTCTGAGCTCAATAAGCCTTAGTTGAAGATCAATTTTTTAGAACTAATACTTGCTCCAATAAGAAGGTAGTACTCATTTAAGCCTCTGTTCATTTCTTAAAAGACTGAAATTGTAAGAGTTAAAGAGGTCAAAATTATATCATTTCCAACATTAGAACTAAGAAAGTATGAACATCTTCATAGTTGATTAAAGGGAGTTTGAAGATATCAGAATTACAGATCGAATTCCTAAAAAATTAATCGTAGGCCAAAGATATTAAAGGATGCTAAAACCTTAGGGCCTAAGTCCTTGAGAAACAAAGTGAAAGAAATCTGTAAAAATCAATATCTACCTTGATTTCAACCCGTATCATATGAAGGATCTCTATGAGGAATGAATTTTTGTCTCTCTGTCATGGATTAATTTCTGTCCAAAGGTTATCTTAGCGAATGATGGATTGATGCCTCAAGTGGTTAAACAAGGTACAAGGCCAAGATAAATTGCAAGGTATGTGTCATTGTTCATTTAAATCAAATTCTTTATGCTTTTATCAAAGTTAAGAATCTCATTTGTCCAAGACTATATTATTCAAGAGATAAAATTAGATTCAAAATATTTCTATTTTGTTTGCTTGTCTCACTTGAAAAAAGTAAAAATCTCTGAGCAAGTCTACAAATAAGAGCTCAGGTCAAATGCTACAAGATCAAATGACCTCATAAATATCACAACTTTGTTTTGGTTTAAAATACCATGTCAATATACCTTGAGACGTCTTGAACTTGCGGTTAAGACAAAAATATCAAAAAGTCTCAATTGCAGGTCACTTATGTGCAAGCATGTGAAAGTCACTTCCAGAATTTAAGGGCTGATCCACCTAAATATTTTAAGGATTTAAGCTTATATCTCTTTAAAGAACAAAATCATGGTAGACCGAAAATTTCTATTGCCTTGAAAAGACATGTAAGATCAATCTGAGTCATTGGTTATAAGTCTATTCCATATTTCCTTTAGAAAGTATTTTCGACTTCCTATATCAAATTAAGTCATAAGCATTGCAATAAATTTTAATGATCCTCTATAGTCTAAGGATTTATTTGGAAATATTTAATCGAAGATGTAAGTCTATGATACTCTATACTATGTTGCTACAGACATGATGCATATCAACATATTAAATAATGGGTAATTATGAACCATATTTATGACATGGCATCTTGAAGATAATTTAAAGACTTGCACAAACCTATGTAAAATATGTCTTTGTACATCAGTGAAGAAGAGATTGAGTTTCTCTTCAAGGTTGAAAGTTGAATTTCAGAACTTATTGAAGCAAAGGCTACTTGAATTAAGGACTATATTTTTTCATATGAAGTCATCTCACTGGAAGATCCTTGATAATAATGTCCTTGTTTTCCAAAGGAATGAGATTCTATAGTAATTTAGCATGTGTACATAATCTTGCATATATCAAAGAAATTGGACTTGCAAGAATATTTACAATGAATATTGAAAGTCCTCTAAAGTCATAAATGGGTGAATATTTAGGGTTAGTAAGCCCTTGCAAACATAAAGGGTTTGATTTTATGGACTTAAAATGAATTTGCAAAATTCCAGAGCTTGAAGTTCAAATCCATAGGTAGACATTTTTAAACCCTAACTAGCCAAAAATGGCTTGGATAATAAATCATAGAGTTTATGCGAAAAACCCTAGGATTAGACGTTTATGTTGAAAATAGAAACTTTAGTTTTTTCAAGGAAGGAATGGCATCATAATGATGCTATGGATAAGCTACATATGGATGCTAGAAGAATAAATATCAAGCGGGAGCTGACATTCTTCTCACAAGATAAGTATTTTCTATCTCTCTTATTTGATTATTACTACTATTGTTGATTTTACTAGAAGTTAGTATCTTGTCATTAAATTTATTGCTTGATTGTAATTGGTCTTCAATGGCCTCCTAATGAGAATTTCAAGTACATAATAAATCCTACCAAATCTTTGGCAGTAGATGGAAGAAAAAAGAAAATTTGTGATGCTAACAAATGTTGATGATGTTTTTTTATAAAATTTCATAAAGGAATTCTATCAACATGAGAACATATAGATAGTAATTATGAATACCTCCCTAAAATGATATATATTTGAGTCATTAATGTATTTGTAAGCATTTTATTCATGCTAGAAACAAAAAAAAATATATTTCTGAGTCATGTCCCTTTTGGAATTTTAAAAGAAAAA
This sequence comes from Pinus albicaulis, assembly GCA_034641835.2. Taxonomy (NCBI): domain Eukaryota; kingdom Viridiplantae; phylum Streptophyta; class Pinopsida; order Pinales; family Pinaceae; genus Pinus; species Pinus albicaulis. Next base: position 1,265,742,944 of record CM076578.1, on the reverse strand, counting down.
TATTTGAATTTTTAAAAGTCAAATTTTTGGCTCCAAAGAAGAAGTCGACCTCATCCTACTAAAGTCACCCCCTTACATTTTTTCATTTTGGCCCTAGTGTAAGAAACACCCATTAGGAGAGCCAAATTACTATATAAATGAGGCATTTAACCTCCCTTAAGTACACAATTTGGTTCCGTTCAATTTTTTTTTGTACTTTAGACTTAAAAATCGAGCTTATGTTCCGTGGAATGATCTTATGTTTGGGCATATAAAGAAGGTAGAAATAAATGAATGTTTATGACAATATTCTCAGGTAGAAGAGCCTATTTTGAGGTAGTGAAAAAGGATTTCTTCGAGGCTAGTGAAGGTCATGTTCTGAGACATCGAAGTATTTCTCAGGCAAGGTCAAGAGTTCTGTGGCCAGTTGACTTGATTAGGAGGATGGAACAAGTTTGACCTAGTTATTAACTAAGTTGCATCAGTGTTGAATTGAAGATTTCTTTATTGAAAAATGTTGATGGGTTTATCCCATGTGGGTTTTCGTAGGGTAAATTAATGTGTTCTTATGTGGCTGTCTCTTTTTGATATTACTGACATATTCTTATTATTGAAGTTCTCTGTGTAATTATTTTATGATGCGTAATGAATGTAATAAAAGCTCTGTCTATGAAAGAATCATAAGAAATAATTATCATATTGGAGAACTCCTTAAAGAAACAAATCAACAAGTACCTCATACCTATGGTATCTCCTTACCATAATATGGGTTGGTACTCTAGACACATGGTACATCATTTACCATCAACTAGTTGCCATAATTTGGGTCAATACTTGACACATGGAATTCAGACTAGTCTTGGTCCACCATAATTTGGGTCAACATCTTGACACATTGTGAATCACCAAAATCCACACTCTTAACAGAGTCATTTCGAGCCTGATTCTAAATGAACTTTATACACTAGGACCATTCTTCCTAATTTGGTTCATACATGACATAGGAAGAATGTCAGTTATTTGGACCATTCTCCCTAGTTCAGATCATAGTACTTGAAAAAGGGATAATTTCCCTAATGCGGGTAACAATACTTGACACAAGGATAATGGCAGTCCATGATGCTATGTCATTATCACTCCCTCTCAATGAGAGATTCATTCTTCACTAGTCCAAGATTGTCTCCAAAGTATACAAAATTCGCATAAGATAGGGGCTTCATTAAGATACTTACAATATGCTCATCAATGGAAACATAATGGAGCTTCATCGCTCCCTTGTACACCATGTCAGATGGAGTGGTACTAAATATTGGTGTGCTTCGACCTATCATGGAACACTGGATTCTCTATCGTCTTCACACAACTTTGATTATCACAATATATCACAGTTGGCTCAAGAAAATGATCAAAAATTCTCGCAAGTAACTTTCAAAGTCATATTGCTTCACAACTTTCCAAGCTAGCTACAATTTATTCTTCCTCTACAGTACTGAGTGCGATAAATATCTGCTCCTTGCTTATCCATGGAATCATAATGAAGCCCAAACTGAAGGAACCTCTAGATGTACTTTTCCTGTCTTCAGCACTCCCTACCTAATCTACATTTGTATAACCATGCAGTTGAATATCGCCATTTAAGACATATTTCAAACCAAAATCAATTGTACCATACAAGTATCTTAGTATGTGCTTTTATGCAATCTAATGATCATGTTTAGGTTCCACCTGGATATGACTCAATGTGTTTACTACAAAACAAATGTCCAGCCCAGTATTAACTAAATATATTAGTTAGCCAATAAACTTCTGATACATTGATGGATACATCAAATCAGGCTCAGAGTCCCTTATATTTCTCATATTTATAACCATGTGAGTCAATATCAACTTGAAACTCATTATACCAAACTTTTGCAGGATCTTGATAATATATTGTCCCTGACCAAGAAAGATTTCTCCATTCTTTTTCCATACTTCTAGCCCAAAATAGTAGTGCATTAATCCAAGATACTTCATATCAAATTTAGAATCTAACTTCCTCTTACAATGAATAATCAAATGCTCCATACCTGTCAGAAATAGGTCATCAATATATAACAATAGGATCATAGGGTCATTTTGCTCGATTTTGAAGTATATCTTTGGATCTACATCACTTTTGGAGAAACCAAGTCTCATTAAATGATTTTCAATTAATGTATATGAGGCTCTTAATGATTTCTTAAGTCCATACAAGGATTTATTTAACCTACATATGTGAGACTATCTACTATGGACCTCAAAACCTTGAGGTTTCTCTATGTACACGACTTCTTCAATTACGCCATTAAGTAAAGTATTCTTACATCCATTTGATGTAAGTTCTGGCCCATAGAGGAAGCACTAAAAATAATGGATCTAATAGTAGTGTACCTGGTGCTCGAAGCAAAAGTCTCATGGTAATATTCTTCCTCTTTCTGGGAGAAACCTCTAGTCACAAATCTTGCCTTGTATTTGTCAATGTTTCCATCCACTTCATGTTTGATCTTGTATACCCATTTAAAGGACACAATTGATTTGTCTTTAGGTCTAGGCACAATTTCTCATACATCATTCTTGAATAATTGATTAATATTTTCACTACAAGGAAAATACCCTCTAGCGGAGGTTATAAAGGATGTTTTTAGTGTTATAAAATTGGCCAAAATTGTCAAAAAAACATTTGCTACAACTTCAGTTTTTGGTAATGGAGGTTTTGGCGGAGCTTCTAACGGAACTTCAACACAAATAAAAAAAAATTGGGCAGCTAAAGGTTTTTACGGATGTTTTTTCTGATCTGTGCGCACATCATGTGTGAATGTAATAGTGTGTTTTACCATGTATACATCGATACTGTAAACATACCAAGCACCAGGATGAAAAATAAATTTTCGGATGCCCTGGGGCGTTAAGAAAAGTCTCAGTGTGTGTCACCCAGCAAGATGCACCGGGTCGTTTAGGTATTAAAATGCACCAGGCCGTTAAGTTATAAAAACGCATCGACGCGTTAAAGTAAAACCGTACCAGTGCATGCAACACCTATCGGACCGACGTGGTGGTAGTCATCGATAAAGCGCACCAGGCATTCTAATTGGTATTGGTATTTGTGCAGTGCCCATAGGTCATAGAAACGAACCAGTGCGCAATATCATACAAACGCATTGGTGCACAGTAACTAACATGCACCGGTGTTCATTTTTTATTTTTTAGAAACATCGACCTGTGACAGTGCATTATTTTGATTTTTAAAAATTCATTCTTCATCAAAATTCGACACATATTTTATAACAGTATTTATATCATTTAAATTTTATTAGTGCATTTGAATGCGATGTTTGGATTAATTTGTTATATCATATCATCAGATTTCACATCTCTTCATTATAATATTTAATCATCCATATGTTTAATCAATGGTGTAACATTTCACATCGGCAATGGATAACACAATAGAATAAATTAAAATGTATTTTATTATATATATACGAATAAGACACTCTTTGTCATACAAAATGGGACATTTATTGGCATCCCTTTGCCTTTCAATTGGGACACTATGTCCATTACATTAAACAAAATGTCTAATTTCACACACAAATATTTAAAAAAATACAACACCACGCTTTGATATCCAAACATATTGATCATCATTCTTCGCTGGAACTGCTGTCACTGCTCAAGCTACTTCCATGACTTGGGTTATTTGGAGGAATGTTTTGTTTATTTTATTTATTGTTTTCTTCTTCTTCAAATTCCATCTACAAACATAAAAATAAAGTGTAATGAGTGTATATACATTGGTGATAATAATGAAAATTGCAATATTAAATAATATACATCAGCGTAAATTGAAAAGAAATGTACCATAGCAAGAATTGACTCGTGAATTATACACATTATTTCAAAACCAAATTTCATGTCATCTCTCAACCATTCATTTGTTGGTACAGTTCCATACTTTGTTTCTTGCAAGTTTTATACCCCATAACAAATCAGAGATTTAATATAAAATATTATTTTGTTCTATTAATTATAAACGAAGCTAAGTAAAACAAGATAGATGCTTACAAATTCCACAATTAATTTCTAATATCCCAACATATATTCACAACCCACATTTAACCAATGTAAATCAATTCTTCTGATGGTTCTTCTTTGTATGTTAGCACCTGTTTGAAGTCATTCAATGATGATTGTTGTAAAACAACTTAAAATATATAAAAATGAAATCTAGTTAAGTTGTTATAAAGAAGTAACAATTACTCCCAAACATAGATATCAACCCTTTTCTTCCTTGTCGCCTTGTTTTATATGCTGAATGGGTTCCATTTTCTTTTCTTTTCTGCAAGAAAATACTTGAAAATTAAAATTTAATGCTAAATTGTTTATCTATTGTACCTAATCGAAAAATTCAATGATTACATATTACATTTGAAGCACATTTTTATTGATATGGCTCCTCGTGCGATGCAATTATGTAAATTTCTTTGACCATCTCCTTTTACACCTTTTTGGACATTTCTACTGGTATATTTATGATATCAACTCGTTCATCCTTTGATATTTTCATAATCTTCCTGAAAATGTAACATGAAAATAAATTATTTAATTTTTATATTGATATATGAAAAGTAAATATAACAAAATTGATATTTATAAATGATTGCTTTGTAGTAATATATATATATATATATATATATATATATATATATATATATATATATATATATATATATATATATATATATATATATATATATATATATATATATATATATAAAATTCTAGAAAAACATTTAAATAAATATTATTTTTTCATTCCTTCTTTTTTGTTGTTGTAGGTTTTTGCTATTAAAAGTCTCACATGTCTCATTAACCAATTCTCTGGAAACTCATCCTGTAGTTTAATAAAATTTGGTTCTTAGAATCAATGGATTGATTTTTGTATTGTAAGTGGAAAGAACGTCTATACATTCGTTCCACTAGATCCCTCAAAGTGTAAAAGTTTTCCCCCCTTTCGTTAACCTCCAACACCACTCCAGATGAGCTAAGGAGCAATTCATTTTCATTTGCATGTTCTATTATTATTTTTTTTCCTTTTCTTAGAACAACATTTCTTTTCTTCGCTGTTGGTCCATATAGAAAATTAAACATATGTGAATTAATATATTGTTTGAAACATGTTATCTAATATCTCTAAGTATATTATTAACGAAAATTCAAAAAAGAAACTCATATTGGATCGATAGTATTTTTTTCATTCACCTGATTCATCCTTCTGCAATTTTTCCATCAATATTTTACGCTATTATGGTGTTAGATCAAAAATAATATTATCGAGCTTCATCATTTTGTGGCTCTGCATGATACACACTAAAAGATACATATTATTTAAACTTACATATAGTGCAAAAATAATAATTTTTGTAAAGAATTTACAAAGAACTTGCCTTTTTTGCTTTTCTCGATGTGTTATCAGTATTTTTGTTACTTGAACTCTTGCCAGCCATTTCTTTATCAATATGAAACCTATACCATAACATTCATTAATATATTTTATAAATAAATCACATAGTTTTCAGGTAAAAAAAATAAAAAAAATCAAGAAAATGGTGCGCCTTTCCCAAAGTATGCACCGAACGCGGTGCGGTAGGTTCTTATAAACGCACCGCCAATATAGTAGAAACACCATATGGTGCTCTTTGTCAACAAGGAGACCTAGTACATTATATGTTAACCGGTGCATCGATTAACACAAACATAAATTAATAAAAGAAATATTTTTATTAAACAATGTTTTTTTGTCAGTACGCGCTTGGTATGCTATACTACAATAGCGCACTGGTGCACTATTTTAAATAGTGTGCACCGATTAAAAAAATCGTGCAAGGGCTGACATGGATTGGGATCCAACTTTGCAAGTGGTCCCGAGGGTTAGATGTCATACACACACACACACACACACACACATATATCTATATAAACCCTATAAATCTAAAATGAAAATCCCTAATTGTGAAGTCACATAAACAATAAGAAGCAAGGGTTTAACGTAAGAATGGATTTTTATTTTAATTTTAATTTTTTTTTTTAATTTAATTTAATTAATTAATTATTAATTATTTTTATTTTTTCTGAAATCATAGTAAAATTTAAATTTTTTACTATGCATGTATTATATCCAACATAAACTGTAATAAAAATAAAATTATTACAGTAAAATTTAACAATTTTATTATACTACTGGGTTTTTGTGCGAATCACCAGATGTTTCAAATTCTGATTCTCTGAATAGTGCCGCTGTTCAAAAGTATTTTGTTGCTCCACAGTGCTCTCGTGCTCTCTTGCTCCAGGTATGTCTCTTGTGTAAGTCCCTGAATATTTTTGCAAAAATAATGAAATAATGAATAGATTTTACTATTTAAAGAACTTTTTTATGAAATTAGATTTCCGAAAATAAATTGCTGCCCATTTTTCAATTTACTGCTTTTTTTTTTTCACTTCAAAAAAATAAAGTTGCGCTTTTTTATTTATGGATATTCGGTGCGTTTGTTAACTAACATCACCGGTGTATATATTAATGAAACCACACTGATGCGCAGTGAGTAAAATGCACTGGGGCTCATAATATCTCTATTTTATGACGTTTCCTCCATAGAAGTCTGGTATCCTCAAAGAGGCTCCTTCCCCAAGGCCTTTCTGCAAAAGAAAGCCAGGTACCCCAAGGCAAAAATTGACAAATGGAAGAAGTCTCTGACTAAAGTTACCTCCTCCTCTGGCGGGTCCAAAGATGACACCTTCTAGATGTGTAGTTACTTTCTGTCCAAGTTTTGCTTTGGAGGTTTTTAGATATTATTTAAAAGAATTAAATAATTTATAATTAGGATGTCTGCCATGCAAATCATAATAAGCTGAAATCTGGATGCATGCAAACAAATTCTTTCAAATTAGGGAGTTGTGAAATTATTATTATTTTTTTAAAAGTAAATTCGATTTCTTTATTGAGGGGAATTTCTCATATTAAATTTTAACTTATAATTAAAAAAAATGCAAACAAAAAAATCTCTTTAACTTATAATTCTTTAAAAGGTTGGCTACTTGAATTTTTTTATTTTTTTTTAAAGTTACAGTTCGACTTAAAAATTATTATATATATAAATATATTATTTAAAATAAGGGTGGCATTACATTAGCACTGATAACCTTAAGTCCATTTTTAAGGCACCATAATTACTTTTAGGTATGCACACCAAAATTTATTGTTGATTTTGCTCAAATCCAGGGAGAAAATCTCTTATTATATCAAATGGACAATTCTTCAAAATCCAACTCATTCCATAATATTTCTCAAAGTCCATTGCGGAGTTCTCCCTATCCATCTCCAGACCTAATTACTTCAGATTTTATTTATATTTTCATTATCTAATTGAATTTATTTATTTTATCCATATCAATCAGCTGAATGAAATTAATATATACAAATTTGCAGGTTCATACAGATTTAAAATCGAGTTCAGATGCACAAAATATTCAAACAACTCCAAAACGTCAGAAGTTCTTATCAGGAGTAACATACCGCAAGGTGACAACCGCTTCACCCTGCCAATTGTAACATGCCATCTTCTAGCCATAATCTTGGGACAATGATGGTAATAATAATTTTTTGGTATATTAATGTAATTATTTCAACATCAAACCAATTAATCATGCATTGTCGACGTGCTTACTAATTGATATCATCGATTTTGTACTAATCATGTTCAAATATATTTTTTGATTTTATTATGATTCTAGTGATGATGAGCGAACTACCTACCATCTTCCGTTGCACCCCACGACAATGCCAAATCGAGAGAAGGCTGAATTAAGAGAAAAAATCAGTGAGGAATGATACCAAGAATGGTTGAATCAACCACCTATTCAATTACTACTACGTTTAGATTCACCAATTAGGAATGACTACAACAATAGTAGTTCTTCACAAGCTGGCAATGGAGGCAATCAAATAGAGGTTGGTATGGATGATTACTTAAGGGATACGACTGCCATGGAGACAATGTTGTTAGATGCATTCCACAACGATGATCAACTAGGGTGTTAGAGTCAGAATATGCATTCTATCATCAGTGATCGATATCATTTTTTCATTTCTCATGTTAGGTGTCTCATTACGAAATTTTTATATCATTCCATTAGGTCATGCTAAAAATTCTTTCACCGATGGTAGTTATCCTCAATAAAACTTCACTCTCCTTCAGAGAACCATATTTTCTAACTCACCTTCATGTCTTCTTGAGCATAATAACACCTATGAAAATCTCATTTCACCATGTCTTGTCTCAGTTAAAGTCAACCATGGAAGTCAGGTTATTCAAAGTCTCATTAGGTCATTAGGGTTTTGTCTTTCAAGGTCCAAAAATGCACCATTTCATTTTCATAAGGTTAGCAAAGTATGAGAGTGATCCCAATAATGTCTCTTTACCATGTAAAGATGACCTCCAAGATGGTTTCCAAAGTTGTAATCTGATTTCAAGTGTGAGTTTCATTCCAAGATGTAATTTTTATTTATTCATGTAATTTTATGTCAATTCAAATGTAATAAGTATTCAGTCTCCCAAAGGCTGCCAACTCAGAGTTCCACATGCCAACACATAAAATGTCAAATTGAAAGAGATTTTAGTTCATCAATTGATCAAATGTCAAGGGGAGTTGTCTTTTCCTAAAGGTGCCCAAGTCATCATTGTTCACAAGCACTAAACCCTAATATCCTCTCCTACTGAGCTAGGTTTTTCTATGGAAATGATACATTTGAGCAGAGGAGGCGTATTGTAAGCTCATAAAACTTTTCATGTATATGATATGCTTAATTTCAAGTTGAAAGGCATAATTCATGTTTTTTATGCTCTGTTTTGGGAAATTTTGCATAATTTGTCCATTTTCTTCAGTTTAGGGAGAATTCAACTCATATGCTCTTCCTAGCTCCTCACCGGTCTATTCATATGACCAAAATCACCTTTAAGTGTTAAACCTTCCTACCTACCTTGCCCCATCGAATGGACTGCAATTTCATCTCATTGGCCTTAATCTAGTTCCATTGGCCTAATCCTCGTTTCAGTGAGCCCAACCCCAATCAAAACAAATCAAAAACCCTGCATTTCATGGCTAGCTTAAAACCTTTTTCATCAAGCCCTCTTGGTTGTGATTTTTGTGGAGAGATCCCTCTCCGACTTGGTAGGGCTAGATACCAAGTCAAAATCTTGGTTTGTGGCTACCTCTGTTGGGATTCCTTCGTCAGCCTTGGGAATTTGGTGGAGTGATAACATAGGGGATGATGCTCATATCGCTGATACTTTTTTCGAAAGCCTTAAATTTGGTTCCACCACCCCTCTCTTTGGACCTGGCAGTAAGTCAAAGTCTAGCCAATTGGGGACAAAGATGCTTTTTTACAACTTGAAATCAAAATTTGGCTTGTTGAATGCATGTTTCTCAGATTTTTTTAGGTAATTTACCATCAAGTCCCTTATATTTTGAGAAATATAATCACACAATGAACATTACAAATGGTCAATTTTATGAACGTTAATAATTATCAGAATTAATTACATTTAATATTTTCCATGACCAACTACAAGTTATTCAAAGATAAGTTTCTTCTGAGTGATAATGCCTTGCTCGGTAGCTGCAAAGAGGCAAATAAATTGTTTAAAATGTAGGGTGTTGAGTACATATCATACCATGCATGTCCAAATGATTGTATTCTATATAGAGGAGAATATGCAGACAAAGAGATATGTTCAAAATGTGGGCATGATAGGTATGATAAATTAAAAAAGAAGGGTAAATCACGTGGTCCTCCTTTTAAAATATTGCGACACATGCTTATAATCCCAAATATTCAAAGGCTCTTTCGTTGCAAAGAATTAACTATGTTGCAGGGATGGTAGGCCTCACATAAAAGTGAATTGGGAGTTATGCGAATCCCAACAGATTCAATAACCATGAAGCATATAGAGGATACATGGCCCGAAAAATTCAAGGATGAAGTACGAAGTCTATGACTTAGCATAGCCATGGATGGCGCCAACCCATATTCCCTCCAAAACACGAACTGTTATGTTTGGCTTGTAGTAGTGGTCAATAACAATATCCCCCCATGGTTGCTCGTGAAGAATGAACATCTTATGTTGGCTCTCATAGTCCCTGGTAGAAGACAAGTGAAGAATATGGATGTCTACTTACAACCATTGGTAGATGAATTGAATGAATTATGGGATGGGATAAATGTATACGATGTATCAAGACCCATCGCAACAGAGAAGAGTTTTATGTTGTATGGCATATGTGCTTACACAACACATGATTATCCAGGATTACGATTTTTTTTTGGTAAATTACATGTTTATTGATTTGTTTATATACGTAACAATATTCTTTCACATATTAGTTATTCAATTCGTTGTAATTGTTTTGATCTTAATGATATTCTTTAACGTGCCTTGCATATTGTATACAATAATTTTGCAGGTCTTATAACAAAAGGGTATTATGGATGTAAATGTTGTGGACCTTCTCTGAAAGCTAGATGGTCCAATGACCTATGAAAGCAAGTGTATGACTGCTCCAGGGTATTCTTCCCAGAAGAACACCCTTATAGAAGAGCAACATCCGCTTTCAATGGTAAACGAGAGAGAACCCAAAGGCCTGTAATAACGACACCAACTGAATGGCTTATATAATATGAGAGAGAGAAGGAGGAGGAGTTCATATAAATGTTCAATTCAAATGGGGAGCCTATGTTCGATGATCCGTAATTCTTCGACACCTATGTTAAGAAATTTCCCATTGGGATGAAAAGGAATTCTATATTTTATAACCTCCCATATTGGGAGCATCTCAAGATTACCCACTTATTAGATCCCATGCATATATTTAAAAATGTTTCATCTTCTTTATAGATGAACATATCATCGAAACAAAGTGACACATTGGCTATTAGGAAAGATATTATTACTTCAAAAACTAAAAAGAAACATTGGCCAAGAGGATTAGAAAGTACATGATCAGAGGCAGTTGGTCCCTCTAATTGGAATTTGAATGAAGGTGATGTCCCATGGATTTAAAAAAAAGATGATATTTCTTTGGCAAAGGAAGTTATAATGGGTGTGAGGGTACCATCTTCATATGGGTCTTCACTACGGCGCTGCTTCACCGTGGATGACCATTTGTCAGGGTTGAAATCACATGATCATTTGAATCTTCTAAGAGTAAGTATAATGTCAAAAGCATGATTTTATTATTTGTTATATTAATAAATTTTATCCCATACAAGGATCATAAAACATAACTAATTTTGTATATTATTAAATGTGTTTATAACTTTGTAGTGTAATTATCCTTTATTCGTGCGTGGGTGTGTGAAACATGACATCCCCGAAGACCTAGGACATTCCATATCTAAATTATCTGCATTTGTACATTGCATCACGTCAAAGGAGATTCATGTGGTTAGCATTCCATGGTGGCGTCAAGAGATAGTTGGGATTGTTCGTATGTTTGAGAAGGAGCTTCCGACGAGTTTCATGGACTTGCAGGTTCATCTTCTAATCCACCTAGTAGACGAGGTTGAATTAGTTGGGGTGGTATCTTGTCATTGGATGTTCTTATTAGAGAGGTACATGAAGAAATTGAAAGTTTTTGTTCAACAAAGGGAAAAACCTGAGGGGTCTATGGCAGAGGGGTACATATCAGATGAGTCTTTCTATTATGCCAGTGAGTACATCAAGTAGATCGAAAACAGACTAGGAACGGTGATTTGGGATGATGAAAGGGATGAAGACAAAAGAGAAGGGGAGCATTTCCAAACGAATGGAAAAAGGCACTTGATAAAGAGTAAGAAAATTTTAATTTTTCAAATTAACACAAGGTAAATATTCACGTTGAAATTAGATATAATGCATATTTTGATCTCATATGTACTATATGTCAATTTGATTTCATGAGTGAATGCAGAAATTGAAGCAATCAATAAATTCATTCTTTACAATTCCGAAGTGACACAACTGTGGGTCACATTGTACGAACAAAAGAGGATGAAATGGGATAGTGACAGGAAATACTTTAGATGATTGAATATTAGAAGTGTGCCTTATCCCAATCTTAAAAGAAAACATGCCAATTATATGCCCCAACAGTTGGGTTGCTGACCAAGTCAGAGAGAAATACAGTGTAACCGGTCGTTACCCGCGTGTTGAAGAGGATGCATTAAACATAGGGATTGGGTGTAGCAACTCAGTAATAATATATTTATGTACAGTTTAAACTTAATAATGCACCTTTGAAATGAAACATCTATATTTCATATTTTAATAGTTGGGTTGTTATAAGACACATGACACTACGATTTTTTAAAACTTTTTTATAGGTGCATTTGTTCCCATCTATGTGGGCATATGGACACCATTTCTGCACAGAAAATGCTGATGATGGACACATGACACAAGACTGTGGAGTGGAAGTCGAGTTTGATCAATCTAGTTGAGCTAGCCACCATGATCAAAACCTAGTACGAGGGATGTTAGGTTACGTCAGAAAGATACAAGAGATCATTGAAGTGGACTTCTCTTCATTCCAATGTGTTATTTCTAGGTGCAATTGGCGGGACACCTTTGATCGGAATAATGTAAAGGAAGATCGCGATAGTAGGCTGATATGTATCAACTCTAGAAATATGTGGGATGAAGCTAAGGAGCCTTATGTTTTCCCCAAACACTGCAACTAGGTGTTTTTTTACCCATATGTGTTGGATAGGGATTGGTGGTTCGTATTAAGACATGACTCTAGATCAAAACATATTTTTGAAAATAATAGTGTTATCATGCTAAACGAGCTGGAAGATAATGAGGGCGATCACGAGAACAAAGAGTGATATGGTACATGTGTTATTTCATCATTTATATTATTTAAGATGAGTTTTTATAAAGAAGAGGACTTAACCTTATAAATAAGATTCTTTTTTTTTCAAAACATTATAATATGTATTTTGAATTAATTGGTTTGTGTTATGTTAATGTTAAAATCATTTCACTTGATAATTTGCAATTACGTTGATCTCGAAAACAATGCATTGTATCAAGTTCTTTTTTGTTATTTCAATTCCTAAAATAATACAACTACTTGATTGCTTTAAATGTGTGTGAATGATATCTTCAAAATGTATACTGTTATTTTTGGTATGTAAGATTATAATAAAATAATGATAATTCTAAACATGAATTTATTTGCATTGTTTTCTAAACTTTATTATGTTACAAAAATTGATATTATTCTAGATTTATTATTTTACAATTATTTATATTCATACAAATTTACAAATTTACAATTTTAAAATTATGGTAAATTAACAATATTTACGGTATAAATTTTACTTACGGTAGTTATAGTTCAAAATTGACAATTAATCTGCAATTTTACAAATTTACAAATTTTAATAAAATTGAATGATGACAATATATACAATTACAATTACAATTTTAGAATTTCACAATACAATTACAATTTTAGAATTATTTTACATACAATTAGAATTAGAATTTTAGAATTTTACATACAATTACAATTTTACAATTTTACATACAGTTACAATTAAAATTAAAATTACAATCATTTCACAATACAATAACAAGTTGAGAACCAAAGTGGGCTGCATATCAAAGTCCTAAGGACTGATAGAGGAGGTGAGTATATCTATAAATATTTTCTACGTTTTTGTAGAGAAAATGGGATTCATAAGCAATTTACAACTAGATATACTCCACAACAAAATAGAGTTTCCGAAAGGAAGAATAGAACAATAATGGACATGGTAAGGAGTATGTTAAAGGCAAAGCATTTGCCTAATGATTTTTGGGCTGAAGCTGTAAATTATGCAACGTACATTTTGAATAGATGCCCTACAAAAGCAGTCATGAACAAAGTGCCAGAAGAGGCATGGAGTGGCACAAAGCAATGTGTCACACACATGAAATTTTTTGGATGTGTGGCTTATGCACACATTCCAGATCAGCTAAGGAAGAAGTTGGACAACAAGGGGAAGAAATGTATTTTCATTAGATACAGTGAGGAATCCAAAGCTTACAGGTTGTACAACCCATCCACCAAGAAGTTTATTGTGAGCAGAGATGTTCAGTTTATTGAGGAGGAAGCTTGGGATGGAAGCATAGAGAAAACAGTGAATGTTAAACACTGTTTATCTCATGATGAAAATGATGATGAGTTGGCTGAAATACATCCCCAAACAGCAACACCAATGCAAGGGCAGCAAGAGACACCCTTGAGGAGAAATGAAGGTGCTTCTCTAAGCACACCACAAGGAGGAAATTCAAGTGCTTCTTCAAGCACTTGTACACCTAATGAAAGAGGTAAGAAGTTCAGAAATTTGAATGACATTTATGAACAAGAGGCAGCAAATGAAGGTATGAATTCTTTGTTTGCTTTATATTGTCATGTTGATGACCCTATTCATTTCGAAGAAGCTATTAAGGATAGGAAATGGATAGAAGCTATGGATCAAGAGATTAATTGCATAGAAAGAAACAAGACATGGGATTTTGTTGAACTCCCAAAAGGTAAAGATGTCATTGGAGTTAAATGGGTCTACAAGACCAAGAATAATGCTGAAGGAAAAATAGAGAGACACAAGGCCAGACTTGTTGTCAAAGGGTATAAGTAGAAGCATGGGATAGACTATGAGGAAACTTTCACACCGGTTTCTAGAATGGAAATCGTGAGAGTAGTGCTGTCCATAGCAGCACAAAACAAGTGGAAAGTTTACCAAATGGATGTGAAGTCAGCATTCTTAAATGGAGTATTAATGGAAGAGGTTTACAATGAACAACCTCTCGGCTACAAAAAGAAAGGCCAAGAGCACAAAGTGTGCAAGCTGAAGAAAGCTCTTTATGGGCTAAAGCAAGCACCAAGAGCGTGGTACAGTAGGATAGATTCCTATCTACTAGAAAATGGATTTGAAAAGTGTGAGGGAGAACCCACCCTCTACATCAAAGAAAAGGATAGTAAAATGTTGATTGTGGTTTTATATGTTGATGATGTTATTTTCACAGGTAATGATGATTACCTTATTGAAAATTTTAAAACAGTCATGAAAGAAGAATTTGAAATGACTGACATGGGTTTATTGAGATACTTCTTAGGAATAGAAGTAGAACAAGATGAAAATGGGATTTTTATCTCAGAGGCAAAATATGTTAATGAAGTGTTGGAAAGATTTAATATGCAGGAGAGAAAAGCAGCAATCACTCCCACAGTGATGGGATTAAAACTCAGCAGAGAGGACAGCAGCAAGGATTTTGATCCTAGTTTGTACAAGAGCATAGTTGGCAGCGTCATGTATTTGACTGCAACTAGGCCTGATATAATGCATGCTGTTAGTTTGATTTCCAGATTCATGGAGAAGCCAAAGGATGCACATTGGCAGGCAGCGAAGAGAATTCTGAGGTATGTTAAAGGTACTAAAAGGTTTGGTATTTTATATACTGCTTCAGAATGTTCAGATTTAATAGGATACACTGACAGTGATTGGGCTAGAAGTGTAGATGATCGGAAGAGCACTTCCGGTTATGTTTTTCAGATGGGTTCAGGAGCCATTTCATGGGTTTCTAAAAAACAGCCTATTGTAGCGTTGTCTACAGCAGAGACAGAATATGTGGCAGCTACAGTAGCAACATGTCAAGCAATTTGGATGAGGAGGGTGCTAAGAAGTTTGTGGCAAGAGCAAGCAAAAGGAAATGTGATTTTTTGTGACAATAGCTCATCTATTGCATTATCTAAGAATTTTGTGTTTCACAAGAGAACGAAACACATTGACACAAAATTTCATTACATCAGGGAATTGGTAAACAATGGAGAAATTGTTTGGAACACTGCAGAACTTAGGAGCAGTTTGCAGACATTCTGACCAAGCCATTGGGGTAGAAGAGTTTTGAATTTTTGAAAAAATTCTTGGGTATGACTGATAATCCAGCAGTTGAAAGTAAGGGGGAGTGTTGAAATGTTACTTTCAACAGTCACTGTGCAGAGCCGCTTTCCATTTTTATTCTCTAGTTTTTTGTCCTCCAGCCGCTTGCTGTAATTGTTTAAAAGCCTCGTACAGGACCACCTTCTAATTTTGAAGAACAGTTAGATCGTTTCTTTTATGCAGTACTCTGTATCTCAAAACAGAATGTTAAATAGAAACAAAGCATTTTTTTATACGCGGGCTTTTTTTTTAAACCCCGTGGTCCCCACAGGTACAATGTCTTGTTGATGTTGGAGAATGCGATGAATTCATCGCAACTGTATGTTATATTATATAACAAATTGGCCTCTTCTTTTAAGCCAAGGTTTGCGGGTCCACAGACCACGCGGTAGTATCATATTGCATCGCAAGGTTGTGTCGGGAGCGCCTTTGTTATTGGCTTGATTGCATTATGTAAAGTCTTGGACCCGATGAGACTTACGTATTTGAGTTTTAAAATCCATCGCGGGTCCGATCCTCAATCGACAATCGGAGTATTATATTTGAACCATTTGTTATGATATCAGTCCGGACCTGATCCATTTATATGGCGGAGTTAAATGTGATCATCGCGTTCGTTCCTTTCAATCGGCATCGGAGACTTTTGTTTGGTCGTTTGTTTTATTTTTAAGACCGGACCTAATGGAGTTTATTCAGTGGAGTTGATAAAGAAGTTTTGCGTCACATTCTCCGCTCACGTGAGAAGGGCTCTGGTGGACATGATATGAGTTTATGCGCTGGATTGTATAATCCATCATGCGCACAAATCGCCTACGTCAGCAACCCAGATTTGTAACGCGAAAAGGCTCGATTCATTTTGGTTTAATTGCAGGTTGAAGTCCGGGCACATAGTTTGGATTTTATGTCATATTATGGTTTTTTTATAATGATTTTGTATCGCGCGACAGAGTTCTTTTTTGTTATGTTATATCATAGTTTTGATATATTGTTTTATGTTGTAATTTGTTATCGCGCGATAAGTTGTTAAACCTTTGGTATGTTGTATTATCATATATAACATATGCACGAAATGTAAGTGGGACCTAAGGTCTTTCAAACATCATATAGTTTAGTTTTAATATTATGTTATATGCGCGGCATATAAAAGGTTGAAAAGGCCCGAGAGCCCGTGTTATGTTTTAATTTTAAAAAGCACAACAGTGCGTTTTTCTTTGTAATAGACAGAGAGGTTTTTTTTACACAACAATGTATGTTTTGTTTTAGAATAGAGTGTTGTTTTGCACAGACAGTGAGACAGTGAAGTCTGTCTTTGGGCATTGCATCTTGAAGTAGTCCAAATTTTCTAACAGTTTATTTTACAGTTAATGAAATAGAGTTTCAAAGTGAAAAATTCTGTTCTCCAGTGAAGAATTTTTTTTATTTCTCTGTGTTAAAGAGGAGAGTATTATTCTCTCTTGTTTGTTCTGGAATTTTCATAAATTCCAACACAAGGCCCCCGCAATTGAAGCGTGTTACCTATTATTTTCAAAATAAAAAAGAGATGCCAATCCATTATAATCTTAATCTATTTTGTAATGATAATGATAGAGGGAGATCTGTGAATGAGGTTTCGGATAGAGGGAGATCTGTGAATGATGTTTCGGATAGATTCTGATTGGGTGTTTGGTCTTGGATAAATGGTGATTAGGTGTTTTGTTAAGTCTCCTTGATGTGAAGTAGAAAGAGATCTGTGAATGAGGTTTTGGATAGATGGTGATTGGGGGTTTGGTCTTGGATAAATTTTGATTAGGTATTTTGTTAAGAGTCTCCTTGATATGAAGTAGAGGGAGATCTGTGAATCAGGTTTTGGATAGATGGTGATTGGGTGCTTGGTCTTGGATAAATCATGATTGGGTGTTTTTTTAAGAGTCTCCTTGATGTGAAGTAGAGGGAGATTTATGAATGAAATTTTGGATAGATGGTGATTGGGTGCTTGGTCTTGGATAAATCATGATTGGGTGTCTTGTTAAGAGTCTCCTTGATGTGAAGTTGAGGGAGATCTGTGAATGAGATTTTGGATAGAGAGTGATTGGGTGCTTGGTCTTGGATAAATCTTGATTGGGTGTTTTGTTAAGAGTCTTCTTGATGTGAGGTAGAGGGAGATCTATGAATAAGATTTTAGATAAATGGTGATTGGGTGTTTGGTCTTGGATAAATAGCGATTGGGTATTTTCTTAAGAGTCTCCTTCATGTGAACAATTAAATTCTCCATTTTAATAATATATAAAACATGATAAAAATGTAATCATACCAAACTTAAAAATAAATGAAAAAACCTAAAAATATAAACAATAAAGTTTACCTGAAATATGACTAAAGGTGCTTCCTCGAACTCAGCAACCTGATGGAGTAGAGAGTCAAATGAGAGTTTCGTTTCTTCCAGTATCCCCAACTGTGAAAGACTGGTGTCCATGGCAGCTTAAACTAAGAGGGCACCCTCTCTCGTGTACTCTACTTGGAGTTTTCGACCATCTTGGGTTTTCTTTACCCGACCTGCTAATGGGTAATAGTAATTCAATGCTTCTGACAATGCATCCCGAATGATTTTCATAGGATTCTGGGCATTATGAGGACCATTATTTTATACCGGCAATGCATCAAATCTTATTCTCATGAACAGATGGTTGTCCAGATTAGAAAGATAGAGGATGGTTCTGGGAGATGGCCGGGAAGGTGCTACCATTACAGACCCTATTAGTTTTACAGGAACCTAAACTTGGGAGCAATATTCCTTCATATCAAGGCTCGCCATTGATCAACCCAAATCTTTGACCATGCCTGAACTTCTTCTTCAACAACCCTACTTCACAATGTGTGAAGGAATGGTGAGGATCCAGTTAAATAGACGGAATTTGCTGGATTGTTACCTAATTGTGTGGACTTGCGAGATTCCTTATGTAGAAGTCCTCTTTGTCACACTGCATAAAAATTTTGGGTTCTTGGAATCTAGAAGGAAGGATGACCCTTGCACACAAAAGTCAAAATATCTGCAATCTTTTGAATTTACAGAAGGATGAAACTTGTAAACAAAAGTCAAAATGTCTGCTATCTTTCTTTCAATTTGCTTGCCTCTTTTTGAACTTTTTATTAGCCCTCGCTCACAAAGCAGGGTACGCATATTTTTTAATGCGTATTAAGAGTGAGATAAACGTTTTGATCATCTATCTGTTAATCCTGTACTCAATCTTTTGATATAAAATTTGTTGTTGGATTTAATTTCTCTCGAATCACAGCTTAGCAGATAAATCTCACCATGATAAATGGAACTTTATTATTTTATATTAAAAAAAAAAATCAGAAATATTGTAATTATTATTATTATAAATTAAATGGTTGTTAGATGTTGATGGGCATTAAAGCATTTATTTTATGGCACATTTTTGTTATGTATAAGGTTCAATTAAAATGGATTTTTTTTCATGGTATTTTTAGCCCATAGTAATGTCCCACGGTATTGGGCCCATTTATTGTAATGAGATCTATTGTTTTTAGAGGCGTGTAAGTAAAAAGGCACTGGGTGAAAAGAAAAATGAAGCTAGTGAAATGTAATATGTTCTCATTGTTATTCAAAATAAAACAGCTATTAATTCCTCTCCTAGTGACATTTCTAGGTAAAAAGTGTTTGCACTGTATGAGTTAAATTTTTTAGTTTAAAACGAGTAAGTTAAAATTTTATTTTTCAATTCATTTTTGTTGTTGTCTTTTATTAATAGGTGGTATCATCATTGCAGTTGTGTAAGCAAGGAAATATAGAGAGTAATATATTAAGCTATATGGAAAAACTAAATGGAGCTAATTTCACCTTATGCAAATCTCAAAAGGAATATATTTTGATTATGAATAATCAATATTTTCCAATAATAAGGTGTGGCAAAAAATCCTCAACAATGACAAATGAAGCTTGATTTTTTTTTGGATAGGAAGACCATTGCCCCAATGTGTTAGTTCTTAGAAAATAATATCTATTTAATATAGTGGGTGAAAAGACAACATAAGGGTTGTGGGAGAAGTTGCATGATTTGTATGAGAAGAATAAACCTTCAAATAAATTCTTAGTGGTGAAAACCCTATACAACCTGAAGGTGAAGGAGGGTGCATCAGTTGTAGATCATTTGACCAAATTTAATATAATTACTAGTCAACTTTCCTGTGTCAAAATAATTTTGGACGATGAACTAAAAGCTAACCTACTTATATGTTCTATGCCATAGAGTTGAGAGAAGCTAATAGTAGTTATGAGCACTTCAACACCTGTTGGGACACTAGAGTTTGATGATGTTAGTATTACTTTAATGAATGAGGAGTTGTGATGCAAATCAATTTTGGAAAAACAAGGAGGAGAAGCTCTAGCATTAGATGATTGTGGATGGAAAATTGAAAGCAGGAGATATGTACATTAGAAACCAAGAGTAAGATAAAATTAAGAACTTGAAAAATTACTTATTTTCATTATAGAAGAGTAGGACACAATAAAAAGGTTTGGTTTCATAACAAATATTATTGGCTCTTGAAGAAGGAATAAAAGGAACAAAAGGAATACAAATCAATTAATACAAATAAAAAATCAAATAGAATAAATGAAGATGAGACTATTGTTGTAACCTTTGAAATAGATGCCCTATTTACTATTTCAGTAGAAGAAGCTTGTTTATGGAATTCTCACTGCAGCATTGATTGGGTACATTTAGCAAACAATAATTTTTGTACTATTGTTGGATTAGGAGATGTCCAAATAAAGAAAAAGAATGGGCAGGGTCTCTTGTTGAAATATGTTAAGCATGTCCCAAAGACACATATGAGTTTGATCTCTATGGGATGATTGGATGATGAAGGGTACTCCACAACATTAGGGAAATGTTGCTAGAAAACTAGTAGAGAGTTATTGGTGTTGGATAAAGGATTCAAGATAAGAAATTTTGTACAGAAAGGGAAATGGAAAAGATATCAGATGCAAGCACTATTGTAAAATTAGTAAACTCAAAAAAGTTATGGCATAAGCAGTTAGGCCACATGAAAAAATCCTAAAATTTCTTGTCAGTAAAAATCCACTTCTATGTTTGAAATCCTATGTACATGATATTTGGGAGCATTGTATTATGGTAGGTGATGAAGAGTTTCTTTTATGAGAGAAGGTCATGAACGAAAAACCAATTGATTAGAATTAATATCCTCTAATGTGTTTGGGCCAGTAAATGTTAATTATTTAGGAGAATCATTATATTTTGTCACATTCATAAATGATGTATCGAGGAAGGTTTTGGCCTACCCTATGAAAAGTAAAGGTGAGGCATTAGAGATATATAAGAAATTTTGTGTTGTTGTTGAAAGACACAATAATAATTTTTTCAAGTGTTTGAGAACAAATAATGGTGGAGAGTATTGCTCCAATGTATGTAAGAATTATTGTAATATTTTTCCATTAAATAGAAGAAGACTAACCTTGGTACTTCTTAACCCAATGGTGTTGCAAAATGGATGAATCACACTATTATGGAAAAGGTGAGGAGTATGTTGTCAAATTTTGGATTGGAAAAACATTTTTGGGTAGAAAAAGTAAGGACAACGTGTTATCTCACCAATAAATTTTGGGTATAAGAATTAAGGAAAACTTGTTATCTCATCAATCACTCACTTTCTATAGTCCTAAATGGTGGTATTCCTAAAGAAATTTGGAATACCACACCACAACAATGAAACTCTATTCGACTAGTCATTACTTGAGGGAAATGATACACACTAATTACTTCTTAACAAATTGACTGAATCTAACCGCTATGGCGTTGGACATATTATAAAAAGACTCCACAATAATGGTCTTAAATCGTTATCTTTTGACAAAAAATATATTAACAGGAACATAGCATCATCAAAAAATCATTGGAATGATCAACGATGATGAACACTTTTTGACCGTCACCAAAAGTAACAAAAAGATCATTGGTGAGGTTCATTAAAATTTCGTCACTAGAGGTGTCACCAAAGAGAGAATTGGTGATGGGCCTTTAACAACCCTCACCAAAAGGGTCATTGAAAATGGCTTTGGTGACGAACCTTAAAATACCATCACTATATATAATTACAATGATGCTTTTCTAAGGACCATCACCATATGTGACATTGGTGACGTACCTTAAAGGTCTGTAACAAGCATGACCCTCACCAATGTCCTTTTTTCTTGTAGTGATAATTTAGAAGATTGGCAAGACTAAACGATAAAGCACAACATCAAACCACTTTCGAGTCCAGGACCTAGCCTTCCTAGACTCAAAGAGGGCTCTCTCTATTTTTATGATTTAACTTGACGATTATAAGTGTTGATGTTAGGCTAGTTACAATGATGGGGGTTGTTTGTTTGACTGATTGGGTGGTTGGATAATAGGTTTGCAAGGACTATTCCATTGGGATATGGGGTCAAAAGGCTATAATGGCACATCAACCTTCAAGAGCATCACAGGGCAAGCTAACTGTGCTAAATGGATCTTAAGAGCAGTATGTGGGGGGAAAGAAATAGTAAGGTTAAATAGTGACAAAAGAGCAGTTAAGAATTATTTAATCAAAATTCAGTAGAAAACATTCAGATCGTAAATGCAGATAGAATTAAGGTGCGCCGACAGCAAATACATATGCATCTTAACTGCTACTGACTATTTCACCAAGTGGGTGGAAGACATTCCTGTAAGAAATGCCACAGATTCAGTTGTTATCAAATTCATTGAAGGGAACATTTTATCTATATTTGGTTGTCCACAAAAAATAGTCACAGACAATGCCACAACATCAACATCATAAAGATTATTGAATTTTTCCAGAAATATCAGACTACTATATCATTCAACTCCCTATTATCCACAAGGAAATGGCTTTGCTGAATCATCTAACAAGAGTTTAGTAAAGGTAGTCAAGAAAACTTTAGAAGACCACAAGAAAAATTGGGACAATCATCTGATTTATGCAGTTTGGAAAAATAATATTTCTACCAAAAGGTCAACAGATAAATATCCATTTCAACTAGTTTATGGAAAAGATACTATTTTTCCTACAAATTTAGCTTTCCATGTGCTTAAGTTTCTACAAGAATCTACTGATGAACCTGATGATTTCTATAGAAGAATAAATAAGATTATTGAATTGAATGAAAGCAGAGATGAGATTCAATATAAACTAAGAAAATATCAGAATAAGATGAAGAGTATTTTTGACAGAAAGGAAAGGGAAAGAGAATTTAGAGAAGGGGATTTAGTCTTAATATGGGATGCTAGGAGAGAAGATAAAGGAAAGCATGGAAATTTTGATAATCTATGGTTTGGGCCACCAGCATTGTAGAGGTAAAGGGAAACAACATATTTGTTCTACATAATTTGGAAGGACAAATTTCAACGCTACCTGTCAGTGACAGATTTTTGAAACACTATATCCAGTACTGAAGGAGATCCTACATCATCATTGTACATTATCATTTTCCTTTATCATTTTAATTCTGTTTGTTTTCTACAACAAATAATCCATAGCCCAAGGAGAAGGCACATGGAACTTATTGTTCTCTACATCTCACAGGGAGAAGCAATCCCCAGCTAGAGCCAATGTTGTAACATTATTTGTTTTGATAAGTTAGCATGGTAGTTTAAAAAATAAAAATAAAATGCTAAGTTAGAGCATGGATGAAAAAGAAAAATTTTAAAATGTTAGGAAAATTATATTTTATTACATCCATGTTAGATAAGATGTTAGAGTAGTTTTCTCTAAAGAAAGAAGGAAAAAGAAAAAAATGTTAGGGAATCATGAAATAAAAATGTGTCAAAGCTTTAGTGTTCAAAATAAAATAATGGCTGCCTATTTAAATTAGATCGATACTCATAAAGATATTAAATTTTAATTTTCGATGTTAATACCTTCAAAAGGGGTTTGAATTTCATTTATTGAAAGTTAATATATATAAGTGCTTTTGACTTTATTATAAAGTCACTACGCAACAAGCTATCAAATCGAAGGAATAACTTGCCTGCATGATTCAACGGTAGATTTGTAGCCTGCCTCAGATCTATGGCGAGGGTCCACTTCGCGACCCCCACATGATAGTTTCTTGTTAATGTGAGGAGGGGGGGGATCTGAAGTCTAGTATTCATGGCCACCCTAATTTTCGACGTGGCAGCACCACATTACTTCGCACCCCCTCTGCCTAAAACAGGAAACCGGGAGGTACCCCCCCCCACGAAATCCACCTCCAGTGTTTCATTGCCCGATGACCATTCTCCCACGCCCTATGACCATTTCCTCCCGCGTTCTCAGCCAATAGACGTCCCTTCCCGCGCCATACCCGTTGGTACACTGTCCAATCACATCCCTCAACGTCACTTGATCGTTACCGCCCAACGCTCCACTTATACCCGTTGGCCATTGAACCCACTCCTATACCGTTAAACCCAAAACACATTTTATAAAGTCACCTGTAGTCGCCCTTTATTTACTTTAATTTCTCGTTCAAATTTCTCTTATCCTCGGATTTTATTCCACAACAATTTGTAATTTCTATGAACAGTCTGCCCACTTCTGAACCCCTGTCATCATTTCTGTAACCCGATCTTCAAACTCTTGTCCTAGTCGAACATGGCACCCAAGGCAAAAACCAAGAAAAAAATAACTCCTAAGGGTAAAGCCAAAAAATAGGTGACAAAGGAAGTGCAGGTCATTAATCCAACTTCTGAAGTCACCCCTAAGGTTTCCAAACCAATTGCAGAAGACATCCCTGTTGTAATGCCACAAATTAACCTTGACCTCATACCCCTAGCTAATGCCTATTTCAAAATCACAGACTGTCACTGAGAATTCAAATTCTATGAGCTACATTTGTGGCTAAAACAAAAGCACATAGATAACCAGGACCATATCATGTTCTAGGAATCTATGTTGCCTTTGTTTGCATTCCCACAAACCCATTCGTTTCATGATTTAATTATCTGGTGTCAGAAGCAGTATGACCCTATAACCAGGTCAGTGGTGGCTCAGAATGGAAACATTCTAATCACCACATCCCCTGAAAAAATAAACCAGATGCTTCTCATCCCTTCATCTGATTCCTTATCCCATTTTCACATGTTGTTCTCATGGACCTTTATCACAAATTATCTTTCCCTCAGAGAGTTTAGATATTCGAAATTTTCCTACCTAAGGATGTAGAGTTACCAAAGAAAAATCCCCCATATGCATCCTCCATATTTCCTATAACTTCCAAGCACTGCATCTCTCTTCTTTCTTACCTGTTAGGATACCCAAACGATGAAACAGTTGATGAAACCATCATGGGGTTCTTATCTATTTTCAGTCAATATAAATCACCATTGTTCATGTATAATTATAGCCACTTCTTGGCTGAAACTATACATGAACAATCCATGAACTTCACCACACAAGAGTATTTAATTATTCTTCTGTGATTATTCATATGATTTTGTTTCAGCAGGTAGAAATGTTTCCTATCCACTTCAACAAACAAGATGCATAGGGAGTGAATCAATCAATGATTCACTGGACAAAATTGGTTAGAGCTTCATCAACAACCCCTTCTTTTTCAGAATTCATAGACTTCTTTATACATCCAGTAAGGCATCTCCTTAGAAGCCAATCAAAGCCCAGAATTAGAAAAGACATTGTTGGACATCTAATCCTCTATGGGTAGGTGTGGAAGGCGAACAATCACAAATGCAGTCCAAGTGACCTTGGAATGCAGAATCCAAGAGTCACCCTATTGTATTATATATAGACATCTATGGTTAATGGAAATATATCTTATGTTTATCCTTCGGCTCTTTCTCCTTGTGTGTTTATTGTCATGTGTATTTACCATGTGTGTTTAACATGGTAACGAACCCCTAATGTGTGGCCTTCTCAGCATTTATTAGAAAAGAGGTCGTTACTATTTTTCCATTCATCTATTGTGAGAATACCAACCCTTGCTACTGCAAAGAGGAATATCCTCTGACTGTCACATCTACATCTGAGAATTTTACCTGTGCATTAGCATTTCACTTGCCGATCTGCACTCCTCTGGTGTGAATATGCCTCCCTCTGGTGGTCTACACTTGGAATTCTTGGCATTCTATCCCTCTCCTTCTCAAGTGGAGACTCGACATTCTTTAGCAATCATTTTACCACCGTAACCTTTCCCTCTACCATCATTATCTCCCTTGGTAAAACCATTTGCGCTATGAGAAAGTAAATTCTCCTTCTGCTGCCTGACTATAACGCTTTTGTAGTCACTTTATGCACTCTACATTCTCATCGATTCCCTCCTCAGATGATACACATTGTGCACACTATGGAAAGCATGCGAGAGTATTGTAAATGCATAACCTTGGTCTTCAAGCATGCATAGCGCACACAGAGCCGGTGTTGTAAAGTTTATTCCAATGAAAAACTGGAGAGGATTGTCATGGGGGCTTTGAGGAGGAGGACAGGGTGCATTTCTTGGTACCATTGTAGCTATGACTACAGGTGAACCCTAACTGGGAACGCCCTCTATAATTCCTTCGCACTGTACGTAGTCGGCATCGAGCCTACTCACATTCGACTCTGATTTAAATTATTAGAGCTCCTTCTCCTACACACAATCAACATCTCTTTGCAGCCAAGCTCAGCTCACTTGACCCCTCATACACACCTCCCGCCTTCTGCTCTCTGCTCCTCTCCTTCCGCATGGTCCACCTCCCTCACCACGACGGTCCACCCCCACTCTGCGCTCACTCGCTCCACTATCCTCACACTTACCTCCTCCGACTCCTATGACTCCATCTGACTCCAACACCTCAACTTTGTGGCGCCCACTACGGAATTCTCAGAGGCTCGGCGTAGATATGGAGTGGGAGCTAGAATGAATGTGCGAGGGTGAGTTCAAGGGTTTGAATCGGAGAAGCGAGCTTGTCGATGAGTTAGGCCTAGACTTCGTGCTTGTTGGTGTGCCAGACGCAGTAGAAGAGACCCTTCCATATCTTCTTGAAGTCGAGATCAGAAATGTGGGTCTGAGTTTCGAGCCATCTCCTAAGAAGCTTGACTGCTGTGTCGCGATTCTTCTTGTTGCAGGAAGCCAAGTGCTTTGCAAACCCTACCCTGACCTTATCGTTCTCTTCGAGCGCTTCTTCCGTTATCCCACTATGAATGCAGGAAGAAAATAAATAGCTTGAACTCAAGTGCTCGACCCTAGCACTCCGCCTTTTCTCTCCTCCATATATGATACTTTACCACACCAAGTCCTCCAGTTAGATATTTTCCTGGTTTCCTGACTTCCGTCCTGTCTATGTTAATACCTATCTGCACAGTTAGTACCACCACCCAGCAATAAAATCACCATATTCCACAAATTCCCAATGAGAGATATGACCATGTTCAACTGGGCTCTTTGGAAGACTTAGGTTGTTAATACAACCTGCTGGATATGAAGTACAGAACCGAGAGACCTTTTTCAATTGTTCTCTACCTCTCAATCCATTTTTTCATTTGAGAAATTTGTTAATTCTCTATCCAATATTAACTTTGAATTGGTATGATACTTGAGCACTCGACCAATTTCATGGCTATCGTTACATTGCATTTTGTAGTTCTATTGAGATAAGGTAGATTACAGAGATTGTTGTGCTATGCACCATTGACTTGAAGATCTAGCTTTATACAGTTGCTGAGTACATACGCTCTCTTGGTGGAAAAATGTTCGTGCCTCTCCATACGCTTTGAAAGGCCATGAATGCATGAATAGAACCGGTTGTTGTGTTGCTGACTTCATATATATGTATGCGTTGGTCATTGTATATGGTATGTTGAAGTATTATTGTTCGATTATGATGGGTATGAGAGCCTTCATGCTCCTTATATGGCGTTGATCAATCTATGTATTTATGCTCTTTAGCATGTTAGAAATTTTATAGGTTGGAGAGTATGAAGCATGTATGGTTAATATGTAATAGCATATGAAGCTTATATGTCTTGAGGGATAAGTTTATTTGTTGAAAAAAAAAATAGGCAAAATTGATGATTCATTAGAGTTATTGAATACCCTAATTCATACCATTGTAGATGAGATGATAAGCATCATTAAAGACACTCTTTCCAACATTAGAGCATGTCTACAAAATGAAAAAGAGAAGATAGATTTTTTGCCGCTTGAGACAAAACTACAACAAGAAGAATTACAGCAGCGGAGTCATAATTCTGAACTTGTTTTTTTTCAGAACACTAAGACAGACTCCCATCAGCAACCAAAAATTGCAGATGCAATACCCATTTTAAGCACAGATTTGAATTTAGAATAAAAAATCCAACCTGCACTTCCCAAGCCCATCATTAGACCTTGGTAAGATCTTGTCCATAACAAGCACAGAACAGGCCTTGGATATGATAAGGAGTTTCCCTCTCATATTCCGGACTACTCCAAGCCCATCAAATTTCAGAGTGCCAGATTTCTTCATGACAGTTCACCTTCAGCTGTTCCAGATCCTGCTCCGCTTCCACAACAGCAACAACAAATTGTAAAATGCCAACATTGTGATCGAGTTGGCCATATGAAAGATCATTGTTTCAATATTCACCCATGCAAGCATTGTGGTTAGCACACACATTCTTCACGCAGATGCTTCAGAAAAAAATCCTCCTGCAAGAAAAAATATTCATCTTGGATGGATCGATTTTTAGCAATGGGCATCAACAACCAAGAAGACGTTTAAGTCGCATGTCAGAACTTGTTCTCGAATATTGAACAATCTTGCAGTTGATTTTTCACCATCATCTCACCTTGTACCTGACAGGGGGGAAAATGGTGGTTATCTACAAGCTTCGACGCCACATCAAGCGAGCCTGAGCCACAATCTCTCATTCCAGATTTAGAGTTGTAGCCAGAGACACAGCAGTTCAAGAGAGCCGGAGCCACAGCTTGTCATTCCAGATTTAGAGTTGTAGCCAGAGACACGGATGCCCATGAGCATTCCTTTGGCTGGTGGACAACCTTAAACCATCTATGTGAGGTTGATATTCTTCCTCTTTAAATAATTTGAAGCACTTCCTCTAGTAGAATACTTCAGCTTCTTGCCAGTTTTGGTTGAGTTCCAGGAAATGCATTAAGAATTCTAGTGTTGGTGGTCATCCTTAAACCACCACAGGTTGTAGACCTCCCTTCTTTTAGGTTGAAGGTCTCCCTCTTCAAATATGAGGGACAGTTCCTCTAGCAGAAGCCCTCAGCTTCTTGCCAGATTTGGAAGAGTTCCGGGAACTACAATAAGCGTTGCATTCCAGTGTTGGTGGCCATCCTTAAACCACCTCTTTATGTCAACATTTCAGAGAGTTGATTCAGCTTAAGTGCTGTCATGCGTACTTTGCAGATTTGTATTACAACTCTCTTCTTGGACTCACACATACTCTTCCTGACAAGGGGGAATTTTGGACATCTAATCCTCTATGGGTAGGTGTGGAAGGCAAGTAGTCACAAATGGATTCCAAGTGACCTTGAAATTCGGAATCCAAGAGTCACCCTATTGTATTATATATACACATCTATGGTTCATGGAAATATATCTCACGCTTATCCTTCATATCTTTCTCCTTGTGTGTTTATTGTCATGTGTATTTACCATGCGTGTTTAATAGACATTAAAAGTATTCTGCACCTTAGTGAACAAGAAAATACATGTGATTCGTACATGTACAAAAATTACACAGAGATCAAGGTATATGGTTGGGAACTCTCACCATACAAGCTTCCAAGATATGTATCTATGATATTTTTCTCCTTAGAGTACATAAAAAAAATGTTGAACATGGATGAACTAAATTTTGTCTCAGGAAAGAGAAAAGCTCAATTTAAACTCAAAGCTAAAATTGGATCCTTCATCTGCAATACTAGAGAAGTTGGTGCTGATGCAGATGCATTGTTAAAGAAGATGGGTTTTCAACCAAGTTTTACTTGGTCATATGATCCCCATGGCATTATTTCTTCTCTGAGAGTTGAACTCAAGAAAACTTCTTACACTCATACCTCCAGAGCGTCAATATAGAAATACATGAACCAAGATGAATGGGTGGAAGGTACTCTCCAGGAGACAGATGAACAAGTCATTTCAACTTCAAATTTATAGACACCAATGCCTGACAGTAAACAGCCGAAGAGAATTAGAGAAGAGACACCACATGCCAAGGAAATCATGAAAGAGTTTATCTTACAACAAAAAAAGCTGAAGCTCACTTCCACCTTGCTTTCATAGGAGAAACAACCAGAGATCATAGATTTGGGAGATACTGAAGTCTCCACATCCACCAGTGTTCCTATGAATCCTCCATCATCATCACCTACAAGAGAACCACTAGAAATCATCCAGCATTCAGATGCAAACTCTTCTGAAGAGAAAAATATTTTCTCCAGATTCCTATACATCAAACACAAGAATGAAGCATTGAAATCAGATGTTTATAGTCAATTATAGAAACAAAAATCTACATCACAACACAGGGCCTTCTCACTGCCTTTGATAGTGAGAAAGGAAGAATGCAGATGGCTTTTCTGCAGGCAACTGTGCCATTTCCAAAGAATCATGTTGAGTATAAGAAGTCTGTCTTCTCTTTTGATGCAAAAAATATTCACCCAATTGACCAGAAGGACATTCACAAGTAGTCAAGAGAGATGTTATTTTCAACCATGACCACAATAGCCATGTCACTTTCCAAATTGAATGCAGCACTGTCAAATTTTCAATCTCAGTTGAAGGTTGAAAATTGTCTTCATTGGTTAAAGACAACAGGATGAAGTCACTGGAAGACCTTGTATAAAAAGTTGGGTATGACCCAAGAGATTGCAAGGCAGTTGAGGAAATCATTAAAAATAAGAATGCAGACATATTTTCTCTGCAAAAACAAATCAAGCTACCCTTAACTGAAGACCCACATACTAAAGAGATTGCAAAAAATGAATGTAACAAGGAGGAGATGCTGAAGTTGATCATTGATCAAAATATGCAAATTAAAAATATGGAAGAAAGAATTAAAGAATTAATACTGAAAGAGAAATAATCACTCCAAGTGAATAATGATCCTAATTTAGCAAGTCAAACATCTTCTGCAGGTACAGAACTTTCAACAGCTTTTACTACAACTGATGCAGAAAAATTGGCAGAAGAATTGGCGATTCAGAAATAGGCACATGAAAAGTTACAACAGATGTTTCAAGTTCTTGAGTCTCAGAAGATTAAGAATGATATTTTATTAGTAGAAGAAATGCAGAAGACTCATCACTTAGCACTTAAGGTCAAAGAACTTGAGAGTGAATCTATAATGGCAGCAACTCTCGGTGAAGCTAAGTAGAATATATGGGAAGACATCAGCAAGTCCATCACTGAAGTATGGCCATCCATACAGATCATCTTCGAACAACAGGAACTCATCACCAAATGCAGAACAACAATTCAAGAGAAGAAAGATAAACTCAAGAAGAAGCCAAGTGAAGCCACTGACATGATCAAGGTTCTTAATTCAAAGAACAGAGAGGATTTGGAGGAAATCAACATCTTGGACATAACTGCAACCATTTTGGAGATAAAGAATCTTTCGTAGAAAATAAACTTAATCAAACAATTGTAGACCAAATGTGAAGCTTTAAATATTTTTTTTTACAGGTTTCATACTAAATTTAATGTTTTAAATCATAAAGGACTACCAAGATTGGTAGGGTTAGATGATAATTTGATTAAGTTAGAAGATTACCGCACATAGTTATACACAATTGCAATAGACAAGTCAAAATGTGCGTGTATCAAAGGCCAAACATTACAAGGAAAGGTTTTCTTTGAAGATTCATAGCTTGATTTGAAGCTCACTTCCACCTTACTTTCAAAGGAAAATCAACCAGGGATCATAGATTTGGGAGATACTGAAGTCTCCACATCCACCAGTGTTCCAATGAATCCTCCATCATCATCACCTACAAGAGAACCACTGGAAATTATCCAACATTCAGATGCTAGCTCTTCTGAAGAGAAAAAGATTTTCCCCAGATTCCTAGACATCAAGCACAAGAATGAAGCATTAAAGTCTGATGTTTACAATCAATTATCGAAACAAACATCTACATCACAACACAGGATTCTCATTGCCTTTGATAGTGAGAAAGGAAGAATGAATATGGCCTTTCTACAGGCAACGATGCCATTTCCAAAGACTCATACTGAGTACAAGAAGGCTATCTTCCCTTTTGATGCAAAGCATATTCACCCAGTTGACCAGATGGACATGCACAGGAAGTCAGGAGAGATGCTATTTTCAAAAATGAACACAAAAACCATGTCACTTTCCAAATTGAAAGCAGCATTGTCAAATGTTTAATCTTAGTGGAAGATTGAAAATTTGTCTTCATTGGCTAAAGACAACAGGATGAAGTCATTGGAAGACCTTGTAGTAAAAGTTGGGTATGACCCAAAAGACTGCAAGGAAGTTGAGGAAATCATTAAAAACAAGAATGTAGACATCTCTGCTCTCTGCAAACAACTCAATCTACCCTCAACTGAAGACCCACATACTAAGGAGATTGCAGAAAAATAATGTAACAAGGAAGAGATGCTGAAGTTGATCATTCATCAAAATATGCAAAGTAGAAAGATGGAAGAACAAATTGAAGAATTACTACTGAAAGAGAAATCAACACTCCAAGTAAATACTGATCCTAATTTAGCAACTCAAACATCTTCTGCAGGTATAGAAATTTCAACACCTTTGACTACAATTGATGCAACAAAATTGGCACAAGATTTGGCCATTCAGAAACAGGCACATGAGAAGTTACAACAGAGGTTTCAATTTATTGAGTCTCAGAAAATTTAAAATGATACTTTATTAGTAGAAGAAATGCAGAAGAATCATCAGTTAGCACTTAAGGTCAAAGAAATAGAGAGTGAATCTCTAATGGCAACAACTCTGAGTGAAGCTAAGCAGAATATCTGGGAAGACATCAACAAGTCCATCACTGAAGTATGGCCATCCATACAGATCATCTTCAAACAACAGGAACTCATCACCAAATGCAAAACAACAATTCAAGAGCAGAAATATCAACTCAAGAAGAAACCAAGTGAAGCCACTGACATGATCAAGGTTATCAATTTAAAGAATAGAGAGGAGTTGGAAGAAATCAACATATTGGAGAGAACTGCAACCATTTTGGAGATAAATAAAGTTTTGTAGAAAATAAAATTAATAAACCAATTGTAGACCAAATGTGAAGGTTTAATTATTGTTGTTCAGAGGTTTCATACTAAATTTAATGTTTTAAATCATAAAGGACTGCCAGGATTGTTAGGATTAGATGATAAGTTGATTAAGTTAGAAGATTACCGCACAAAGTTATACAAAATTGCAATAGACAAGTCAAAGTTTGCAGGTATCAAAGGCCAGATTACAGGGAAAGATTTTATTGAAGCTCTGTAGTTTGATTTGATTATTCAACATCAAAGCAAACATTTATTCATTAAAAGACCAAATTTTGATAGATATACTGAAGTAGACGAAATCTTTAGGAAAATGATGATTGTAGAAATCCCAAGTCAAAATCAATGGGATAAGTTTTGTGAAACCATCGAGTGAAAGGATGAATTTTATAGCATGCCAACACATCAGATTTTTGAGGGTCCAGTCAGCAACAACTTCCATCAAAAGAGGCCAAGTCATCAAAAAATTCTAAGAAAACAGAGACACTCCATCTATTTGTCTCCTTCTTCCATTCTTCTTTATTCTATTATTGTGTTGTGTTAAACACTAGACATAGGTGTATGTGTTGTGTCAGACACCGAGTGCTTCCGTGTATGTGTTATTTTGTGTGCGAGATGGGTGTATGAATTGTGTGGTGTTGTAAACCTTGTTTGGATGTATGTGTGATGTGATACATTGTGTGTATGTGTGCATGAGTGAAGAAAAGCAAAGGAATAGGGTACTTGCCGATAATGGCAACCAATCCGGTGTGTTAGAAATGATAAAGGCAGAAGTAAGGATTGAAGAAGGATAAGTATCAATATTTTATTTCATTTCTATTATGAATGTGATCTACGATTATGACTTATGATGGTTACATGTGATTTATGATTATGGTTTATGATGATATCATGTGATTCATGATTTTAACCTATGAAGTTTATATTTTTCTCTAACCATATGTTGTAGTTTTATAAATGATGATTTGATCAAACAATTAGTTTGAATTTTGTTAGAAGAAGTAAACATAAGTGCAAGTGTGCCTTATTGATGAGGCTACCAATGAGGCATGATTTGAAGTTATTTCAATTTATTTTGAATCTAATGGAAATCATGTTCTTGGTATAGGAAAGCATGAAATGCCCTATTTTTGATGGTTTAAACCGACTATAAGGACTAGCAACGTCAACAAAATGGATTGGAACATGCAACAGTATGTTGGTAAAGCACTTCGAAAGAAGGGCCATTATGGCACACTAGTACCAAAATAGTGTCCATTGATTTCCATGACCATGCTATGAATGGTATGATGGTTTTGATGTAGGTATATGCCTTGGGTTTTTTAAATTCTTATGCGAGTAAGCCTTGCCAAGGGATGAATTGCCTAGGATAGGGGACGCTGAGGAACATGAAAGGTGAGTAACTACACGAAAGGGGATTACCTGATTTCCCAAGGGACTATGTAGAGAGAAGGGAAGGTCGAGGATGAATATTTTTTGGTCATTATAATTTCTAGATGGAATCAGATGCAGATTGGAAGTGTGTCCTAGAACAATGAGTCGGTAATTCTTCATTGAGAGAACAAGTGGCACTGGACATTAGATGCAACTTTGATTTTGTAGTGGATTCAGAACTTCCTTGGAAGGAGGTGAATACTGGTATTACTTTAAGGATGGAACTATGAACATTTGGATTCCCTTGTTGTTGATACAAGCATCATATCATTTTATTTTTTGGTTGAGAAAATGTGCATATGTGTATATTATTATAAATACTATATTGAAATGGATTTATAAAGCTCCATAGGTAGTATGGTTGTATATATGGATGTAATTGTAAATACTGCAACAAGTTGCATTCTAAAGCTCCATAGTAAGTATGTTTTATTTTCAGTGTTTTTATGGTTTGTAGGTATCATTGAATACTAAGGATTGTGTTTCCTAAGGGGTACGGTTTTGTAATAACCTTGGTGAAAATTCAATGTCAGTAAAGGTTATTAAGGAAAAAAATAATAAACAAGGTTGATGGGACACATATTCCAAGCTGAATGTTGGGAAAAATATTCCGATGGGTGTTCATTTCAGTTATTATGGCTAAAGGAAATTGGAAAAGGAAATGGAAAATGCTTTGGAAAGGAAAGAGGAAATTATTGACATTTATTTATGAAAATAATAGAAAATAGGAGAAAAGGGAGGGGAAAGATCACAAGTTGAATGTGAGGTGGAAAATGAAGGAAAATAATGGAAAACAGGAGAAAATGGATTTGAAATATCACAAGTTGAATGTGAGGAGGAAAATGAAGGAAGGTAATGGAAAATCAAGAAAATAGAGGTCTCATTGATAAAAAGGCTTCTGAAGATTAGTTGACGGAATTTTTTCAGTTTATTTTGGGAGCTCTCTCATTATTCTCTCTCTCTCTCTCACACTCTTGGAAACTTAATTTTTCTTAGAGCACTTGGAATTGGAGAAATGAAGGCAAAGAAAGCAAGAAGAAGGAAGGAGAAAGCGAGGAAGAGCAAGATCAAGTAGTTGTAGTGAGATTGTTTGTAGGTATTTATTTGCATGTTTGATTTCCTTGCTAGATATGCATGAATCATATTGAATGTGGTTATTTTTTGTCTTCGCATGCATTTTTCCAAGTGTGAATGTGTTTTCAGCCTAGCCTTCCCATTTCTCGATAGCCATCGTGTGGTGGAGGTCTCATGTTTTAGTTGACCTGGATATTCATATGGATTCAAAGCTAAGTGAGGTGCATGTCCAAATGATATAACACAGAGTTGGTAGGTGTGTTACCTCAGTTTAGGGTTGATTCAGTGTGGATCTAGGTAAATCCTGAGAGGTGGGTGCTCTCCATGAGGCCTAGGAATCTCGGGTCAGGATATACAGTAAAGCATGTAGAGTGGCTCTCACTTTAGGGCCTAGAGATCTGGTGTGGATTGCGATAAAGCCCGAGATACTAGGTGATAGGAAAACTCCTCACGATGTAGGTGGAGAAATCTAGTGCCATCCACGCATTTGTTTGGCGTAGTGACGGGGTGGAGATCATGGTACATCTTGTATGGCATGTTTATTGTGTTGGACTAGTGATACAGTGAGGATTATGGTAAACACTTATTTCTATTTAGGAGGGTGAGGTGGTTTAACCTTGAGATGCCCTAGTTGGTTCTTTCTATTTGAGTTCCACATTCATGTTTGGAATATGACACCAGGGTGAGTGGCTAAAGAGATATTTGGTTCAACCAATCTATGGTCGGGTGGAATGTTGTAGTGCCACATTTGGTTGTTTTTTAAATTCATTAATGAGAAGTTCATTTCCTTGGCATTTGATGTGTAAATGTACTAGTTTATATGTGGATCCTATCGCTGATGTATCCTTAATAGTTATTTTTTTATTATGCTAGTTATAAGCATGTGTTATGGAAATAATGGTGTATGGATCTCCTCATGTCTTTATCTGTAAATGAATCAATGATGTATCTACAACCTAATAGATGATATTTAAGCTAAGGATATAAGGGAACAATGCTTCTTAGCAATTCTCAGATAAGTATGAGACCCCTATGCTTCGATCTACCATTTAGACTTGTAGATTGCATTTGATGCCAAGTGTTTGACATAAAGTCAATCCAAGTTTCAGATTGTTAGGATTATTCCTAGATTTATTTTTTGGTTTATTAACTTTTTCATCTTTATTTTAATGGATTCTGGAAATTACAACAAGTTTTGGGAAGTGGCCGTAATTATGGGCTTGAAAAGTGCCTTAATTTTTGTGGACTCTCGCACAACACTGCTGGAAATAGCCCCTAGATGCAGGAATGTAGGCTTGCGCATGTGTCCAGAGCTTCTTAGACGTAGGAATTTTGGCCCGTGCATGTGTCCAGTGGTCTAAGAGCTCAAAATATCAGTGGGGCCCAAGGGAAGGATTCCTGAATGGTTGGGTTAGCTCTTGGGGGTGTTATTGTGGATGTACAATGTTTGTGTGATGTGATTCCATAAGTTCCACTTCCTTAAGGTCACCTAGGAGGTTGAATCTCATTATAGTATCCTCCCGTCACATGTTTACCCTAGTTGGCCAGTTACTTCACCTGACGTGCTAGGATGGTATTACATAATTATTATAATATTTACATCAAGGAATAATATATCAACAAGTCCTTGTACAAATAGGAAACTTTCCCCACTCGAAAAATATATAACACCTCATCACATATTATTTACAAATGTAAAGGCCTAATTAGCCATAAATAACAACTTATTAAACTAATTAACAAACTACTAGTTGCCAAATTATTCTAATTTAGAAACTTTTCTTCAAACTAAATCATATTGATTTCTAATTTACAGAAGTTTACAATTGGTAAAAATTTAGGACCCCTTTGTGTTGAACAATTATGTTCACTAGGGATGATACTCCTACATCAAAAAGCACCATGGTACAACCGAGTTCTTTCAAACATGAATTGATTTACCTAGATGTAAAGTTTTTCTTTGAGGCATTGGAGAAAATGGAGTGGTTTCTCTAGGGCGTTCCTTAGAGCATTTATGGAAAGAAAAAGAAAGAATTTAATAAATATGGGTTATCCAAGTACTTTGATGGTGTTGAAGGTGATTTTTACTATGCATGCCCCTACCCTCATATGTTAATACATGGTAGTCTTGGGAGGCCCCATAATAGATATGTGTCTTTATTTTTTCCCCTACCATGATTGTGACTTTCAAAGGTTATCACTCACTAATGAGGACCACACAATATTCTTGCGAGACCCATATCCTCATTATTTTCATATATCACTCATCCAAACAATGTAGCCATATAAATGTGCTTTCCCATTACATGAGGGCCCATGAATGTTCTAGGAGGTCTAATAAAGTCACTAGGTCGTAGATATTTGAGCCTGATAATCACACCATTATAGTTTGTTTTTTTGTACAACGGTTGCATTAGTGAAATGCCATGAATATACAGTGATTGTTACAGATAAAAACGATTTGGGAAACACAGTACCAAAGATTGATGCATCATGACTAGATTTTATTGTAATTTGGGAAACACAGTAGCAAAGATTGATGCATCATGACTAGATTTTATTGTGTGTGTGTGTGTGTATGTGTGTGTTTAAGTAGGGGAAATGACTAACCAATAGTAAGGTCTTATATGGGAAAGTAATTCACGAAAAGTATTTGACAATTATAACAACATCGACTTTGGAAAAAAAAAGTTATGGAAAATATGGACGTAATTAAACTTAAAATATAAGACTAGAAATGCATGATTGTACAATTATATTGCAATTATCATCAAACGTCATTTTTAAGATAAATATATGTTAGAACAATTTCCAATATTCCATATATTTTGAAAGCAAAAGACTCCAGAAGATGTACTCCAAGTACTACACATTAGAAAGGGTAGGAGGATAAGGTAATTCATAAATTTTATTAAAAAATACTCAACCCTTTCCTCACTTGGGAAAGAAAAAAAGGAAATCAATGCTAAGGATGCATGTAGAGTTTCAATAATGGATTTCATTACAAATGGAACTTTAATGCTAATTACTACAAGAGTGTTAGAAAAATTGAATAAAATAGTATGGTAGCTTACAATATTTATAGCTCAATTAAATAAGGATAATGAATGTTCTTGTTAACTCATTATTTTTTGGCAGCCCTATCAATATAGACTTCTTGATAATGTGATGGCCAAGCATCACCTGATGCAATGAGTGCTAAATAGACTATTCAAAAATCATGAAAAATTAGTTAGTTACGACTACCTCTCATAAAAATGTTCATATATAAATGAGTTACTTAACAAAATTGAATCCAAAAAATGATATCTAATATAATGCACTCCGAAAACCCCTCATTAATCTCTAACTTTTTCATTATTTTAAAATTTTCTATTCTATTTAATTTTCTTCATCCATATTATAAACATATACATTATTCTTTATATTTTAACACACATATCCTAATACATATTCTAATACTAAATTTACCACAATTAATTTATTAAAATCCAATCCATATCCAATGACCCATCAACAATTTCACATTATATATGTTTTTGGTATTCCAAAACTTTGAAGCACAATTTCACCACATTCATCCCAAAGTTGTCAATAAGAGTATAATTACTAATACTCATATTTGAAAACTATGAATCATAATTAATCATGAAGATTAAAATTATAATTAATAATACACATTTTTCAAAACCATAGTGCATAATTAAGCATGATTACAAACGTATTCGATATAAATTAACCATAAAGTTATAAATGTAAGATGGTGGCCTGGTTTATATTATCTATCTATTGCACCAACTTTCAGTAAAATGTGGCTACTTTGATAGGAAACTTATTCGATGGATCAATAAACTTAACCTACATGCTTTAAACAACGTTGATTAATAGAATATGTAACGGAGCTCTTTCACAAGGGTATTGTAGCCCAGGAATGAAATTGGAGTATCGTTAGGGCTTCTAAGAGTTCAATGATTATTTCTTTTAATTTATTTTATTATTATTATTATTATTATTATTATTATTATATTTTTTTTAAGTAATAATCATCATTATTATAAAATATTAAAAATCAAATTTATTAATAAATTATTAATAATTTTATTTTAATAATTTTGTTAATTAATGAATATTAGCTTATTATATATTATTTGTTTTTAAATTTTAAAAAATAAATCATCCGTATTTAGTGAGTTTTATTTGCCTTTATATGCTATACTCTTTCATGATATACTTTTTAGTTATGTTGAATTCATTGTATAACTCACATCTAGCTAAATATCAAATGATTGTATTAATATATATGTTATTTCAGATATCACTTAAAGAAAGATTTTCAAAGAAGGTTACACCATGTACCTATAATTCCAATTTCAATTCATATGTTATGTGTAATGTCAATTCTTTTCAATAGGAGAATGAAAATCTATTTTATATTATATAAATTATGTTTTTTAATTTTACCCTAAACAAATATCATTTTATTTATTTGTTCACACCAATATAATAGTCAACGGGAATACAAATTTTATGTAAATATTTCAAGAATCGATATATATTGTACAAGTTTTGTTAATCTCATAATAGAGATAATGCATTTTTGGTTTCATTTAAGTAAAATAATGATCATGTTTGGAAAAACTCTATTAAGAATTTGGTGAAATATTTTACCATTAAGTTTTTAAAATTTAGATACAAAATTGCACTATGTGAAATATGTCAACATCACAAATCTAAATTTGAGATTATGATAATGAGAATTGTTGTTTATCTTTATGTATTTAATACATAGTTTTTTTTTCACAATTTAGAATTTAGATTTGGAACTTCTTATTTTTCTGAAAACTCACATTACTTTGATTACCAATTTAATTGGCTCTAAAACTTCTATTTTCTCATATATATAATAAAAAAAATTAAACTTGAAACTTTTCATTTTTTTTTTGAGAACTCACATTATTTTGATTGCTAATTGAGTTGCTCCTAAAACTTCTTATTTTCTTCTTATATATATATATATATATATATATATATATAAAAGTGTAAGTTGCCCCTTAAACTTACTTCTTTATATATATATATATATATATATATATATATATTAAAAATTAGAAAAATTATAAAATATGTTTAAAAAAACTATAAACAAATGTTAATAGAATTATAAATTTAAATATTCTTATACTTATAAATTTAAATATTTTTTTTATTTAATGATATAAAATTTGAAATTCATATTATATTAATGGTATTATTTATTTTTTTTACTTTCATTAGGACTATATCTTCATCATCATATCCAATACATATTAATTTGATCCAGACAAAGAATTGAACCAATAATTTTACATCAAAAAATACCTTAACATAAACACAATGATTATTTATAAAAAGTCTCATAAACCATATCAATGATATTATTAGAAAATCAATATATATTTATTAAATATATTAAGATTCCGAAATATTTTTAGCGTAAATCTTCCTTCAGGTTTTCCAATTCAAAATAAAATTTACATATTACAAAAAACAACGTGAATCTTGAACTTCAAATCAATTTACGCTAATATCTATACACCCATAACACACAATCTAGATTCTTCATCGCTTTTATCATATACTGCTAGAACTATCGCCCTCGACAAACTCCCCAAATGATGCATCGATCAGAACCACCACTACTTCACACCAGACGATCCATTTCCTGGTTTCAGCGCTTTCAGTGCAGTTGGTGGCACGCAGAAGACCATCGTTACTCCTTCTTGCTCTGGTGGAGGCAGGACTAAAATGGGGAAGGCCAAAAATTTACCAGGCCGAGCAAGAATTGGCTCGCCCCACCCAAAGTCGACTTCATTAAATCCCAACCATCTCCAATCAGTAACAACCGTGTCTTGGCTCGCCCCACCCAAAGTCGACTTCATTAAATCCCCCCCATCTCCAATCAGTAACAAATGTTTTATATGCATCCCAAACCTAAAGCATTGCCATAGTATCCCTCTGCAAGGGGGGTTTCAACGCACTCCTCACGTCAACCCCGAAAATAAGTCTGACAGCGCGATTACCAGGAATTCCCAGAGCCATTATTTTCGCTCGCCACGCCAACGCAGTTACAACTTCAAA
Source organism: Pinus albicaulis (assembly GCA_034641835.2). Lineage (NCBI taxonomy): Eukaryota > Viridiplantae > Streptophyta > Pinopsida > Pinales > Pinaceae > Pinus > Pinus albicaulis. The sequence continues at coordinate 1,265,701,028 of CM076578.1, read as the reverse complement.
CGTGCTACAATTTTCCTTCAGCTCTTCTGATATGGGTTGTTTTATCCTTTGTAAAGCATCGGAGGTGAAGAAAAACGAGGAGTTCACCAGGTCGTTAGCTTTCAAAGTAGCCTGATCCATGGCAGAATCAGGGGTTGATGAGGAATCCACTCACTAACTCGTCAGGCGCTTCTAAAATGCACTGTAAGATGCTGGTGGGGTTTGAGAACTTTCTTTGCCATACTGCTTCAATGGAAAGCTTCAGCCTCCTCTCTAGCAATCTCTGCAACTCCCTTAAGAAATCAGTGCTGCCCTCACTCACACACACACTATGGTTGAAATTGCCACCAAGAACAAGGCCCCCGCAATTGAAGCGCGTTACCTATTATTTTCAAAATTGAAAAGAAAAGCCAATCCATTAAAATCTTATTCTATCATGAGGTTTGTGAAAGGTTTTACATACATAGCGATTGAGTGTTTGGTCTTAGATAAATGTTGATGGGGTGTTTTGTCTTAGATAAATAGTGATTGGGCTTTTTGTTAAGAGTCTTTTTGATGTGAAGTAAAGAGAGATTCATGAATGAGATTTTGGATAGATGATGATTGGGTGCTTGGTCTTGAATCAATGGTGATTGTGTGTTTTGTTAAGTCTCTTGATGTGAAGTAGAGGGAAATATGTGAATGAGCTTTTGGATAGATGGTGATTGGGTGCTTGGTGTTGGATAAATAGTGATTGGGTGTTTTGTTAAGAGTCTCTTTGATGTGAAGTAGAGGAAGATCTATGAATAAGGTTTTGGATAGATGGTGATTGGATGCTTGGTCTTGGATAAATGGTGATTGGGTGTTTTGTTAAGAGTTCTCAGATGTGAAGTAGAGGGAGATATTTGAATGAGGTTTTTAATAGATGTGGTGATTGGGTGCTTGGTCTTGGATAAATTTTTATCAGGTTTTGTTAAGAGTCTCCTTAATGCGAAATAGAGAAAGATAAGATTTTGGAGAAATGGTGATTGGGTGCTTGGTCTTGGAAAATAGTGATTAGGTGTTTTGTTAAGAGTGGCTGAAGGGAAGTAGAGGGAGATCTCGTGGAATGAATTTTTGATACATGGTGGGATTGGGTGTTTGGTCTTGGATAAATAGTGATTGGGTGTTTTGTTAAGAGTCTCCTTGATGTAAAGTAGAGGGAGATCTGTGGAATGAGGTTTTGGATAGATGATGATTGGGTGTCATCTTGGATAAATGGTGATTGGGTGTTTTGTTAAGAGTCTCCTTGATGTGAATTAGAGGGAGGTTTTGGATAGATGGTGATTGGGTGCTTGGTCTTGAATAAATAGTGATTGGGTGTTTTGTTAAGAGTCTCCTTGATATGAAGTAGAGTGAGATCTATGAATAAGACTATGGATAGATGGTAATTGGGTGCTTGGTCTTGGATAAATAATGATTGGGTGTTTTGTTAAGAGTCTCCTTAATGTGAAGTAGAAAGAGATCTGTGAATAAAGTTTTGGATAGATGGTGATTAGATGCTTAGTCTTGGATAAATCATAATTAAGTGTTTTGACAAGAATCTCTTTAATGTAAAGTCAACACTTCAAAAAATGTAATCCTGCCACACTTTAAAAATACTCAAAAATATAAACAATGAAGTTTTACGGAATACGACCAAGGGGCTTCCTCGAACTCATAGCACCTGATCGAGCAGAGAGTCAAATGAGAGTTTCTGGTTGTTCCAATATCCCCAACTGTGAAAGACTGGTGTCCATGGCGGCTTCAACGAAAAGGGCACCCTCTCCCGTGCACTCTACTTGAGTTTTTGACCATCTTGGGTTTTCTTTACCCTAACACCTGCCAATGGGTAATAGTAATTCAATGCTTCTGACAGTGCATCCTGAATGATTTTCGTTAAGATTTTGGTCATTATGAGGACCATTATTGTATACCAGCAATGCATCAAATCTTATTCTCATGAATAGATGGTCGTCCATATTAGAAAGATAGAGGACAGTTTTTGGGAGATGGCCGGGAAGGTGGTACCGTTACTTTTACAGGAACCTGAACCTGGGAGCAATATTCCTTCATTTCAAGGCTCCCCATTGATCAACCCTAATCTTCGACCACGCCTTGAGCTTCTTCTTCAGCAGCCCTACTTCACAACGTGTGAAGTAATGGTGATGATCCTGTTAAATAGATGGAATTTGCTTGATTTCTACCTAATTGTGTGGACTTGCGCGGATTGTTACCTAACTGTCACACTGCATAAAAATTTTGGGTTCTTGGAACCTAAAGGAAGAATGGCACTTGCACACAAAAGTCAAACTGTCTGCAATCTTTTGAATTTCTTAAAGGATGAAACTTGTAAACAAAAGTTAATTTGACAGCAATCTATCTTTCAATTTGCTTGCCTGTTTTTGAGTTTTTTATTAAACCCTCGCTCCCGAAGCAAGGTACGCATGTTTTTTTAATGCGTATTAACAGTGAGATAAACGTTTTGATCATCGATATGTTAATCCTGTATTCAATCTTGTGATATACATGTCGTTGTTGGTTTGAATTTCTCTCGAATCACAGCTTAGTAGATAATACTGCCATCATAAATGGAATTTATGTATATTGTTATTATTTTATAAAGAAATATGTTTATAGATATTGTGATTATTATTATTATATAAATTAAATGGTTGTCAGATGATGTTGATGGGTATCAAATTTGAATGAATTTATTTTATAACACATTTTTGTTAGGTATGAGACTCAATTAAAATTAAAATTTTCTTGACTTATGGTATTTGTAGCCCATGGTAATGGGTTTATGTATTGTAATGAAATTTTTTTTAAAGAGGGGCGTAAGTATAAAGGAAGTGGGTAAAAGGAAAATTGAAGCTAGTGAAATGTAATATGTTCTCATTGTTATTCAAAATAAAATAGTTATTAATTTTTCTCCTAGTGATATGGTTTTCTAGGTAAATAGTGTTTGTAATCGTATGAGTTAATTTTTTTTTAGTTATATCTTGTGTATAGTTCAAAATTTTATTTTCAATTCATTTTTTCCGTTGTCTTCTATTAATATGTGGTATCATCATTGTAGTTGTGTAAGCAAGGAAATATAGAGAGTAATATATTAAGCTATATAGAAAACTAAATGGAGCTAATTTCACCTTATGCAAATCTCGTAAGGAGAATATTTTGATTATGAATAATCAATATTTTCCAATAATAAGGTGTGGCAAAAAATGCTCAACAATGACAAATGGAAACTTGATTTTTTTTGATAGGGAAGACCATTACCCCAATGCGTTAGTTCTTAGCAAATAGTATCTACTTTAATATACTGGGTGAGAAGACAACATAAGGGGCTAAGGGAGAAGTTGCATGATTTGTTTGAGAAGAATAAACCTTCAAATAAATTGTAGAAATGCTATACAACCTTAAGGTGAAGGAGGGTGCTTTCATTATGCATCATTCACCAAATTTAATATAATTACCAAATAACTTGCCTATGTCAAAATAATTTTGGACGATGAACTAAAAGCTAACCTACTTATATGTTCCTGTATGCTACAGCCGAGAGAAGCACAAGAGTTGGTGAGCACTTCAACACCCGTTGGGACATTAGAGTTTGATGATGTTAGTATTACTTAATGAATGAGTTGTGATGCAAACTGGCTTTTGGAAAATAAGGAGGAGAAGCTTTAGCATTAAATGATTGTAGATGGAAAATTGAAGGGAGGAGATATGCATTTTTTTTTTTTTTTCTTCGAGTAAGGCTAATTCTATTAAGAGAAAAACATATGGTACAATCAGTCATTGCATGCAAGTGAAGCCAGTAGGGCGTGTGGGATCCGAAGGAGAAAGGCTATCAACCCCGTCTGTATCAGCCTAAGGAAAGAGCAACAAGATAACAAGGAAGCAGTAAATTACGAGAGTCGTGGACAGAGGTATCTATCGAGAATGGGTGGATACCCAACCGACATGTTTTCCTTTTTTTCTGCTTACTTTGACCCAATCAAAGGAACTCGGCCGTACGAGACCAACGGAAGACTATTCTCGCACTAAGGGCTAACATTTACGTAGCCGCAGGATGAAGACACATGTGAGCGTTACTGACTTAATGGAGGGGCCGTAGATCCGCAAGACCGCAAGTATGGCCCATCGAAGTCCCAAAATTCTCCCCATCAAAGATCACCCCTCTCCTCATCCAAGCCGGAGGAGGTTGTGTCCTCCAAAGGGGGGAGGAACACAAGAATTCCGCTTCTTAGGATTTGGATTGTGATTGGGATTCATCTTTTTGCTGGGGAACTCGAGTGCAAGAATTTTGGAGATGCCTGTCAGATGAAAATGGCAACACTAAGGCCAGATTTTCGTAGTCCAAGGTTTGTGTCCATGGAAGTCCCCAATTTTGAGGTTGATCCTGATCCTACAGACTTTGTCGATGTCTATTTCTCGCATAACTCGTAGGTGTAGAGTCCATTCTCCTTTCAAGGTATTTGTAGAGAGATAGTGTCTCAAGGTGTTCTGTAATGCATACAAATACTGAGATATGCCATAGATGTGTCAGAAGGTTAGAGGCCCAACCCAGATGGGTATTTTGGTGATGACTCACAGAGAGGGGTTTCAAAATCTAGAAACTAAGGGTGAGTGAAAAGCCCACTGTGAGCCCCAACCAAGGGCCTCCCTGCTAAGGCTTTCTGCACCCTCTTCACTACTTTAAAATCCACAATGAAGAAGCCTTTGGAGCATAAGAAGATCCCCGTATTTAGTAGTCCAAATGGAGTGAATCCATTGGTATAAATGTGTTGTTTTAGGTCATAGGCCAGTCGAATCTCGATATTAATGCGTTTCTCGCAAACTGATAATGATCGGTGTTTACGATGAGAGAGTTCAATAGGAAGGAACTTTCTCCAATTTATCCACCAAAATGGTTTGGGAGCCATGTAGGGTTGAGCACTTTCAAGAATTTCTCAGGGGCTGATCGCATCCTTAAGGAATCGTACCTTTGTATGAGAAAGGAGGAGGTGAGAGGTCTCCATTCATGCCTCCTCTTGTGACGTAAGAGTAAATACACAGAAGCATTTCTTTTCCAATACAATAAAAGGAGAGGGGAAAGATCCTTCACCAAGCATTCGATACGTTAGTCTCTAAGTGAGGGGAAGGAACTCAGCCTATGTTCAAGTTTGCGCAAAGAACCCGTACTAGATCTCAGGCACGCACCCAAAGCAGTTAATGTTTTTGCCGTAAAGGAGAGGACTTGGATCTGAGTGCTGTGTGCCTACTGCTTTGATCTACAGGTTCGTGAAGTTAAAAAGACCGCTTCGCAAAATGGAAGAGGTGAGTCCGGCCCACCCGCCGAACCCATATTCCCCTTAGGGCATGATATTCTAAAACATCCACTGTCCAGCCATAATCAACGACGTGGAGACATAAACTTGTTTGGGCACTTCTTTGAAGCAAAGAAATAATCACCGTAGAGAACCTCGATATCTTTGTCCATCAAAACTGCCAGCGCCTAAAGAGGGAGTATGACTCAAGACGGAGCTACACTTCGAAAACCTTGTTTTAATGTATGACGATGGTAACAGAGTTTCTCAAAATATTTTCAAAGAATGGGCACTCACCACCCATATCCGCATCCTAGTTTGTAGGAGCCATAATGATGCAGAGCACCTGACCAAGCAAGAATGTGGGAAAACCCGTCCACATGTTGTGGCCTATCAGTAGAATTTTATTACTGTTTTGTCTCAATCTCTGCTTTCTTTACCGAGGAGTGTCGATTTCACAAATAATGTAGTTATTATTGGATAAGATTTGTTATAATGGTGTGTGTGTGGAGTGCAAGTAGATAGAGATTATTTGTTAGAATTTTAAAATTAGGAAGATTATATCTATTTGTTAGCAGAAGCAGGGAGATAGCTTGTATTAAATGAAGAGATTTTCTTCAGAGAGGCAGAGCGTAGGTGTGGTGTGACCGTTTGTTTTCAAGTAAAACAATCAAATAGAGGACTCGTGTTTTTTTAATGAAAACCGGGAGATCACTTTGTGTGAAGTCATCGAAACAAATCTCTGCTTTTATTATCAAAATAAGTATTTATGAATGAAAAAAATATTGTTTGCGCTAAGGTGATGGTAATCTCGTGTTATAAATGTAACGTATTTGATTCAATTAAGTAATACGTAACTGAACGAAGCATGCAGATTTTATAAGGCATTACACATGGATTGGTTCCTTCACTTTCTACCTCCCATCAAAAAGAGATGTCGCTCCTATCAAACCGAAGAAGTCGCCTCTTCAAATCGCCTTAAAATATGACCTTATCTATGCCTAGTTTGGTTAGTGTTTACACTGTCCTTCCCGATCTCCCTGGGCCTGGGGGCATTTAGTCGCCTCCAGGACCTCTCACTCGGGCCGACTGTATTGTTGAGTCCCTAATTTGTCTCTCTTCCATACACTTTTCCATATCTCTTTCACTCACCCAAACCTCCAAAATTGTCAAATATCATGTGCAAAAGGGTATCTAACATGGTTTTTAATTATGTTTGTGTGTTTTCTATTTTGATTTAGATTTTGTCTGTTCATACACCATAAACTTGTCACTTTCTTCACTGCAATTCTCTCCAATTATTTTGTGGAAATCAATGTTACGTGTCAACGAAGGAAACGAGCCACATGGGCAAAGTTAGGAATGACAAGGACATGGTTCGTCTCATTGGTTCAAGTAATTGCTGAAGAAAGTCATGGTCAAAGCCATCCACGTGGAAGTCAACTGTGAGTTCTATGTCGGCTGACTCTGTTATGGCATAGAAAGATCCATACCGCCGTTTCCAAGCTTACTGGAGGATAATTGACATCTCAGGTAAAGTTCGAGTTGAATTTAAGCGCCCACCTTCCATAGATCCGTTTTCCAACATGGCCATACTCCTAAATCCGTGGCCTTAGTGGTCTACGTGGTCAGTCATATCATAAACTTCAGGAGACACACATTTTATTGCTTTATAAAGAGCGTTGCATACGCACGTAGAGTTAGTGAATAGGAGTTGATAGTTGTTAAGTTGATATCCGTTAAGTTGATGTGCGTACTGCTATGCAGGATTACACGCCTGGAGCCGTAATACCACCAAAATTTCGTAATGACTTTCTTTTAATGTGAAGAACTCTCCGTTTCAACTTAATTCGTGTTTGAAGATCATACCGTAGTCACAGAGGGCCCCCGTCACCCGAGGTTCGTATTAATGTATATATTTTTATTTCATTTTTTTACAAATATTGTATCATAACCCATTACATGTTCATATATTTCATAGTTGTTTTATTTCTGCTCATACACGCTTGTAATTTCCATTGTGCATTCCCGCTTTTTATGTTTTTATGATTGTTAAAATATCGACTGGCTTTCAGTGGTGTTTTAGTAGACAATGGGCATTTTCAGGTAGTATTTTTGCTAATGATATGAAACTCGATATTGTTCGCTGCCAGTTTTCTTTCACGCCTTTTTGTTTAACTTCAGTTTTGTTTTGTGCACTTCTGGCTTTGTTTATCTCGATTCAAGTAGCTTAAAATTAGACATATTAAGCTACTCATAGTGTCTTCGCCACTCCAGCTGCTGCACTGACTGGAGTGGTGAGGGGTCGATATGAAGTGTGTAGTTTAGTATTAGTTTCTTTTTCCGCAACTTAGATATATTGAATCATGTATGACATCTTCAATTGCTCTCCGAAAGCCACACTGACCGATGGCGAGGGATTGAATCATGTGTGTATGGTTTAGTATTAGTTTACTTTCTTAAAATTAAATACCGCTTACACAAGTTGTTTATGATTACTTCCGCAAGTCATAGTCTGGTCTAATGATGAAGGGTCAAAAATGAATTGATGTAATCTGAGATTTAGATTTTCATTGCAATTTTGAATTTCCATAAGCGTAGTTTCTTTTGTGTTCAAATAAGAAGAATAGTTTAGTTTTCATATTCACTAGTTTCTTGTTTTGATTCATTAGATTAACAACACTTTCCATTTCAAAGAAATTTACTTTCTTTGTCATTTGTAATTTCAATTTGCTTTAAAGTTTCTGAGATTGGTAAATCATTATAGGGGATATCACTTCCTTGAACAATTATAACCAAGCTTGTTTTTCACTTTAGAATTTCCATTTTACCTTAGAAAGACCATAAACTACAAAAAGTTAAGAAAGAGGTTATCTGCACATATAGTGCGCTGCACTTCATCACCACTTTACTATCTTGATTGACAATTAAATGCAGCAATGAGACACACTAAATTGACCAAACATTTTGGCGCTGCTGCTCTGGGAAGTGTAACTAGGTAGCCAATTTCTAAAAAAAAACACATAAAATCATAAAAGAAGGGAAAACTTGATAACTTCTTGAAGTATGCTCTCCTCTTGCACTCTGTGATCCATGATCAAAGAGAGTTATTGGTTTAGTAATTTCTTAAGTATGCTCTCTTCTTAATCGCATGTGATCCTGAAGATCAGAAGAGAATTATTAGCCCAACTTTTATTAAAAAAAATATAAAATGACATGCATAGAGCAAGAGATTCTAGGGGAAGGTTTATAGCTAAAGCCAAGAGTTCGATTTTTTACAACTCCATCTTCTTCAAGGCATAGACCCGATTCACCATCATCTACCCCTAGCCTTAAGATTTTTGGAAGTCAAAGAACAAATTTAATTAGAGGATTCCTCCTCACACCACCTACTAAAGCCTACTTAGAAAACAAAGAAAATTTCTTCTCATCCTTCCTTGATAGAAGAACTAGAGGACTGAAAAGGACTCTAAAGAAACTATCATGCAAGGTGAGGAAGTAATAAATAGAGGTGAAGGTAGGAGAGGAGAGATAATGAAGATAACAATGGTGAAGGAAATAATGGTAGAAATAGGGACGTATTTTCTTCGGATTCTATAGTTGACGAGAAAACTCATGCAACAATGAAAAATATTTCACCATCTCTGCTCTCCCTAACTTTTATGGATTACGAATCGAAGATCTCAAACATTGCTTGAGTTTGAAAGTAGTGGCCGAACTTATACCATATGGAAGATTCTCAAAAACTCAAATCGAAGCTTCAACTTTGAAGGATCCGCTTTGGAAATGGTTCATGGGACTAGCCACTCAATCTATCGTGATCAATGATATGAAACAAACATTTTTGGATAGATACTTGGACTATTGTATGCCCACTCAATCATATGGAGTTGAGGTATTCAAAATGATGCAAAAAGAAGATGAAAATTTGGAAGACTTAATTGAAAGATTTCAATACAACTTGAAAAGAGCAAAGATGAGCAACTTAGATAATGAAACCTTGAAAGCCTCTCATTGAAAGCCATTAGAGATGAATGATAGAAATTTTTTAAACATGATGGGTAAAGGAGACATTTCTCAACCCCCATTTCATGATATAAATGTAATCCATGTATCCACCCTCAAGGGGAAGATCTAAACTGAAAAGGCCTAGGATTCTTCATGAAAGGCTAACAAATCAAGAACTGGACTGCAAGAAGTAGGCGTAGATTGGTAATATGCTTGATGAGTTTAAAACTGGATATCTAGGGTCTTAGTGAACAACTAGACACCTCTTAAAATCCAAAACAAGCGTAGCTGCAATTGCATGCTTTGGCCATCTTTTGTCCGAAATGTAGAAAGAAATATGCTTAAGGAATGTCCCTCGATGCAAAAGTTGTAGAAACATGTATGATTTGCTCAGAAATCATGAAATCAAGGATTGTCCTTCAACTTCGGACTCAAAGTCACAAGAAGATCCAAATTCAATAGAATTTTCCTGTTTGCCCATGAGACTCATGGTGGATTAACAAATTCCAAGGGTTTAATAACCCTATGAATCTTCATAAAACCCACCAAATTGACTCCTTGGCAACAACCTTGGCCTCAACATCAAAACTCATATCAGCTATGGGGTACAAGGGATGCAAAATCTGAGGGAGATTTGTCAATTTCGGATCAATATCCTCCATCTTTTCAAAACCAACAAGCTCCACAATTTCCAAGCCAAAATCCACAACAACTTTCTACCGTCATTTCCACAACATCAACCTTCTCAACAAAATACAAATCCTCAACTCATGCTCCCATACCACTGTGAAGACAAATCAACTTCCAAATTTCTACCCATTGCCAAATCCTAACAATAAGAATCCTCAAACTACTTATATGGTAGAAGGACAACAATTCCTTACCTATATGATTGTTCCTCTCAACGATGTACAACTCAGATCCGGATGAAAATCCCTTCTATAGACATTCAAGAGCAAGATACCTCCCAGAGGACTCTTCAAGTCAATATGGCTCGAGGAAGAATCTCTTCAAAAATTCAAAATTCAAAAAGAAAGAAAAGCTAGCATCCACAACTCCTATAGTTGAGCAACATGTATCTTCATCTACACCTCTTTCCTAGAAGACTACAAATTCGATAAGGGGTGGAAAACAATGGTTGCCTAACTATGACTTTCAGATGAATTGGAAGAATGTTTGTATCAAGATTCCATTGCTACAAGCCATTCGAGAAATTCCTATTCTAGCAAAAACCATAAAGGAGTTGAGTTTCAAAAGACCCAGAAGAAAGCTAAAGGACACAAGAAGAATCCACCGTAGAAAGATTGCACATTATGATGGGGAAAATTTCATGTAGAAGTATGTAGATCCCCTGAAGTCCAATTTTCAAGACACATATAAAATGGGATAGAAATTCAAACACATTGATTGACTTAGGGGTCGCTTATCAACATTATGAGTAGACAGACTATGGAACAGTTTAAAACTTCCTAACCTTCTTTTACACCTACTTTATTAAAACTTGCAGATCGACGTTACAAACCATGGTGTATTAGAGAAGATATTTCACTCTCCTTAGATTTCAGAATATCCAGACTTTATGATTTTGACCTTAAAAGTAATCTATACATCCAATACCTTAGGAAGACCTTGGTCGTCACCGATGCTTTTATTAGTTGTAGATCTCGGAGACAAGGTACATTTCTAATGGTAATTCATAAAGAAATTCAATTTGTATCCTCCTGCTAAAGAGCAATTACAGAAATAGGAGACAATGAATGGTCGATGATGAGAACACTATACAACCTCGGGTTTTACCATTTCTCTGAGATTAGTGAGGATAGTCAAATTCTAACACATTAGAAAATTTTGAGATAACTTCTAATATGACCCCACACAATTTCAAACTTGAATCATAGAATATTTATCATCAAGACAAATGTCTTCATCGGTGGGAAGAATTTGGTAATTGCTTTTGAGATTTCCTACTTAAAAGACATTAAATATCAACAAACATCCGGGAGAAGTCACAACAAGAAGAACCAATCCGTAATCTTGCAAAACATTCTACCGCATTTGCATGGGAGTATACCGACATGAAGGGTATTGATCCTAAGACTTGCATCCATCATATCTATATTGAGGAAAACAGTAGACCAATCAGACAACCTCAAAGAAGGATGAATCCAAATCTTAGGGAGATAGTGAAAGAAGAGTCTAAAAACTTCTCAATGTAAACTTCATTTATCCAATTTCAGAGCAGTCGATGGGTTTCTCCTTTGGTTATAGTACCTAAAAAGAATGGTAAATGGAGAGTATGCATTGATTACAGGGAGTTCAACAGCAACTTTGGAAGGATCACTTTCCTTTTGCCTTTTATCGATCGTATTAGATACATTAAAGGTGTAAAAAGCACTTTTCATTTTTGGATGGTTTTAGTGGCTATAATCAAATTCGTAGCACCCGAAGATCAAGATAAGACCACATTTACTTGTCCATGGGGAACTTTGCCTACCGAGTGCTTCTTTTGGGTTATGTAATGCACTCGCAACATTCCAAAGAGCAAGATTTTTAGGAATTCTTCTGATCTAATCCATGATTGTGTAGAGTTTATATGGATGATTTGCCAGCTTATGGTAATTCATTTGAAGAGGCATTAGAAAATTTGGAAAAAGTTCTCATAAGATGTAAAGAAACAAACCTTTCATTAAGCCATGAAAAATGCTTCTTTATGATGTTTATCAAGGGATTGTTTTAGGACATCATATTTCAGGAGATGGAATTAAAGCTATAGATCAAAAGTTGGTCATCTCCAAGTTGCCTATTCCAAATTGTCAAAGAGATGTTAGAAGTTTTCTAGGATTTATCGGTTACTATAGAAGATTTATAGAAAACTTCACTAAAATAGCATCTCCACTCTTCAAGTTGCTTACAAAAAGACCGTGAATTTAAATGGGATCCGATTGTCAATCCGCTTTTGAAACTTTGAAACAAGAATATCCGAAGCACCTATCTTGAGAGGACCAAATTGGAAACTTCCTTCCTATATTTCTACAGATAGTCAGACACACTCTTGAGTCAGACTGGGTCAAAAAGATTTAATTTTTATGCCATTTATTACACCCGTAAAAATTTGACTCTGCTGGTAGTTGAATTATACCGTGATCGAAAAAGAATTTTAGTCAGTTGTTCATAAATAAGTTTAGACATTACATAACAAAGCATGAAACTTTTTATTCATAATGACCATTCTGCAATTAGATATTTAATGAACAAACTCGTTACTAATGGCAAGAGTGACAAGATGGCTTTACTTTTGCAAGAATTCAATATTACCGTGTTAGATAGACCAGAAATGGCGTAGTCGATTTTGTTCAGAATTCAAAATACTAAAGAAGATTCTCCCGAGAAGATAAGTTTCCTCGATGAATATTTGTTTGGTAAAAGAATTATTAAGACCCCTTGGTATGCAGATATTGCTAACTATTTGGTTACAGTGGAAACTACCTTCACATTTATTTCCAAGAGAAAAACGAAAAATTATTCAGGAGAGTTCAAGATATTCATGGATTTCTAACGAATTGTTTAAAATTAAAAATGATCTGTGATCAAGATGTCGTGAAGATGAAATGCCTCGATATTCTTAAGGCATGTCATGATGAACTATGGGCGACACTTTATGGATAAAAGGACGGCCTATAAAATCCTTTCCTTGGGATATTATTGGCCTTCTTCAAAGATGCAAAACAATATGTCAAAAGGTGTGGATAGCTGCTAAAGAGTAGGAAACCTACCCCTTCAAATGAAATTCCATTGCAAACACATGTGCACTCATCAACCTTTCAAAAAATGGGCTTTAGATTCTATCGAATCGATTAATCCACCATCTAAGCAAAAGAAGTATATATTGGTTTGCACTCATTATGTTACTAAATGGGTAGAAGCTAAAGCATTAGTATCTGCCATCGAAATTCGCTTGTTCATTTTTCTTTATGAGGATATTTTTACTGCTTTTGGTGCCCCAAGAGAAATTGTAACAGATCAAAGGGAGCCAATTCACATCAAATTTGGTGGAGAAGTTGATGGAAGAATACAAAACTGCTACGTAAAAATCTACTCCTTACCATCCACAAGCAAATGGTCAAGTGAGTCCACAAACAAAGTTCTTGAAAGTATCATCACCAAAACTGCTCATCTACATAGAAGAGATTGGGCAGATAGGCTTCCGTAAGCCTTGTGGGCTCTGCTGCATCCACATGGAGGAATACAACAGACATTCTCCCTATGAACTTGTTTATGGGAAAGAAGTCTTGTTCCCCATTGAGTTCCAAGTCAAGACTCAAGCATATGTGGGTCAGCTGGGAATGGACTTATCAAGCTCAAAAGCATAGAATGGAGCAATTGAATGAGCTAGAGGAGATCGACAAGAAGTAATTTAAGAACCGATATAGTTCAATATCAAAGAACTAAGTGGCATGACAAATATATCAAAGAGAAGAAGTTTCAAGAAGGAGATTGGGCATTGTTATTTGACTCAAGTTTAAATACTTTCTCAAGGGAAATTTCGTACTCATTGGCTTGACCATATGAGATTGACAAGGTCTTTAACAATGGAGCCGTAAGAATCAAGACCATTGATGAGTTTCAACTCTCTTTTAGTGAATGGCCATAGATTGAAAGTTTATCATAAGCCACTTTCTAAAGAGGATTTTGTCAAGTTGTTTCGTTGGAAAGTTCTCCCAATCGCCGGTGCGAAGAATCCTTCTTTCTCTACTAAGCCAGTTTTTTTTTTTCTATTAAAAAAAAAAAAAAAAAAAAAAAAAAAAAAAAAAAGAGAAGAAAATGGTATAAGCCCGAAACCAATCATCGATTGGCAATGGTATGTAAAATATGGGGGTGAAAAACTGTGATACCCACACTTATATATTTTCCAAAAAAATTCTGCCTTTTATTCTCATTTTATCTCACCACCCACTCCATTTCATTCCGCCATTTTCATTTCATTTCATTTCTCATTTCACTTCATTCCACTTCATCTCATCCATTCCATCAACAAAATCTTCATGACCATTTCCACCGGTCATTTGTCATTTGTTCATTTCTATTTCAGCCAAGTAATAGCCGTGTCGGGTCACACTGACATCCGTTTCCGCAAATGACTCGCTTCAGCCTGCATGCATTCCGCAAATGCTACTACTCGTTTTCAAAAAGAATGCATGTTTAGTCGTTGTTTTCATAAAATCAGAAATAAAATGCAGAGAGGATCAATGGGACATTCAAGACACTAATGAAGATCAATCACTTGAAGAACAAGGGGCAAAAGCAAGGATTCCAAAGGTATGAATAAAGTTTATTTCAAATAGTATAAAAGACACATTTTTATGTAATTTTAAACTATGAGCTCTACCCATAACGCGCAATGATTATATTGACAAATCGTAACCCTCCACGATCTCTATGTTATCCTCTGCATTTATTTACAAACGACTTCATTATTGAAATTCCGACTCTTACTCATGTCTTTCAAATAGCCCACCTAAGATAATGATACGTATTTGAGTTGACAAAGGACTCTTACAAGCCGCATAACTCCATAATCATCGATTGAAACGTGTTCATATTTATGACACAAGCCACCAAAAATTCAAAATGCGGGTCGAATGCATTATGCTTTGTTAACTCCTTTGTCGTTTCTCCTGTCGTGTTACAAAACCTCACTCTACTCATTCTCATTCCCTCGTTCACTCCATTCCGTCTTTACTCACTCTCATTCCCGAATATTCACCTACGCCTTATTCCATTCTCGTGTATGGTGCTCATTTCCGTTTTGTGATAACATCCCCACGCATTGTGCTCGACTCCTGTATTCCATCGTTCTACTCCGCTTAAACCCTCACAGAGGCAAGCCGTGTGAAGCTACGTAGAAGTAAAATGGGAAAATTATTAAGTGGCAGAGCCTAAGGACCGGGTTCATAGGAGGGATTTCCACAAGCAAAAGTGAGATGTTGAGAAAGCTAAATGGCCGCTTTATTCAGAAATTCCTGGGTTACCATGAGAAGTTACCAAAGCGTTTGCAAGATCATTTGATGGCTCCTGAAGGCATGGGAGACCTCAAGTTTTTGGTTAATGAAGCATCAATAGCAAGAGCTACGTAAATTTTTCAGAAGGAGAACTGGTTCAAAACAAAAGTATCGTTGATGAGGCATGGAGAACAATCCTCCGAAATCAAGGTATGGATATCACCGTTTTTCAAAAGAGAATTCCATGGCATGCAATAAAGATGAATGGGCCACTTTATTAAGCCCATTGTTCAGAAATCATCAGCATGTGAAGGCCGCTTGGCTCTATGTACATGTATCATACTAGGATATTGATGAATTTCCTTGAAAACCAAATCCTCAATCTTCCTTATTTCTATTCAATAGCTTTGAAGAAAATGGTCATGGATCGGTGCAAAAACACCTAGGAGATGTAGAGCCTCATTTTTATATCATCATGGGCTTATAAAAATTTTGATTGAAAAGGAGCTAAAAGAAAGAAAAGATACTTGGGAACACCTAGTAAGAAACTTTTGAAGAACTCTCGTGAAATTTCAAGGCATCCAATTAGAAGGAGAAGTAAGAAAATGGATGTTGGAAACCCAAGATGCTCCTACACCAGAAGTTCCCGCAGCCTAGCACAAAGAAAAAGAAGTAGAAGGCAGTGAATGAAGAGATGAAATCCAAGACACTTCTACTATTACTATGAAGAAAAATGATAGAGAAGAGAGATTGGTAAAAAGGAAGAAGAAGGAAATCAAAATTGAAGCCAATAGTATCAAAAGGGAAAGAAATTGTTGAGGTCGGGCTCCATAAAACTTTTCTTCCTCAAGAAGAAGATCACCAAATTTATCCGAGAGATTAATTTTTCTTCAAAAAACACTATCTCTATCTAAAAGGCAAAAACAGAAAACAAGAACAAAAGGGTAATGTACCATGTGCCATGAGGAGAAGCAAGCAGCTTAAGGGAAAACCGAGAAAACACAAATTAAAGGTCCTCATTTCATTGATTTGGGTGAAGAGACATCTCACGCCTCCAACCGACCATAGTCCATTTCGGGCTCGCTAGTGAACCCGACTCCTTCACTCCCAATCGTACAATGAGCGTACTCCATCTTATTCTCAAAATATTGATGAAAGTTCTCCTGCCAAATTTTGAACATAATTCTCCTCATAAAGATTTTTTGAGGATGTACCAATGAAAAAGACAATTTAAGTAGACCCCAAAACAAAGCAGGAGGTCTATGTGTATCATATAGAATCCCCCGAGAAGGCGTGCCCAAGGTGTCCAAGCACCCTTCTATTCCCAGCCCCTCCTACATTGCAGGATAACTTGGTTCACCATTAAAACAGAGATTTTTGAGCTTGAGCTTTTGAATCGCATATCAAATGAAAATGAAACATTCAAAGAGCAAGAAAATCGGACAAGATTATCCATGACAATACTATGTTACATTTGGGTATTTGGCAAAAGAAAATAAGAAGCTAAAAGGAAATGCCAAAAAATTGAGTAGCACTTGTGAATATCAAAATTCGTGCCTCATGAAGAAACCTGCACGATGGCGGGTGATCAAAGAAGAAGAGAAGGGGGTTAGATGTGTTGGCTGAAGTATCACAGCATAAGGAATTGAACAAAGAGTGTCAAAATTTTGGTTGCATGAGGACATGCAACACTGCCAAAGGGGTATGTTGAGTCCTAAATTTGTTCCTCTTCCCATACACTTTTCCATATCTCTTTCACTCAACCTAAACCTCCAAAATTGTCAATATCATGTGCAAAAGGGTATCTAACATGGTTTTTAATTATGTTTTTGTGCTTTCTATTTGATTTAGATTTTGTTCATACAATTGCGGAAACTTGCCACTTTCCGCAGCTGCTGCAACTTTCCACAGCTATTTTGTGGAATTATATGCTACAGGTGTCTACAAAGGAAATGAGCCACATGGGCAGGCTAGGAATGACGAGGACATGGTTCGTGTCCTATTGGTTCAAGTAAATTCGTCAAAGGAAGCCGCGGTCAAAGCCATCCACGTGGAAGTCAACTATGGAGTTCTATGTCGGCTGGACTCTGTTTCGTGGCATATAAACATCCATACGACCGTTTCCAAGCTTGCGGAGGTTAATTGACATCTGTGCAAAGTTATGGAGTTGAATTCAAGCGCCCACCTTCCATAGATCCGTTTTCCAACATGGCCATACTCCTATATCCGTGGCCTTAGTGGTCTATGTGCTGGCTGCTATCATAAACTTCAGGAGACAGTTACAGTTTATTTCTTTATATAAAGCGTTTGCATACGCACGTAGAGTTAGTTGTTGAGTTGTTAGTTGATAGTTGATGTGCGTACTCTGTTATGTTAGCTTTGTAGTGATTACGCTGCCTTGAGCTGTAATACTACCAGTCTGTAATGAACTGCTTTTTAATGTGAGAAAACTATGTTTTATAACTTAATTCGTGTTTGAGGATCGTACCAGAGCTGTGTAGAGGGCCCCTGCTCAGCCGAGGTTCTGTGTATTAATGTATATATATTTCATTTCATTTCTTTAAGAAGTCATTGTATCATAATCCATTACATGTTCATATTTCATAGTTGTTTCATTTTTGTTCATACATTTCTATAATTTCCATTGCATTCTTGTTTTTCATGTTTTTATGATTGTTAAATCACTGATCAGTTTTCTTGTGCAGGTTTTAGGTAGACAGCCCGGGCATTTTCATAGTATTTTGGCTAATGATATGAGACTAACATTATTCTGCTGCTAGTTTCCTTTTCACAGCATTTTTTTAACTTCAGTCTTGCTTTGTCCATTTCAGTTTTGTTTTTCTGATTCAGTAGTTAAATTTAAATATATTAAGCTGCTCATAGTGTCTTCAGTTGCCTCCGAAAGCCACAGCTGGACTGATGGAGAGGGATTGTATTATGAAATGTGTGGTTTAGTATTAGTTTCCTTTCTGCAAATTTAGATATATTAAACTGCTCATAACATCTTCAGTTGCCTCCGAAAGCCACAGCTGGACTGATGGTGAGGGATTGTATTATGAAATGTGTGGTTTGATATTAGTTTCCTTTCTGCAAATTTAGATATATTAAACTGCTCATAACATCTTCAGTTGCCTCCGAAAGCCACAGCTGGACTGATGGCGAGGGATTAAATCATGTGTGTATGGTTTAGTATTAGTTTACTTTATGCAAATTAAATAATCAGTTACACAAGTTGTTTATGATTACTTCCGCAAGTCATAGCTGGTCTAATGATGAAGGGTCAGAAAATGAATTGATGTAATCTGATTTAGATTTATTTCATTGCAATTTTGAGTTTCCATAAGCGTAGTTTCTTTTGTGTTCAGTTGGCAGCAAGAATAGTTTAGTTTTCATGTTCACTAGTTTCTTGTTTTGATTCATTAGATTAGCAGCACTTTTCATTTCAGCAGTACACTTTTACTTTCTTTCAAGTCTTGTCATTGTAATTTCAATTTGCTTTTAAAGTTTCAAAATTGGTAAATCATTATAGGGGAAATCACTTCCTTGAACAAATATAACCAAGCTTGCTTTTCACTTTAGAATTTCCATTTTACCTTAGAAAGACCACAAACGACAAAAAGTTAAGAAAGAGGTTATCTTGCACATATAGTGCGCCGCACTTCATCAGCTTACGATTCCCGGATTGACAATTAAATGCGGAAATTTAGGACACACTAAATTGACCAAACACTTATCATTGGGACATCTTCTGGAGGAAAACTTGAAATTTTTGGATTTTTTGTGAAAATTCATGCATGCTCAGGAATGGCCTAAGGATTTCATCAAGTTCTGGATTGCATAAGAGGTCAAAAACACCTTGAAAATCACCTTTCTGCCACTTTTTGCACCCATAGGAACCATTATTGGGAGATTGAAGTTTTGGAGGGGAAAATGATATCCAAATTGAGAAATTCCACTTGGGTTGGAAAGTGGACATCCAGGGCTTTCCAAAAATCTATCATGAGCTCAATTTGGACTTCGGGAAGTTCCTCAAAATCAGCTCCAAATTTGTGCTACGCGTAGAGAATTTGGGTGCGGCGCATAGAGAAATTTGGCCTCATTTTCACTCTTCAGCTCAGAAATTCGCCCATTTTTGACTAGTTTTACTTTTTCATGTAACTATTGATCTACCATGATGTAATTTGATGACTATGATGTAATTTTGGCATATATTTACTTGTTCTAGAGGATTCATTCACTAAAAAGTGAAAATTTAATGAATGAATAAGTTTCCTAGAATATAGAGGCAAGTTGTTTGAGTGCCTAGATTTCAGTTCCTTGTTTAGAATTGGTTGAAATAGCTCCTAGAATGATGAGCTCGACCCCTAGAGGCATGGGAATGGGTTGGGCTGGTCTATATCATGTATTTTCTGAGTCATTTTCAGGGTTGGATACTTGGGAATTGTTTGGCACTCTATTGTACATCACTTCTGCATTTTTGGTAAAGGAAAGACCAGGGTTTTGCAGCACTTATTGGGATCCTTGTGGCTTTGTGTTTTGATGGCGTTTTTCTCCATGTATTTGTAAGTTCATTAATGTTTTATGTATGTCATTTCCCTTCTCTTTGCTTCTGAAATTAAACAAATGAGTGACTAAGGTAGAATTCATTAATTTGTTGGTGCTCTACCTTAAACTTTTGTTTAGTTTTATATGTTTTCATCTGTTTGAAGAGGATCCTTGCAGCCTCTTGCCCTCTTTAAACTCCTTAGCAGTCCTTTCTATCCATTCATTCAATTTAAGGCATCGAAACCATTTCTTTCCTCGCCCCAACTTGAACTCTGCAAGAATTGGCCTTCATCCCCGGACCCAAATTTACCTTTCCCATTTTTTCCAACAAAACTCCCAAAAATCAAATCAAATCCTTGCACTTACATACCTAGCATAAAATTAGTATTCATTTCAAGTCATCTCAAGCCCTTTTGATTATCTTTTGCCGAGTTTGACCCGGAGAGAGCCCTCTCCTGATCTGGTAGGGCTAGCTACCAGACTAAGCGTGGTTTGATGTTACCCTGAACTCTGCCTTCCTTCAGCCTGAGGTAGATTCGGGCTATAACAAGCCTCATTGTAACACAGTTCAGAGGCATGTAGCTACCACATCTCTTCTCAGAGATAAGCTACCATCACCCGAGCTAGTTTATTTCCATTATGTCTGTAATCTTATTTCAGTTATTTGATATTATTGAAATGAAGTATATTTTATGTTGCATATTTGCGTTTATGTTTATTTCTGTATTTTATTTCATTTCTGCATAAATTTGGATCAGGTGTTTAGGTTTAATCAAGGACTTGTGTGTGACCCTTGCTCAAATCCCAGCAAAAAGTATAGTAATGGATTTTGTTGTGGCTGGTATACCTCCAAAGTATGGAATTCTCTTATCAAGTTCTTGGGGAGAAAATCTACAAGGCACATTGCAAATTGACATGGCATATGCAACCATTCTTGTTTTTGGAAAACAAAGGAGATTGTATATGGAGACTCTTATGAAATACATGGTAAGCAGCCAGGACAAGCGTAATAATTATCCAATCTATCTTGTACACTCAGATATGGATTCTGTCATTTTACATCATGATATATGTTTAGAAGAATAAATTCAAGATATGGAGAAAAAATCAAACAAAGAAATGGATATAAAGTTAAAGGCTAAAATAAAAATTGAAAATGATGAACATTGTTTATGGAATATGGAATTTGATGGGGCAGTAAGTAAGGAAGAAGCAGGAGTTGGTATACGGATTTCAAACACAAACACGGGTAAATCAAAAAATCATTCCTATAGGCTTTCTTTTCAATGTACAAATAATGTTGTTGAGTATGAGGCTTTAATATTGGGGTTAAAGTTATTGAAGAGATTAGGAGCCAAAAGAATTTCGGTCCATGGAGATTCGTAACTCGTTCTTAAACAAATCAAAGGTGAATATTAAGCTAAACATCCCAGGATGAGGTTATACAGGAATGTTGTTTTGGATTTTCTACAGTGCTTTCCAAAGTATCAGTTGTATTTGATTCCCAGAGATCAGAATGTGTTTACTGATGCATTGGAAACTTCAACAAGTACATGTAAGATACCTTTCTTATTCAAAAAAATGCTTGAAATTGAGGTAAAACATAAGCATGTTGTCCCTAATAACATTAGATATTGGCAAGTGTTTGAAAATGACAAACAATTAGATAATTTTCTACAATTAAAGGAAGAGTTTGAAAATCTCCGTATTGATGGGGAGAGTAGTCTTGATGATGATGGAGGAGAAACTCAACTAAATAAGATCAATGTAGGTTCTAATAAACATGAAACAAATCTTGAAATTCCACAGTTAAAGGATAATGTCATTCCAAGAGGTTTGGTTACATTAGAGGAGTTGTTTGATTTTAATGATGTGGCTCACAAGCCCAAAATAGAGCCTAGTGTATCTGAAGTTGAGGACTGTAATATAAAAACTAAAGAAAAGCTAAAGATTGTAAAAATTTATAAGTCTTTACCTCCAGAAGAAAAACAAAAATACATAGATTTGTTGAAAGAATATTATGATGTTTTTACATGGGGATATGAGGATCTAAAGGTCTATGATAAAGTTATTATTCAACATACTATTCATGTTAGAGAAGAAAATAAGCCTTTCAAGAAAAAACCGAGAGTAAATATTGTTTTATTTCCCTTAATTGAGAAAGAGGTAAAAAAAAATTTTGATGCTAAAATTATTGTGCCTCTGATATTTTCTAAATGGTTATCCAATCTAGTAGCAGTAAGGAAGAAAACTGGATAATAAGGTTATGTGTATATTTTCAGAACCTTAACAAAGTTTCCCTCAAAGACAACTTCCCTTTTCCAAAGATAGACCATATTTTACAGTGAGTAGTTGGTTCTAGCATAGTTTCATTGCTTGACGGTTTCTCGGGGTACAACCAGGTTTTAGTGCATCCAGGATGATCAAGAAAAAACAATCTTCACAACACCATGGGGAACATTTGTGTATGTGAAGATGTCTTTTGGACATGTGAATGTAGGGGCAACATTTTAGAGAGAAATGGACATTGATTTTGCAGATGAGAAGGATAGTTTCATTGTAATTTACCTTGATGATATAAAAATATTTTCTAAGTTTATTAAAGATAATCTTCATCACTTAAAAATTGTTTTTGAAAAATGCAGAAAATATGGCATTTCATCGAATCCTAAAAAGTCTCTATTTGGGCTTGAAGAGGGTAAACTACTAGGTCATATTATTTCCAAAGATGGTATCTAAATTGACGCAAGTAGAATTGAAGCTATACAAAAGTTTGACATACTAAGAAACAAAAAGGAAGTGCAATCCTTCCTTGGCATAATTAATTTTCTAAAAAGGTTTATTCCGAACTTGGTCAAAATTTTGAGAGTTGTTACTAATATGTTTTTTTTTTCTAAGTAAGGTTAATCTATTAACAGTGAGAATAAAATTACAGCATGATCGAAGTCAAAACATTGCCCAGACTTATGGAAAATTTGTCAAAAAAATCAAAAAAGAAGACTACCCTCATAAGGGGAAACCAGTCTTGAACGTTTTTCAGGTCGTTGCATTGCCCACGCAGGGGAACCATCGTTTGATATCTTTGACGATTACAATGTTTACAGAATTAAAAAATAAAATAGAGGTCCAGCACAGTAATATAAACAAAAACACACCCAATTAAGTGGGCCGCGAAGCAAGAAAACCAAACCAAAGAGAAGCAGCTACTCATCTGGTGGTTCTTCGACAATTCGGCACCATCCTTCGGCAAACATGTCACTATCCTTCCTTAACAGGTCCATGGCGGGAGAAGCTTCAGACACGGAAGGTCCAGGATCTCCAGGCGCTATCTCCACATCACGAGCCCTATGAACCTGAGCCTCCGGTTCCTGCACATTCACGCCATCATGCCCCTCCTGAAGGCCCGAAAGCTGGGCTTTTTCTGAGCACAGACCTGCTAGACGGGTGCATTGTTCCTCCACTTTCACCTCTTCATGGAAAACCACGGTGATTGAAGCTATGATTCGTGGGCGATTCAAAGAGAAATTAAAGGAAAAATTGCGTCGAGGCCGTCGTGGGAGAAGGCAAAGCGGTGGGGGTATGAGGAACAGGGGAGCCCAAACGGTGGCCAGATCCTAGAATCCGACCTCTCCCACTTCTGGTGTGAGGATAACGGCCTGAAAAATAATCGCTGGAGTGGGAAGGTGACTCGGTTGAGGGGCTGGAGGGAGCACGCAGGGGTTGGCCTCTGGTGCTACCCCTGCAGCAACGCATTCTATGATGCAGGCAAGGCATAGGTGAAGTCTCAGCAGAGGGTGTAAGACGAGGCACAGAAGCAGGAATGACGGTGGATTGAGAGATGGGAGGATTCCAAGAAGCCAAAGAAGATAGATAGAGGCCAGAACAAGAGAAATGCAGATTGTCCCCAAGGTCTAAGCAACAGTTCAGTTGGCTTCTCCTTCCCGTCACGGTGCGCAGGCAGGGTATCCCAGCAAACGTAGAGCATCTACAGTTCAAAGGTTGCGGCTCTTCAGATAAACCAGAGCGAAACTCCATTTTGACGTCCCGACTGCTAAGGCATCGAAGAACGCCTGCCATAAATCTCTCATTGATGAGAGCCGAAGGCCGGAGCATATTGGAGCATGCGGAATCGCGAACAGGAATGGAGGTCTGATCTTGAGCTCCGTTAAAACTTAATGCAGTAGATATGATAATTGCACGACTTAAATGCCATCTGCCATCGGTCGTTTTTCGTCTGCCAGCCGTGACATGGGTGGGTAGGTGTCTCCACACTTCGCCACACCCATGTCCCGTCACCTTAATCGCCCTTCTATACACCATCATCCGGGAAGTTGTTACTAATATGTTAAGAAAGGATAGTGAAATAAATGGAATGTTGAAGAAAAAATATCATTCAGTGAGGTAAAGTCAAGCTTGACACATGCTCCTCTTTTAGTTAGTCCTGATTACACCAAGGAATTCATTATTTTCTATTTTTCTTTAGAGCACACTATTACAACAGTGCTGATGCATAAAAACAAGGAGGGATATGAGCAACCCATATTCTTTTTTTAATAGGGGATTAAGAGATGTTGCTTTGAAATATAATATTATGGAAAATAAAGCTTTTGCCTTGGTAAAAGCCTTGAAATATTTCAGAGCATATATACTACATTCTCATATAATTTCTTTTGTTCCCAATGCAGTAGTAAAATACATCCTTACTCAAAATGATCCAAAAGGAAAAAGAGGAAAGTGGATAGCTATAATTTTAGAATATGATATTGAGATTAAGCCCACACAACTTATTAAGGGTCAGGGATTGTCCAAGTTGATGGAAAAATAAAATTTGCATGTATTAGACATAAATTTTCTTTCTGCTCTATATGGTGAATAAGAATCTATCGAACAGGTATCCGAAAGTTTTTTTACTTCCCCCTGGTATAAAGACATTGTGTACGTTTCATAGAATTTAGAAGCTCCACCAGGTATGACCAATACTAAAGCAAGATTTATTAAATTAAAGGCTGTCAAATTATGCATTTTGGATCGAGCTTTATTTTGGAAGGATGCTGGAGGGATTTTCTTGAATTGTTTGTTAGAAGATGAAGATGATAATATGAAGGAATAATTTCATAAAGGTGACTGTGGGGGGAATATTTTCTGAAAGACTACAGAAAATAAAATCTTAAGAGTTGGTTTTTAGTGGCCTACTCTGTTTGTTGATGTACACAAAAGGGTTTCCAATTGTCATCAATGTCATATTTTTGAAGGAAAGAAGAAACTCTTACCCTTCCCTTTAAATCCTATTTCAGTTGGATGATCAAGAAAAAACAATCTTCACAACACCAGGTTTTAGTGCATCCAGAAGTACCTTTTTAGCAGCGGGGTTTGGATTTTATTGGAGAGATTCATCCTAGTTCTTCAGCCCAACACAAGTTGATTTTTAAAAACCGATTACTTCACCAAATGGATAGAAGTAGTTCCAACTAGGAAAGCTACAAACTTAGTGATTATTCAATTCATGGAAGATAATATTCTGTCTAGATTTGACTGCCCTCACAAAATCATCATTGATAATGTTGTTTCTTTTAAATCTAAAAATATGGTAGATTTCTCCAATAATTATCATATAGTTCTAGGAAATTTTACTGCCCATCATCCTCAAGGAAATGGACTTGCAGAATCTTCTAAAAAGAGTTTGGTAAATATCATAAAGAAGTTTTTACAGGAGAATAAGAATTCTTGGCACAAAAAGTTGATAAATTCTCTATGGGATGATAGGGTAAGCACTAAGAAATCAATTGGAATGTCACCTTTCCAGCTGGTTTATGGAGTTGATGCAGTTTTCCCTACCTCCCTAGGAATTCTAGTGTTGAAATTATTGCAAGAATTAGAGGCTGAATCAAATGATGTGCAAAGCAGGATAAATCAAATGGTACATTTGCAGGAGACCAAAGAAGAATTTTACAACAACACATAGACAATTCAAGAAAAAATAAAAATTATTCATGATAGGAGAGTGAAAGAAGATGATTTCCAGCTTAATGACCTTGTGTTGAAATGGGATACTAGAAACGAGGAAAAAGGAAAGCATGAAAATTTTGACAGTTTATGGAAAGGGCCTTAAAATATTAATAAATTCCCTGAAGTCGCCCTGAGCCAACACGGCCACTTCAAGGAATTTATTAATATAAAAGAAAAGTTACATATGTTTCTCTCATAAACGGTTAACCTACAAATGACCCTCCATGCTCTTTAAATAGAGTTCATGGACCAATCGGGTGCTAAGCCATGGATCAAGTGTCGTTAATACCGAGGAGAGAGATAACCGTCAGATCACTACAAATCATGACCATCGGATTATAAGTTACAAATGTACATGGTAAAGAAACACACTTTACCTAACTCTACACTAGACTAAGTTATTCTTAACTATTTCCTATGTGTCAAAATATCCTAACATCCCCTCTTAAGAACAACTTGGGATAGGATTGAAGGATTTACAAAGGTGACACAAAAGGAGCCTATTTCCTATGTGTCGAAATATCCTAACATCCCCCCTTAATAACAAATTGGGATAGGATTGAAGGATTTACAAAAGTGACACAATAGGAGAAGGAAGGAGGCATTAGAACCTATCCCCCCCC
This sequence comes from Pinus albicaulis, assembly GCA_034641835.2. Taxonomy (NCBI): domain Eukaryota; kingdom Viridiplantae; phylum Streptophyta; class Pinopsida; order Pinales; family Pinaceae; genus Pinus; species Pinus albicaulis. Next base: position 1,265,674,559 of record CM076578.1, on the reverse strand, counting down.
TTAATGACAACTTTCCTGAACTCCAATCATGGATCAAATTTTGGTAAACTTCGCTTCTATGAGAGCCTTTGTAAAGATATCGGCTACTTGATCATTGGCTGGACAGTACTGCACTTCAAGAACACGATCATGAATGAGCTTTCTAATGAAGTGTATGTGGAGTTCAATGTGTTTCATACGCTGATGCTGAACTAGATCTTTACATAGCTGAACGGCACTCTGATTATCACACCAAATTGTAGTTGGATGCTGCTGATGAAGACCAAATTCAGACAGAATCTGACGAAGCCACATGGCTTCCTTGCTGACTTCAACTACACCACGATACTCTGCTTCTGCTGAAGAAAGAGAGATGGCACTTTGTTTCTTACAAGACCAAGTAATAGGTCTTGAACCAAGATTAAATACATATCTGCAGTAGACTTTCGATCATCAGGGTTACTAGCCCAATCAGAGTCAGTGAAACCAATCAACAATGGAGATGCCCCTGCACTGTAATGAATCCCAAACTGAAATGTACCTCGAATATATCGAAGTATTCTTTTAGTTTCTTTCCAGTGAATTTCATGAGGTTGGTGCATAAACTGAGCGACAAGACCAACGACAAAGGAAAGGTCAGGACGGGTATGGGTTAGATACAAAATTTTACTAACAAGTTGACGGTATAAGGTAGCATCAACTTTAGGGGTAGTACAGTTGACTGAAATCTTGACTCCAGACTGAAAGGGAGAAGGGGCAGGCTTACAGTCTTCCATGTGAAAGTGGTGTAGAAGATCATAGGCATACTTGGACTGAGAGAGGGTAATGCCTTCCTTGGATTGCAAGACTTGAAGACCAAGGAAATAATGCAAGTGTCCCAAGTCTGTCATTTCAAACTTCTTTTTGAGGCTAGATTTCACATGGTTTATATGGTTTGGATCACTACCAGTAAGGATAAGATCATCAACATAAAGAACAAGGATGGTGAAGGAATTACCCACCTTCTTGGTGTAGACAGTGTTGTCAGAATGACACCTAGAAAAGCCATTATCTAAGAGAAATCTATCCATTTTGGCATACCAAGCCTGAGGAGCTTGTTTGAGACCATAGAGAGACTTCCTAAGGCAACAAACAAGGCTGGAGTATTTTTGGATAAATCCAGGGGGTTGTTCCATGTAGATTTATTCATGCAAATCTCCATGTAAGAAGGCGGATTTAACATCCATATAATGAACTTCCCATTTAAAGGAGGCAGCAAGGGAAAGAAGAAGGCGAATAGAATTCATTTTGGCAACAGGGGAGAAGGTTTTAGTATATTCAATGCCTTCAACTTGTGAAAAACCTTTAGCGACAAGACTAGCTTTATGTCTATCCACTTTTCCATTTGGTCCAAACTTTGTTTTGTAAACCCATCTGCATCTGACAAGTTTTCTTCCTTTTGGAAGAGGAACAAGATGCCAAGTATTGTTTTCCAATAAGGAACGATACTCTTCATTCATAGCTTCTTCCCAATTTGGATGACCAGAGGCTTCTTCAAAGGTTTCTGGATCAAGTTTTTCTGGAACTTGAGCCAATAAGGAAGAGGCTCTTTCGAACTGAGAACGTGTACGTCGTCGATTGGTAGGGTCACCTGCAAGAGAACCTGCTGCATCTTGAGTAGAGCGGACCCATCTTGGAAGCGGTGGAGTATAAGGAACAATTGCACAAGCTAGAGGAGGATTTTCATCCTCGCTGTCATCATCTGAACTAGAAGGAATGCTATTAAAGATAGAAGAGAGAGAGAGAGGTGGCACATATGCTGAATTAGGCTCGCAAGCCAAAGGTGGCACACCCACCGAACTAGGCTCGCAGGCCGATATATTTTCATCAAACTTTACATCTCTTCTAATTATTATATTTTTGGATTTGGGTTGAAGAATTCTATATCCTTTGACATCTTCAGAATATCCAACAAAAATACATTTTTCACTCTTAGGTTCTAAGGCTTTATGTTTCGCATCTAGAATATGGGCCCAAGCATCACTTCCAAAAACACGAAAGTGACTTACATCTGATTTGATTAAGATCCAAGCTTCTTCTGGAGTTATATTCTTTAAAACCTTAGTAGGAGTGCGATTTACTATGTAATTTGCACATTTAATGGCTTCTGCCCAAAAATTGAGACCAAGTCCTTTAGATTGAAGCATACAATTAGCCATTTATTTTAAGGTGCGATTCTTCCTTTCAGCTACACCATTTTGTTGTGGAGTATATGGAATAGTATGCTGCAATTGAATGCCATGTTCAGTGCAAAAGTTGATAAATTTGTTGTTAAAATATTCTCCACCATTGTCTGATCTTAACTTAAGAATTTGATGTCCAGATTGTTTCTCAACAAAGGCCTTAAAGGCCAAAAACATGTTAAAAACTTCACTCTTGAGTTTTAAGAAATATACCCAAGTGCGTCTGGAAAAATCATCAATGAAAGTTAAGAAGTACTCGCAACCAGAGAAAGAAACAATAGGAAGTGGACCACATAAATCAACGTGCACAAGCTGCAAAGGGGCTGAAGCTTGCCAAGAGGCACGTTTGTCAAAACTATCCTGATGATGTTTTCCGAGTACACATCCGGAGCAAACACCATCCCGGCAAGATACCATAGGAAGGCCCGTCACCATGTTTTCCTTACATAGAGTTTGAAGAGAGCGATAGTTTAAGTGACCAAATCGCTCATGCCAAAGTTTGCTCACATCATCATTATGAGCAACAAAAACATAGGGAAGAGATGATGACCGAAAGTTGTCAAACTTATACAACCTTGTGGAATCATCAGCAATGCTAGTAGCTAAAATATGTTTAGGATCTTTGAGGTCCTTGATTACAACATCATGAGGTGAGAATTATACTATTTTCCCTTCACCTGAATGAGTTATCTGATAAATAGATAGAAGGTTGCATGACAAGGTAGGAACACATAGTACATCATTAAACTGACCATTATCTAGATGAATGGTTCCAGATCCTACAACACTAAGAGATCTATCGTCACCAACATAAATATGTTTGGTGTTACAATCATTTAAAGAAGAAAACATGGATTTATTTTTAGCCATGTGGTAAAAGCTCCAGAATCAATGAGCCACTCATGAGAAGGAGAAGAAGAAGATACATTTAATGCATAACCTGATCGTGATGCTTGACAACCACAAGCAGAAAGTGCCATGCCTAAAGATGAAGGTGAAGAGTGCTCCAAATTGATGTTGCGCTTCTTCATTGCTGCTTCTAAGGCTTCCATCTTCTTAAAATATTTGGACTCTAAATGGCCATCACAATTGCAAAATTTGCAATGTCTATCTATCTTATTTCCTTTGTTTTTATATGCCTTATCATTTTGGTGAGTTGCTTTTTCAGTTTGTGGCTGAAATTGCTTAGGACCCTTGTTTGGTTTAGGACCATATTTTTTAGGATACTGCTTCTTGGGATTCTTTTGATATGGTTGTTGTTGGGCTGCTAAGGCTTTCTTAGAAGTGTTTCCAGTAGTGATAAGACCAAGGTGTAAAAATTTTTCTTGTTCTCTTATCAAAGAATCACAAAAGGCATCAAAAGAGGTATTCTTGTAGATGGTTCCTGAATAAATGATTGCTTCTCTAGTGGAATGGAAGGCGTAAACAAATACAGAGTATGCAGGGCCAAGCTTAGTAAGAATGCAATAGATGAGGCTACCATCTTCTTTTTTGACCTTACAACCTTCTAAAAGAACTCTGAGGGTCTTGAATTTGGACAAAAAATCTTCAATAGAGGAGAAATTATTGGTGTCCAAAGTAAGCAACTCATTTTCAAGCTGATGGGCCCTGATTTGATTTTGAATGCCAAAAACAGTATTTAGCTTGTCCAGGGCTTCATGAGGGGTGTCAATGTTAAGGATATGAAATCGAATATCTTGACCAATGGACGTTCCTATCAACCCTCGTGCTTGATCTTGTTTATTTTCCCATTTAGCAGCTTTATCATCATTAGAAGGTTTAGTTTCTAGCCCTGTGGCTATTCGATAAACCCCTTTATTTCTAAGTATATCTACCATGTGAGGTAGCCATTGGAAATAATTGGTGTTGTTAAGAATAACCAGGCATGCACTTTCCATTTTTTTTTTAAACTAAAGCTGAGAAAAGCTGAAACTAACTTCTCCAATGGAATGATCTCAAAAAATTAGGCTGTTTAAAAAAAACAGCTTGAAAAATGGCTTCCGGATGAAGAAATTATGCCTTTTGAAAAAAAAACTGAGTTGTAGATGCCGAATAGTTACAAGAACGGGATGAAGTGCGGCTCTTTAAAAAAAAAATTCTGCCCCTTTGAATAAATTTTTTTTACAAAAGAAGCTTGAGAAGGAGACTTGAACCTCGTTGTACATATTCCCTTCTCCATTTAAATTTTGGCCTCCGACTCCTTTAAAAATCTGTTTCCAATATTCTTCATGATCAAAAACCTCCATGTCGTGCTCACCGCCACCTTTTCGCTCCGAAAATCCACTCGTCCAAATGTTAAAAACCCTCTATTTAAATTATATCGGGCCCCGATCCTAAGACCTTAGCCCCACGTGTTTTGGCTATCACATGACCCAAGCCCGAAAACCACAAGCCAAAAGAAGCGGAGCTTATTGTTTCATGTTTCAGCGCAATGGCAACCATCCGATCAAGTTAAATCAACGGAGCGGCGTTTGTTTAATATGATGGTACCCGCGCACGTAAAACCGACGAGTAAAGTCCCGCACCACTTTCACCGAGCCGGCGGTATTTACCATGGGGCAGCGATTCCACCCAATACGCGCCACGTGTCTATGGTACGGGTTATGAAACCACCTTCCCCTCGCGCGTTAAAGCTCAAACAATCGCCGGGGCAGATGGAATTTGTTTGGGCCGTCGGATCCGCGCAATGTTAATCCGACGATGGATATTCTCCGGACCTGCTCACCTCGTTATTTCATGTCCGCCATGTACTATGGTCCGCCACCGTGTCACTATCACCCGCTTCCACTCGTTGACTCCGCCACATCATCCTCCTACTTGTTCCCCCATATTCCCACGTGTCCTCTCTCGTGTGTTCATCATATTCCCCTCCCCCTTTGTATATATGTATGTGTGTATTCATATATTCATGTTTGTCGTCTTTCTCTACGTCCGATCCCGTGTTATGTAGAGAACCCGCGTTCGTCCGTTTGTCAAAACGCTCCACCGTTTTCCTTCGCCACTCGCGCATCCCCGTCCTCTGTTCATGTTCATGACATCGTCTTCACCATCACCTCCATCATCCCCGCCTCCATCCGTGTCGGCTTTTTCTAATATTTTGTGGTTTTTGCGGTGTTTTAAATATAACGGGGAGGTCGTTTAATTCGCCGCATGCTCGTTGCAAAGGTTTGGGGCCCATAATAGACGACTTCTGTGCAGCGGGAATTTAAAGGGAAAGTCGAGGGTAGATGAAAGAAATGACTTCCATTAAATAAGACAGGGAGATATGGGCCTACGTAACTCTCCAAAGAAATTCCGCCCCGCATTAAATATCTTGAATTCAAATCCAAAACCGAGGGGCGAGAGTACAGTACAGAAATGCGGGAATATCTCGAGGGCCTCTCACGGCGATAGATTTTCCCTCGGCTAAAAGTAACACATTGTATATATTTTATCATTTATATTATGTACATAAGGAGATTTTTATCTCCCGACTTTTATTTCTTTAGACATGATTGTTAGGTGTATTCATTTATAGCTAGTCATTCATAGAGAAGGCGTGAATGTTTTTCCGCCATGTTATTCAAATTGAGTCATTAATTGTGCCTCGTCTCCCTCCTCCTCTAGAAGTTTACTGTCTTCTCTATAAATACTCAAAAATAAGACATTGTAAGGGTTCCGCATTTCGTCACAGAACCGTGCGTCGAGAAGACTACCGTATTCATCTTGTAATATTTACGTATGAAGTTTCGAGCCCGTAGGGTCTCGATGAGGAGGGGTTATAACCGTATTGAGGATTCGGGTCTTTGGTATCTCACAGTGATGTAACTTTTTCTTATGTGTTAATACATTATCTCTTTGCATGCAAATTATCTTCTTGTATCATGTTCTAGAATGCGAGTGGCTCACTAGTTTGCAGCAAGGATTCATCTTAAGTGGTGCCCTTTCGGAATTAGTCAAGCGCTTTAAATAGGCCTAGAAGTGATATGTTGTTCCATGTTCACTCTTTCATATTTTTCTCGCTATATTAGTGGCTTAAGGATTCGTAAATCGGTGCGCCCTTCTCGCCGATAATATCTTCTTATGTTTCCTCACCGCACTCACTCCCCGATATTTGATTTACGTGATATATTAGTTGAATCGGCCCTCTTTACGGTAAGCGGTCTCTTAACTGTACGATACTTTCATGCTTTGAAGTGTTACATAATGCTCTTACATTATTCTTATCTATGTGTCAGTTTTTGAAAGAGATTGGTCCCATTCAAATTTCGGTTTCCTTGTTTCAAACAAGAGATAGTAAGTGAGCTCCTTGGACCGACAACCCAAAATATAAAGAGTTCCTTGCTATATTAAGATGTCCTAGGCACTGGTCTATGACAACTCTAGGTTGTCTCTAGGGGGGTGACAAAATCATCCACAACAGAACCCAAGACCTCTATTCTCATCAACTACCCCTCACCAAGTGACATAGTAAAAGGATTATGTTATTTTAGAAAGGAGGAAAGAGGGATTATTATTATTATTATTATTATTATTATGGGAGGTGTGTGTGCCTTTTCCCTCGCACAAAAAATGAGCAAAAGAAAAAACAAAATGCACAGACTTTACGGCGTAGAATGTTAGATTCTCGGTTAGCCTTTACCGGCAATTATCACTTTTTTTCACTATTTTTTGATTTCCCGAGATCACACAAAGACGCGGGGAAAGAGCATACGTAGCAAAAAAATCCCTTTTTTTCCCCTGTTTCTCGATTTGTTGAGATCGCACGGAGCGCACAGCAAAGAGCATACATAGAGAGGAGGGTATAGATTCGGCAAAATAAATAAAACCTTAATACGAAAAAAAGGAAAAAAAACCGAAATAAGCAGAACTATTAACAAATATAATCGCAAAATAGATGCTTTATACCTCAGCATCTAAATCGACATAACTTGGCCAGTGGAAACCTTTTCGCATGAAACAAAAGGCGTTCCTCACCGTAACGGATGCTCCGTACACAACCGAGTAGTTCTCTAAGCCCAAAACTATTCAGTAAATAGTAGATCTACAAAACAAGCATTCACATGCAAATCAAACCGGCTTCGGATTTTGATCAACAACGGGACGCGGCCCTAAAAATAGCTCGATACCATGTAGGAATTTACGAGGTAAGTTTCGTAGATCAAATAACCAAAGTTCACCGCTCACAAACAAATCACAAATCAAGTACACCAAAGATAATCACATGGTTAAAACCCTCAAAGAGGGAAACAGAGTCCACGTCCCCGAGCCAACGCGGCCACTTTAGGGAATTTATTAATATAAAAGAAAAGTTACATATGTTTCTCTCATAAATGGTTAACCTACAAATGACCCTCCATGCTCTTTAAATAGATTTCATGGACCAATCGGGTGTTAAGCCACAGATCAAGTGTTGTTAATACCGAGGAGAGAGTAACCATCGGATCACTACAAATCGTGACAGTCGGATTATAAGTTACAAATGTACATGGTAAAGAAACACATTTTACCTAACTCTACACTAGACTAAGTTATTCTTAACTATTTCCTATGTGTCGAAATATCCTAACACTAACATGGGAATTACTTGTTGGAGGGCCTATAAATGGCAGAGTTGCTCAAACATTATTTTGCTTAAAGTGCATCTAGTCTCAAAAGAATCGTTGTATATTTTTTTATTATTAGATATTGCAAGTGTGGGTGGCTGCCATAAAAATTTGAAACCCGTGAGTGAAGGCCCTAAGTTTCAAATGACTTGCTACCATATGTAATGAATTTTCAATCAATAAGGTCAGCTTCAACTAATGAAAGGACAAATGAATGCCCAATGGAGAAGGCTACTAATCTACGATGTTCTTGGCACCTCACAAGGAGGATTCCATCCCCATTGGAGCCATTGTTAGGGTCCTATAAATATAGTGATCAAGGTATGATTATCTAGTCATTTATCCTAGTGGGATGTTGTAAATATTTTTTTCATTTTAAGTTGTTTTTTTTCCGTAAAATAATATATATATATATAAATTAAAAAATAGAAAAAAAAATTAAAAAAAAATATAAATTGAAATAAAAAATAAAAAAAATAAAGGGAAATAAAAAATAAATCCCCAAAGGGGCGCGCAAACTCAAATGTTGCCGAATTTTTATTTTTTTATTTTTTTGAAAATGTTTGAAATAAAACAAGATATGACATTTTTTTCGTTTTTTAGACGATTGAGATCGTCCTCGCCTAGATTAACGACGTGGGGACAATGTTCGAAAACCCCCCGATCTTTCAAGAATCAACGAGATGGTGGGGGGAGAGATGAGGTTTACAATGAAACCACCCGAGATAATGTGGTATCTCCACAATGATTTTAAGGGGTATCCTCCCTTTATGCCTTACCATTCCTACTCCCCCCCCATCCAATGATTTTTTCGTCTGTTTACTCCCGCTCCATCCTCACCACGCCACCTGTCACCTATCCCATCGTCCATGTCACTGTTCATCCATGTCACATAACCATTACCTTTCAAATATCCTGCCAATAGTCATAGATGTTGGCCATTAAATTTTCCCCACCAACCTACGCATTTTTAGTTAATGTTAGCTCCAAAACGGTAATAATTCCATTATTCACCCTTAATTCCCATTTTAAAAGCCTATATCAAGCCTACATTATCTATTTTTTTTAGTTGTTTGATTCATGCAAGTTCTGACCGAGGATTTCCAAGTTCGCTGACGCCTCTGTACAAAGCTTTCTCCTTCTGCAATCGATCAAAGTACGATCCGGTAACACTATTTTCTTCAAGTTTCCATTAAAATTAAATATGTCTTCACATAAAGGAAAGGTAAATAAGTATGACAAGAATCCTATGTCACCTCCTGTCCCTAATTTATATACGTCCCCTTTAGTAGACACCCGAGAAAATATAGCAGAAACGCAAGGCAAATTTTTCTTTATATAAGCTTCGAAATTGGGAAAATCGAATTTCTTGGATAACGGTGATGATATAAGTATATGGGAATCGAGTTTTCCTCGCTTTATTTTTTCCTCGTACTCATATCTTTCCAAATTTCATTACATGGTGTCATCATAGATACCTCCCCATCCCGAAAAGCGACAATTTATCACAACAATGAAATCCTATTCTCGCTACTCTCGAAATTTATTTGTCAAGTCCTTCAAATAAATCCCCAAGCCTCTTTTACACCCATTTTCAATCGATGCACTCATGGAAATATACCAAAATATTACCCTCTCCCGAGAGCCCATATTTTTTTAATTGTTTTTTGCTCGAGAATTTTGAATTTCCTAGAACTAATCCCCCCATACTCTGTCTGCAATTTTCCCTAATATTTCAAGGCAATTTATTTCCATGGTGACTTTCCTATTAGGTTATCGCTCATAACAATAGGTAGATGAGGTATTTTTATTATTTTCAATTGGTTAGAAGCCTTCATTTCTTTTCAATTAAAGGAAGTATTTATCAGATGTTATTCATGAGAAATTTCTGAAATTTAAAGTTGAAGGTGCATTAAAATACCAGTGATTCCTAGTGTATTTAACGATGTTCTATCAAGAAGATAGGTTCAAGTTCCATCCATACAAGATGAATGAACAGGGAAGTCAACTATCAGTAATTCACTAGACTTCTTTAGTTAGAAGGAATTCCAAATATTATTCATTCAACAATTTTAGGGATCAGTTTTTACACTTTCCTTGTGTCTTATTAGCAACGATATTATACCAAGAATTTCACCAATATCGGGAATTTTTGGCATCTTACAGAACAAGATAAAGTTGGATACTTGTATCTTTACTAGAATTATACAGATATTTAGATCTATGGGTGTGAAATTCCTCCCTATATATTTCTAGCGTTTGTGTCGATGAATAGTTTTTTTCTCTTGAATACATTAGACAAATGCTAAATATGGATGACTTACATTTTTGTGTCAAGCAAAAAAAAGGAACAATTCAAATTGAAAGCATAGGTTGGGCCTTACATTGTAAATAACAGAGCAACAATAAATAAAATAGAAGAAATACTAAGGCAAACAAAGTTTAAGTTAAGCTTCACATGGTCATATGATCCATTTGGGATAATTTCAAAAAAAAGAGTTGAGCGATAAAAACCACTCCATATAAACATACACCTAGAACAAAGATAGAGTAGTATGCCAATCAAGAGTAGTGGATAAGGAATACACTACAGGGAGGTCGAAGAACAAATTGTCAGCTAGACTTCTCCGCAAAATCCTATTCCAAAGGACAAGGAAACCAAAAGAATAAGGGAAATCATGTCTCCCGACATACTTAAATCTCAATATTTTTGTGTTTTCAAGAGAATAAAAGAAGACAAATTCTCAGGGAAACAATTATTATTTACATTAAATATGATACATGGACCACCAATCAAGAAGAATCATAGAGGAGAAGGAAACAAAAGAGAAAGATACAACTCTTCTAACATGTTTACCAGTCACCCCTTTTTCAAATGTTGAAGATTTAACACAGTCATTTGTATCTTCTATATCTCAGATGGGAACACAACAAAATATTTTTCAAGATACAAGGAAATCAAGAAGAATAATGAAGCTTTGAAAGCTACAACATATTCTAAGTTTTGGAAACAAACTATTACTACTCAACACGGGTTGCTCACTGCATTTGACATAGAAAAGGGACATTTTCAATTAGCTTTCCTAGAACATACAGTTCTAGTCCCTAGAACTGCAGAATACTACAAGGCTTAAATATTTTCTATTGATACTAAAAAGGTACATGCAATTGATCAAATAAATTTTCATAAGCAAGTGAGATGATTTATTCAACACTCGACTCGATTCAGTTATGGATGCCTCAAAGTTACAAGTCTCTCTGAATAATATGCATTCATAACTAAATATAGAACAAATGTATTCTCTAGCCAAAGACACTAGAACCAAATATTTGGAATATTTAATAATCAAACTAGGATATGATCCTGTAAATGTTAAAACAACACAGGAGATGATCAAAAATAAAAATGAAGATATTCAAGCTCTCAAGAAACAACTCAAATGCCCAACCATGGAGAATCCTCAAGCCAAAGAAGTAACCAATTTGGAGACAGAGAAAGAAAATTTGTTCAATATAATAGTTGAACAGAATTTTTAGATTAAAAAAATGGAAAAAAACATGGAGGCATTATTAAAAGCAAAGGAATAGTTGGTAGCAATAGGTACATCAACACAACAGAGGTACAACAAATGACGAAGCATCCACGTCGGATTCTTCCGAAAAGCTAGTCCAAGCTTTGGGATATTTGTCACCGAGTAACCAAGAAAAAGAGAAACTATTAGCATAATTCAAAAGAATGGAGGAAAATATAATCAAATCTAACAATACATATTTGATGAAGTGCAGAAAAAATTTCAAATTGACTCAACAAATTGCAAAATATGAGAATCAATCTTTTACATCACAAACGTTAGCGGAGGCTAAACAAAGTATATGAAAAAACATTAATGACAATATTATAGACTTGTGGCCATCATTTTAGATCATATTTGAGTAGGAAGAATTATTACAAAATTTCCAAACAACGGTTGAGAAAACAAAAAGTCAAGATTGAACACAGAGCCGATGGAAGCACACAGAATAATCAAGATGTTGAATTCTAAAACTAAATATGAGCTCGAAGAACTCCGTATTCAAGATAGGATAGACACAGACATGGAAGTAAAGAGAGTTATGACTAAAAAATAACCTTATGACACAATTAGAGAATATATTCAAGGAATTGGAATTACAGGTGAAAAATATTTTAACATAAAATTTAATACATTGCAAGAGAAAGAAATTTCAACTTTTAAAAGTATCTAATGGAATATTGATCCCATTAGAGAACTACTAGGAAATGTTATGTGATATAGATGCGGATACTTCCAGATTTACCAAAGTAACGAGAAAATAACTGGAGAATCTTTCTTTGAAGGCACACAATATGATCTCCATATTCAACATATGAAGTCCATCATCTATTCCTCAATAAGCCAACTTTTCAAACATACACAAAAGTAGACGAAAGACTTCAAGTATGGTGAATTTTTCTATTCCAAGTGAAGAAAGATGGGATAAAATTCTAGAGCTTGTTGAGTGAAATATAATTGGAATCCTACAGCTTTTGGAACAATAAAACAAAATAAGAAGGAATGTAGCTACAATCAACAACAACATTTCTCAAAGTGTGAACATAAACATCCAAAATACTATTATTTTATTCTATTTTTTTAAATAATTGTATCTTTGACATATATTATTTTGTAAATGATTTTATTTTTGAAGTCTAAATTGAGTGTGAGAGAGAATCTATAAATATTTTTATAAGGACTTAGAAAGGGTTGGATAATGAAAAAAGAAAAAGACTTTTTTTTATTGTAAGTTGTGAATTTTACTTGAAGTAATCAATTTCATAAATACAGAAAGCGTTTATTCCAGGGATTCTTATGTCGAAAAAATGGTGATGTTTTTTCTCATGTTAATTTGTTCTTGTTTCCGAGTTTTCACATGGATTTTCTTTCTCGATTTTTGCAAGAATATTAAGAGCTGAATTTACTTATTGTACCATTTATCTAGCTTGTTTAAAACCATCTTAATGTTTCCTTGTGAGATTAAATATAAAATTCATTCAAGTATGCTTTATATTTAATTTACCATTTGTTTCTTCATGTCATCCACACCATAAAATATCTTAATTTCTAGGAGTTTTCCTACCTCGCCTTGCTTCAACTACTCTATTAATTCATGATTGATTATCAAGAATTTGAAATGACTCTGTGCCCAATGGAATTTTCCTTCATTTTACAACCAAAATTTTAAAAACAAATCTACGATAAACTTTAATATCTATCCTAAAATCTTGAAAGAATAAATTAAATCATATAGAGAGAGCCCTCTCTCGAAGATGGAAGGGCTAGATCCCAACTTTAAAGTGGTTTGTGGTTACCCTCTGCAGCTTTATTTTTCATCCTAGGAAAACTACGAAGTGGTAATAGAACCGATGCATGAAGTCTAACATAAAGCGGAATTGGGAAAGGTGGGGACAATGTCGCACATGATGGTTACTTCCAAAAAAATCGACAAGTATGACATCTATGCCTAGATAAGTTGCTTTGGGAAACACGGTTGGTTGGGCACCGCTGATTAAATTCCCTTAATTTCGGGCATTGAGTGATCAAATGATCGTGTTCATTTCACAAGGCGCAGATCGAGACGTTAGGTCTAGCCTCTTTTTTTTCTTCTTGGTGTCTCATGGGGTTGGACATGGTGGGTACGATCATGACGCTTGTTCTTCTCGTATATACAGGGATGGTCTTGGATCCATCCTTCCCTATTTGCATGGGTGTTGTGGATGGATACTCGGGAATTGGATTGCACTAGTGCATGTAATGCATTTCTATATCGATGGATCTCGAGGAAATGATGGGTATAATGCCCATATTCTATGCATAGGGCGCATGCATGGTTGGTACGCAATGTCTTACTTTGTAAATTTGTGGCCTTTTCTCTAGTAGGTGGAGTTGGGCTTACAGTCGTACTTTCAGCATGTATAATAACTTTCAACTCCTCTAACTTTGGGCAAGTGTTGGTAGGATGTCCAACTACATTGCATAATGCACAAGGTGGAGGTGTCCTAGTAATTTTAGGAGCATCCACCTTCTTCTCTTTTTTTCTTCTCCTTTTTTAGTGGCACCAACTAGTGTCGCTACGTGTGGTTCCTAGGTCATGATGGCCTCCTTGGAGGTGAAAAGAATGACACCCGTAGAGGTGATACTTGAGTTTCTCCGACATGGCCGGTGGGGAAAAAATACCATAACGATATCGAGAGAGCCATGTTTGGAAATGTGAGGCTTTCCATGACTTGGTGAGAGAAAAAAACTAGGCGAGGGATATAAGAATGGGGTTCAGGGTGATGGCATATGAGAGAAATTATGAGTCAATGATGATGACACTCGTGGTATCGAGCTATGGTTCGTGACTCGATTGGGTGTTTTATGAACTCATCATGCAAACCAAAGCTATTGTAGTTGCTGCAGCTTCTCCTAGCAATATAGGAGGCTCTCCAAGGTATTTTTCAAGGAGCGTGTATGGTTTGAATTGACTAGGGAGTGAACTCCATGTATGTTGTAACCAAATATGTATAAGATTCTACATATGGTAGCACGTCGTCAAGGGAAGATATTTTTTTCTTCTCATAATATAGGAGTTGGTCAATAGTAACGACTTTTCCTTTATGGGGAAACATCAACACTTTGAATATAGAGGATGATATCGCAGTCATTGCGTACATATAACTCAATCCAAGAAGGATGTTATAATCCAATTGTGCATCTAAGAATTCAATGTCAATGAGCACAGTATTGCCGACGATATGTACTGGTACAGGGTTGGAAGGGTGTCCATGATATGCTCTAAGCATGATGTCGGATGTTTTTAGTTCTGGAGATCCTAAATTCTACCAAACTACTTTTTACATGATATATGTGGATGCTTCTTCATCCACGATGCAATGATGAATGCTAATTTTTTGGGTTGAAATTGGGATTTTAAAGGTGACTAGAGAAGGGAGTTGTGGGCTCGCTTTATCTAGGTCAAAAAACATTAAGCGAGATCGAAGGGTCGATCACATCTAATGGAAAGTAGAGCTTTCCATTGGGTCGGGAAATATTGTAGGACTTCTAATGTCGACATAGCGAGAGGGGGTTGAGCCAATTCATAGACTATGTTGTAGCTAGGAGCGACTTTTTAAATTATATCTTGTGCGCATCCTGGGACCTTTTACCATTTTTTGGCATAGGTTCTATAGGTACCCTAGGAATGGTCAATGATGCTATAGGCACATTCGTGCTTGAGGAAGATGGGTTGGTCTTTGGGGGAGCCTCATAATTTCTATTTCACATTTGCGTAGAGAATATCTTCTCCTACCATGTAAATATCACGATTAGAGTTGTTATGAGTGTTCCCTCCATGATTTTTTTTGTTGGGGTGGTTGATGTTGTTGAGTATTAACCGCTCCTTTATGGGGGAAAGGTTCCCTGCATTATCGCAGATTGTTGGCTCTTCCTCCCTTTTTCCTCTATTTCCCTAGATTCATTTTAACTCGTGGAGTTGAGCACGATGGTGGGTGTAATGACCATATTCCCGACATATGGTACAAGAATGATTTTTTCCTTAAACTAGTAGTCTTCTTTTTCCTTTGAGATTTGTTGTTGGTTTGTTCCTGGTTCTAATTTTTGTTGGAGTTTCCCCCATCCTGTATTTGCGGGGGGTGTTGCTCATTTCTGCTCCCTATCCATGATCACCCTTTGGTTTTCTTTTTGTTTTTTTATTAGAAAAATTAGGGAGATTTTTGGTATTCTCCTAGTGAAATGAAGATTTTTTTTTTTTATCTTGGGAAGGTTGCGCTATTAACCCCTATGTTATTTTTGCATCGGTGGTATATTTTTGTTGTTGTGTGGGGAAAGGAGAGTATTGGTTTCATTGTCCCTAATTGGCGTACAAATTCTTAGATGAATCTCTTACGTCGGTATTCATAGATGGGTGTTTTTTCCCCCGAGGGGGAGGATATGGTCCTCTCTATGGGGGGTGATATTGGTTAACCATATTAACCAAATTTAGTAATGGTGCAAGCTACCTGGGGTAGTATCCTGTGTGCAGTACATTTTGTGTAGTATCGAATGGTTGACTAGTAAATGAATACCCAAGATATTGGTAGTTGTTGTTGGGTTGATTTTGGGTTAAGGACCCTATCAATCCATGAACAGTATTATATACGCCTGGTATCTCTTTATAAGTTTGCGAGTATGGGACATATGGAAGAATGTGATATATATATCTAGACTGGGTGTATATGAGCTCTAGTTGTTGGGCTTTGCTAATGGCTTCTTCCTTATTGCGTGGGGATGAATTTTGCACATATTTTGAAATTTACGATGTGATAGATCTCAAAAAACAAGTCCAAGAGTACTCTATCGTTAAAATGGGCTTTACACAAGCTAGGAAGTTTTCGTGATTCATGGATATGGTTTGATATCTCGTATGGAGGGTGTCTATTTAAAGTGGGTAAGAATTTCTAGTCTTGAATCGTGTCGGATCGACAAATTTGGAAGAATGTAAGGAATGTTGTAGCTATGAAATTAAAGCTTCCATGTGACATATAAGGTTGGTCAACATACTATTTCACTCCGTGCCCCGTAAGGGTGCATTGAAATAGTCGTAGCTGAATGGTATCATCTATAATACTATTCGACGAACACCACAGGTGAAAATTCATGACATGGTTTCCTGTGTCTTCACCTTGATTTCCTTTAAATTTTGGAATATCTAAAGGGAGCTTGGTGGGAATGGCTAGTCAATTAAGGCGATGTGTAATTGGGTCCTTTTTTAGCTTGCTTAAATCTGGTAGATTCAAATATGGTAATAAATGTATTTGTGAGTAATTTTCCGTCGCGAAATGATTTTGGACAACTATATGCAACGGGGTCCTCTATCAGGGAGGCCGAGAGAAGACTACCCTGGTGGGTTCTCCTAGGGATATCTGAAGGAGAGATATGTGGGCTCCCCAAAGGGGTAGCGATTGGTGACCCTTGCAGATTCGTGACATGTGTATTTTTTCGAGGATGGGTCTTAGAAAATTTTCCCCAATAAAGGAAGATCCTATAATAGTGGCGAAGTGATGTCCTCTACGCTTAATTTTCGGGAGGCCCAACACACCTCCCGGTAATGGGGGGAGGTTTAAGAAATTTCTAGATCGATAGGGTGTCATGGGGTCCCCTATGGTGTCGATTAGTGTATACTAATTTTATTTTTCGAGGGAAGAAGATCGTGATATCAATGAAATATAATCATATGCATAAAATAAAATGAAAATGGAATGGTAACTTTCCTTCAGATTAAGCTTTGTGATCAATCAAGACAAAAAATGGTTTTTGTTTGTTTGCATATGATAAAAATCCCATGTGAACCTGATCTTCCTTTCCACTCTCAAATTAAATGGTCCTAAATAGCTGGAAACGCCTTCCAGCAACCGAAGAATCAACCAAGGTATTGTAAATGATGATCGAGTGCTGCCCATGGTCACCTACAGGGAAAGGATGCCCTATATTTGGCCACTAAAGTACCTTTGTCCCACATGAGCATTCGAGTCTTTAGCTTCTTGGTAGTCAGTTCCAGTACCAAGCACTAGATGGGTCGGGTAGCCTCAAAGAGTACCACACGTACTAGACCTAATCTAAACCCCCTCTGAATCAGGTCTTTGTTATGATCAAATATTCTTTTTCATGTGGGATGATTGAAGGATTTTAAGCACCCTAGAAGTCAACTTCTATGTTTTATAGATGTAAAATTGACCATTGTGGTTTATGGGATGCCTACCCCCAATGGTCTTAACCTGAAATATTACTTCTTGTATGGCCCATGTGGGGATAATTAGTTGGTTCAAGTTATGGCTATTTTTAATTGTCTTGAATTTTTTTAGGTTGTTAATTGGTAAGAAAAGGTAAGCTAAGCGCAAAAAACTTCGAGTGTCGGATGACTTCTTATGAAAAGCTTAGAAATTCTTAGTGTGTGGTGAAGTGAACATACAAAGTGTGATAACATGCGGATATGTGATGATCCTTTACTATATCCCTCTAATTACACTAAGTGTTTGATTGTTCCTTGCATAAAATAGAAATGATGTGCGGATAATGGGCCGCTTAAAATCCTTCTAATTACACTATATGGAACTAAAGGGAGATGAGGAATCCAAATGCTTTGAGAAAGTGTTCATATACAAGCCCAGGTTCGCCTAAAGGCACAATGGAAGTAGAGATTACTTGCTTTCTATACTAACATTTGGCCCTAGTCCCAAAACTAATGAAAAAAAAATAGCTTATTTAGTAGCAAGATTTGTGGATGATGGGCCACTTACTCCTTTACTAATTAAACTATGTGGTTTACGTAAACTTTATCAAAATAGTTTGAAAAACATGTGTGGAATTTTACCACTTACTCTTCTCCCTAATTAAGTTATGTGCGGTTTTGAAAATATAAAAAATAAGAAAAAACTCTAATTGCCCCACTAATTATAATTAGCACAGTAATTAGGCAAACTGAACAACAAAATAACAGAGTGCGGAGGTGAAGGAAATTAACTAAAGGTTTCCAATCACTTGAAAAATGAAAATTCAAGGTTATTTCTTTCTTTCTAGAGATCACGCATGTTTTTTTCAACATAAACGTATATGTCAGAGAAAAAGCCGCACAGAAAGAACAAAGAAAAAAAATTCACTTTTCCGAGGCTCCCGAACAAGTCCAAGGAGTCCTGCAAAAAATTTCCAGAGAGGTAATGAGCACCTTGTAGTTGGTTATGCAGAGAGAGGAGGTCCTGCAAAAAAAATCATTAGAACAAATAAAATAAACCAATGGAGTCACCAATTTTTTTGTTAGTGTTTTTGTGGTAATGGAGTACCAACTAACACCTCCATAACGATTTGGTTGTTCCCCTCGCAGAGGATTACAAAGATAGTTGGTACTAGTAGTGAACAGAGTTAAACAAAACAAAGAATGACTAGTAATGGAAGAAATGCATGAAGAAACATAAGCTTAATAAAAAAAGATAAATACACTATCACTGTAGGGTTTACGATCACTACCCCGAGTCCTCCCTCGCTCCGCCTCGCCTCCCTCTCGCGCCCTGCCGACCGCGCTCGAGGCCCTGGCAGCCCCGAGCTGCGCCCTCGTTTTCGTCTGTCCGGCCCTGCCCCTGCGACAGCTTCTTTCCATGGAAGACCGCGAGACCCCGGATCCCCCTCCGCCTCCCGGAGGTTACGGCTTTTCAGGGCAATGATTGCGAATGCTCCCAAACGCCCTCCTTCTCGGTCCCGCAGAAATTTGTGAAAAAGCGGACTCAATCCCCACGGTGGCTCTCCCCGAAGGAGACACTGCAAATCGGCTCGAATGCGGCGGAGAGGGGTCTCATAGGCCAATTCACGGGCCTCAGCCCTCTCCCAAATCGGTTGAGGATTGGACTCAAAGGAACTGGAAGCCTCCGATCAAGGAGGGAGTCAATAGTTACTTCGTAGGTAAGGGTTTCTTTGTGTTTGTCTTTGAAAACCCGGAAGACAAAGGATTAATCTTCAGAAACGGGCCATACTTTATGGGCCCTCGGGGCCTTTACCTAAACAAATGGTCCCCCGACTTCGACCCCACTCGGGATGTTCCCTCAGGCTGTCCGTTTGGGTTAGACTCCCTCACTTGCCTCTCCATCGTTGGAATCCAAATTCTCTCCGGACCATAGGAAATGCTTTGGGAAAATACATAGATCGAGCGGTGAGAAAGGATCGGTACTCATGTGCACGCATACGACGTAGAAGTAGATCTCGAAGAAGGATTACCGGAAGCAATCAAGCTCACCGTTGCTTTCGGGTGGACGCATGTCCAAGAGTTTGGACTATGAGCAGACCGCCCTTTAAATGTAGGCACTTTGCCATGGGCACGGTCACTTCGCAAAGCACCGTAAGAAGAAGTCGGAGGAACAGGGCGGATAAACAAAATGGGGAGCAATGGACCCTAGTCCAAAAAAACACTAGCTCAAAAAAAAGGCGCAGTCAAAGGAAATATGACTCGGAGGTCAACCAAGCACCAAAAGTAACCAAGAAGTGGAAGCTCCTCCAAATGCACCGGGAAGAGAGCGGAGACATACCAGCCTAACCTAAATCGGGAGAACGAGGAGCACGTGCCCCCTTCCCCTTCAAATAAAGAGAGAGAGGAAACAATTCGGGTTCGAGGAAAATCAAGGCTCTCCCACTAATCCTTCCTACGCGAAAAATAGCAAGGAAAAAACCGAGTGGTTAGTTCTAGTTCTTCCGAAGATGAATTCTACGAGCGCCCTTCCAAAAAAGCAGGAAGGAAATCTCGTAAAGAAAAGAGGGAAGAAGAGGCGGGAAAAGACTCAAGATTCAAGGAAGTCAATCCACAATAGAAATGTCTATTGGGCGAAATATCGGACCAAGGCCTTCCAAGGAGGCCCCAACCCCCCTCTTTGTAAATAATGAATCTCGTCTCTTGGGAACCGTAGAGGTGCTGGGAACCCCTCTAGAATAGAAGCGATCGAGGACCCTACTGAAATCGAGAACCCCTCGAGACGTTCTTATGCTCTGCAGAGACCAAAATAGAAGGGCAGGCCCTTCTAGAGTTAGGTAGAACAAAGTGGAACAAAAAAGCGGGAGAAAAGCAGATCAACGCAAGGGGAACCTCTGGAGGGGTCGGCAACACTACGGACGGATGACCTCTTTGTTACCTGGTGTTCCATGAAACCCAAACATCGGATTTACACGGAGCTGAAGCATAAGGCAAGTAAGTTGACCATCTCTCTCTTCAATCTCTATGTTCCGGTGACTTATTCTCGAAAAGCGAGAATGCTGGGATACACTTGAGGCCTTTCTTGAGCAGCACCAATCCCGGCGCAATATCATACTAGCAGGGGATCCGAATATTGTTCGAAAGCAAAAGAAAAGAGGGGGGATCGGCTCCGGTGACCCTATGTTGGCCAAGGTTGAGGAGATCACCCTGCGCTCGGGACCTTCTTGATTTCGAGCCCATTCGCGGAATTTACACTTGGACTAATAATCGGGTTGGTGCGGAGCACATTTCGCTCGTTTAGACCGTTTCTTGGTTCAAAGCTCCATTATGATGAACAAGAAAATAACCACCAAAATTCCGCCCAAGCTCTCCTCGGACCATAAACCCATCCGACTCCATATGGAAGATGAAGAAGACTTGGGTCCGCTTCCTTTCGATTCAACCCTCTCCGGATCGAGAGAGATGGATTCTTGGAGACTCGCAAGGCGACGATGGGCCAAACCAATCTCCGGATCCTCCCGACCTACGTATGGGAGAAAAAGCTGAAAGCTACAAAGCAAGCCCTCGAAGGACTGGATAAAAGCACCGGATATCAACCCCATCAATCGAGAGAAAGGAGGTCTGGAGTCTTTTTTCGGATTCGCAACCGATATGGAAAACAGGAGATATCACATCCGAGTTGCTCGAGGAGGAAGTAAAAGCACAAAGAGCAAGCTGTACCAAACTTTTCGTAAGGAAGAAGAATACTAGAGGCTTAAATCCGAAGCCTTTGGTTGAAGGCGGGGATCGGAACACTCCCTTCTTCCACCGACAATATAGAGCTAGACCGTCGAAGAACTACATAGCGAGAAATAAAAAACGATCGAGGGTCAAGTTTGTAAAGGATTCAATCAAGTTAAAGCCGCCGCCGAAAACCACTACAGAACTTGTTCGGGAGAAGAAACTCAAAGCAATGACGAGGAGGTGGATGACTTTCTCTCCCGTGTTCCCTCCCTTATCGCTCCGAAGACAACTTAAATCTCTGCGGACCCATTGCGAGGAGGAAATCATAAAAGTTATTTGGTCCATGGAATCGAGATAAGGCTCCCCGGGCCGGATGGGTTCACAATCCACTTCTACAAATCCCTCGTCGGCACATTATCAAGGCGGATCCGCTTAAAATGACAAGAGGATTCATGCAGAAAGCCAAGATTGGTGGAGGAACCAAGTCCACTTATCCGGCTTTAATTCCTAAGGACACCAATCCCCGACTCCTTTGCTAGATTCGGACTCTATCTCGACGTACAATGCTTCTTATAAAATCCCGGCAAAACTTCCGGCGAGTCGGATCAAGCCATTGTTAAAAAAGCGATCTCCGACAACCAAGGTGGCTTCGTGGAGGGTAGGGAACATCCCGGACAATGTGATCCAAGTTCAGGAGACAATACACTCAAGTAAGCAACGAAAGGAGAAAGGTATGTTGATTAAACTAGATATGGCTAACGCCTTTGATAGAGTTAATCATAGCTTCCTATCTAAGGTCCTGCTCTCCTTTGGTTTTTCGATACATTTTTGTCCATTTAATAAAAGCCTCGCATTGACGGTCCATGGATTGCTCCCGTTAGTTAATGGCGGACCCGCTAACTTCTTCCAAGCTCGTGAGAGGTATCGAGCGGTGTTGCCACTCTCCCCCTTCTGTATATCATAATGGCGTGACTCCCTCGGTCGTAAGCTTACTTCGCTGAAAGAATAGCGGGACATATTCCAGGCCTCAAACCTTCAAATGGAGCCGAACCTTTGAACCATGCTCTCTTTGCCGATGATTCTCTCCTACTTGGAGGAGCCTCCATCGAGAATAGCCAAAGCTTTCGACTCGGTCCTCGAGAAGTACTCGCGAGTTTCGGTGCCTTGGTTAACGAGAGTAAGAGCGAAATATATATGCCGGAACATAGATTAGAATGAACTTACCGTCAATCTCTGCTCTTCTTGGGTTTAAAGGTCGAGCAAGCCTGGGACGAGTTTAATATCTTGGTCTTCCCATAACTTCGGGGTAAACAAGAGGTCGTTATGGAGCGACATAATCTCAAAAATTAAATCCAAAATTGCTGCGTGGGGAGGCTACTGGCTAACTAAGGAGGTAAAGTAATCTTAATTAAAACGGTGTCTGTCTCGCTCTCCCAATCTTCCGGGCAACCTTTCCTCCTTGCTCCAAGAAAGGTGATGGAGCGGATCTCCAAGATGCTCGCAGATTTTCTTTGGCGGGGAGGGAAAGGCAATGAGAGAAAAATGCATACTCGGATTTAAATGGGATGTGGTTAAAAGCCATTGTCACGAAGGCTGGATGCAAATTAGAGAACCCACGCTTGTCGATCTTGCTTTGGGAGGAAAGATTTTGTGGAAGATGTTCAATGAACCCTCTCATCCAATCGTTGTTACCTCTGCGCTCAAAGTATGGTCCCATTAGCGCGCGCTCCAACCTCCGGACGATTTAGTGCTCCCAATAGCACGCCGGTCCGGAAATTATGTTGTAGAAAGCGACAATTTTTTCAAAAAATTAATCTACGAGATTCCGAGGCAACGAGCGTACGCATCTATGGGTTGACGATGATAATGGGAAGTGAGCCACTTGCACGGATGGAAGACATTGCGGACCTCGGGATTGGGTTTGGACGCGCAGTGTAAACGAGTAGTGATGATATCTCGACACGGGATCGGTCGTGAGATCGGAACGGATGGGGATTTCACGAGTGCCGGCCACGGTTTTCCCATCAACAAAGCACGCGCTGTACGATCCGATGGATGATGCTGTCGTTTGCAGATCCAAAAAAAGATAAGCTCGGGGTTGGGGACAGTCTGAGTCTATACCACCAGCAGTGGGTATAATGCTTTACGGGTCATAAGGAATGGTAGTCAAACTAAGGAGTTTTGGAAGAATGTGTGGGAGCCGCTCTCCTTCAAAAGCAAACTTCTTCTTACGGACCTTGGTCCATAACAAGCGGCTTCACGGGGGATAATCTGGAAAAAAGGAAAATAGGGTGGGCCTCACGCAGTGTGTGTTATGTGTGTAACAATGAAAAACATCTCGACGATCTTTTCATGGAGTGCGCATTTGTTTGAAGAGGTTTGAGTTCTCACGCTTCGGGACTTATGGGATTCCCAGCCCCCTTGCAGAACTCGATGGCAGACGACCTCTTTGCCTCTTGGAGTCAACACTATCCCCATCGAATCCCTTCCAAATCTTTCGGCGTAGAACTGGATAGCGCTCCCAAAATATGTATCTTTGGCGGATCCGGTTGGCCCGCAATCGAAGATTTTTAAGAGAGCTGCTTTATACCCCTCTGCAAGTCGTGCCGAAAAGCTAAATCCTTTCTCCCGGAAGCGGCTCAAATTCGGTATTTTAAAGAAGATCATTTGCTATCTGTCCAAAGAAAAGCGACGGCTTGGTATGCTTGCGCCCCATCCTCGCAAGTACCTTCAACCCCCGCAAGGTGACAATCCCGAATGGCGCATAAGAGACGAGGATGTTTTTTTCAAAATTGGTGGAGGTCCCAAAACATTTCCACTATCTTTTCGACGGGCGTCCAAGGGGAATCCGGTGCTGTTTGGTGCGGGTGGAGTTATTTACTCTCTGGTGGGTTTTTCAAAGATTGGTTCTGCTGGGGACTTGGCAAGAAATCCAACAATCACGCGAGATCCTTGGGCTCCTAAAAGCTTGTCTTATGGCAAGAGATAAGGGAATCAAAGTGCTCCAAGTCTTCGGTGATTCGGGAATCGATAATAAAACATATAAACATGGAGACGCGTTTCGGCAATGCCGACCTCAACAAAATTCAGACGATTGAAGAGAGTCCTCCAAGACTTTGACAAGTGTAAACTTCATCACATTTTGAGAACGTCAAACAATGAGAGCGGGATGAGATGGCAAACAAAGGCGTGCACTGCGCTTATGAAAGGGCGGATCATTGTAAACAACATAAGCTCCAGTCCGCATGCCTTGAAAGTCCTTATTGATCGTTAGATCTGATGGATAGATCTCTGCTTTGTAAAAGGGGCTGCCTCGGCAAAGACCCATATCCTTTCTTACTTAATAAAATCATATCCGTTACAGTTAAAAAATAAAAATAAAAAAAGATAAATACAACACAATACTCAATGGATTAAACATGTCAATATAACAATGGATAAAGACTCTCTTTATTGATCGTTGGTGGTATAAGAATACAATGGAATGCTAAAACACTTGAATATAATCCTTTGAGCTATGGTGCTCAAATATATTCAACAAGGAGGTCCCTTTCCTTAGTCTCTTTTCAAGCTTCTCCTCTCTCTCAAAATAAGTGTGAAGACGTTCCAATGGTGGACTCTTCTCGGTCTCACTAAGATGTTGGATTTCTTAGAAGCAATATGGCCAACATGCTAGTGCTCTCACTTCCTTTGATTCAACAATGAAATGTGGTGTTGCTATGATAGAAATTTGGCCAACATAACAATGTCTCATGTTTTTCTCTTCCCATGGTTTGTTTATATATAAAATTTTGAACCCATCTTCCCTCCCTTGGTTTAAGAGTGATAGTGACTCAAGAGTAGGACAAGATGATTCCATTAAGGGTTGCATATCTTCAGGGCAACCTCAAGTCGGTTGTCCTTGAATGGCGATGTCAGGGAATCTCCTTCCAAAGTGTGGGAATTGGTCCCAAAATGTTGAGTTTTCCCTTCCTTCGACCGCATGGCTTTCGAAGGAAAATTCGCGTTGTCAAGCATTTTTTCCTTTATCCTAGTGTGCGGTCAAAAATTTTCCCTTATAACCTTAGGAAAAGTTCAATTTTATAATGTTTGTGATGTCTTCTATTGGAAAATATTGATTTTTATCTTTTTCTGGACAATTTATAATGTCTCTTGCATTGAATGATTTTCATCGGTGTTAACAATGCCACCTTTCTCATTAACTTGTAACATATAGTCATGAGCCTTTTCAACATACTTTTAAATTTATGCATAACATCAATGTGCCAAGCCATGCAAAAAAACATGTTATCCCATGAACACAAACCATATTACATTGTATTTATAGTATTTTTCAATAATAGGTTGTCAACCTTATACGTAAGAACATATATTACACATTCAAAACCTTTAACCTATGCCAAAATGGCATTATAACTTATATAACATCCTTTATGACATGCACCACCAACTTGTATAACTAAATGTTATGTTTTACCAACCTTCCATCACTTGTATAACCATTATTATAATGTTCCTCTAAAAAATAAGTCTTAAGCTATCACTACATCAAGTTTATTTTCACATGGAGCCCAATACATGTTTAGTGACTTATAACATAAATTTGTATTGCAATTAAAATCATAACTCACACCTTTATCATCATGCAATACATAATAAAAAATTTATCAAATGGATATGTGTATCAAATTATTATTGTGCACATTATTATAAGAGGGTGTGAATCAATATAATACAATATTTACTTATTTTAACATTTGGGAACCATAGGAAAATAATCACGTATGAGATTTATCAAGTTCAAAACATGGAACACAAGATTTACGTGGAAAACCCTTTTCGGACAAAAAGTAATATTCCAAATGGAAATATTAAGTGTAATATTAAATACATGCACTAACTAGAACTCAAACAAGTACAAAAATTCTAGAAATTGTCACAAGCATGCACACATTAAAAACCCATATTGAAGGATTAAGAATTTCGAGTCACTTTATTAATAATGAGCTGAAATTTGAGTACGATCAGTTTTGAAATTGTGCACTCGAGGCTTGCTATGTAAACAAGCAAATACCCGTGTGGAGATATCCGAGAATTTCCCACGGATTTGTCTCTATTAGGCTGAATACTACACCTAGAAATTTCTACACTGGTCTTGAAGGAAACTGTAGTTTGATGGATCCAAACACCTCCAAAAATTTCCCTGAAAAAATTAGGAGAATGATTCGAAGTCTAGACCAACAAAACCTAGAAAGGATTTGAGCTAATTATGACCCCCTATAATTACCCAATTTTGTGTGATGCAAATTGCCAGAAATTGCATACCCTAAATACCTATGATGCTAAATGTGGCCTTATCCCTCCTTAATCTACCGTAAGGTGCTTGGTAAAAATTTTTCCCGAAAGAGAGAGACAGCTTTCCACCCAAAAATCCCGCATAAGAGGGTTAATCCCTCATGTTATGAAATCAGATCACAAAATAGAAGAAAAAGATAGATCAACGACTTATAAATAAGCCTCTTCGAGGGGGAAACCTCCTTTACATTACATAAATGAAAAATTCTTGGATGATACAAATGAAAAAACATCCTTTCTATAAATAGGAGTCTAAGAGGTCACAATATAATCCTAGCCAACATAACAATAACAATGTAAGGGCACAAAAATAACAATAGCGGGCTTCTATGGGGCATAATAATAACAATATGGGGATTACATGGGCACAAAAATAACAATAAGAGGGCTACACTAACAATAAAAATAAATGGATACACTAGTATTATAGGGATCTATCATGCCCCTCTCCTTCAAAAAAGTGTTTTCTTCAATGCTCGAGTAGTTATGGATGCTTCTGTATAAAATTCTCATCCTCCCATGTCGAATCTTCGATCGGGTAAGATGAGATACTCGAAATTGATCAATTTCGTAGCCGTCGAGTTCTTGTTTCGTGACCGCTTCTGTGTTCCAATATGAATTTTACTTCTTCGTCAAGTTCTAGCAATATTGTTTGAACTAGGAGCTTTTCACCTATAACCATGTTTAAGCATGAAATATGGAAAACTAGGTGCACTCGGAAGATGTAGAAGCTCCAATTTGCATGCCATAGTACCAATCTCTTGCAACACTTTTTAAGGACAATAATATTTTGGTGATAATTTATTATCCTTCTTAGCTTGCTTGAGGGACATTTGTTTGTATGGTTGTAGACATAAAAATACTGATCACCTACATAAAAAATTCTTTCACTCGCAATTTTTATGTGTCCGTTTTTTTTATTCGATTCTATGCCAAGGTGAGGTTGTCCTTTAAGAGTTGGAGAACTTGTTGTTGATGCTTGATGTGATCTTCCACTACTTGAACCTTAGAATTTTATGTTAAAGAATATGTGTTGGAGGGTGGATGATATCCATAAAGTGCCATAAATGGGGTCATTTTCGCTGCAGTATGGAAGGAAGTGTTATACCATCATTCAGCTAGAGGTAACCACTTGACCCATTGTGTTTGTTTATCATATACAAAGAAACGAAGATATCCTTCCAAACATTTGTTCCTTGTGTTCGTGTCAGTATTTGAATCCTGCCATCAATGATCAAAATCCTCTTTTCATATCATTTTAAGAGTCCCACTCAGAAATTTTTAATCATTCCATTAGGTCATGAAAAAAATTAGTCACTGATGGTAGCCCCAAGTCCAAAAATCATCACTCTTCCACAAATTTGATTATTTTCCCGGCATATATCCATACCTTGCTCACTATACATCATCCATAAAATCAATATCAGTCTTGTCATCTTGAAATTCACCCTTCAAGGTCTCATTAGGTCTTTTAGAGTTTTTCAAGGTTTCATTAGGTCACTAGGGTTTCCAAGGTCTCAATAAAAACTCCATTCCATTGCATAAGGTCAACAAGTGAAAGAGTGAACAAAATAAAAATATCTTTACTATGTAAAGAGATTATTTGAAAAGATGTAATTATCATTTCAAAGTTGTGATTTTTATCCTGAATTGTAATTCTTATTCCAAAAAGATGTAATTTTTTATTTTAATTTTGTAATGTTATGTCATTTATATGTAATAAATACAAGGTTCCCAAGTTGCTAACACGGTGTTCCAAGAATGCCAAATCACCAAGAAATAAAATACTAGAGTTCTCACAACATATCAAATGATCAGTTTTTCAAAAAGAAAGAGTCAAGTGAAAGGACAGTGTTTCAAAAGATTAAGTGAGTGATAGAGGAAGAAAGTGGGTCCCTAAGGCCCAAATAATCAATGCACCAAGTATAAAATCCCTCAAGACATCAAATTCATCTTCATTTCTCCCTTGCATCATTGAGTCACCACCTCCACAACACAAAATTCCAGTTTTGAAGGGCTGAAAATTTGAGTTTTTTGTGTGGCATTGTACACTCGGACATCAGGAGGGCGCATCTCGTAGCTCGCGATATTGCACCGTCAGGCGCTCGCACACCTCGAAAAAAGGGAGGGCACACTCGTAGCAAGCGTTTTTCACCCTGCCCAAAAATGTTCAGATGAGCTTCAAATCAATTGGCATCACTTTCAAACTTCAGCAAATCATTGCCCATGCTCTCCAGCAAGCAAGTAAGCCACAATTATACCATTCCTCTTCTCCTCAAATCAATTTTTGTGCTTTTTAATGTTGTATGCAAGATTTGGTGTTTTCTTGAGATTAAAACCCTAGTATCACTATCAAATCCTCAATTTCCATTCCCTACCACCTCACATTCCTTTCGTTCACCTCCCTCATTTCATAAACCCATTCCCCACTCCATAAACCTACATTTCACTCCCATCATCTCCCTATGGTTTCTAGCCAAGACACTATGGAAGAGGAAAATAGAGAAATCGGTGAGGAAGAAGAAAGGGAAGAGAGGAGGCCACACAAAGGAGGGAGGATCCTCATAATTCAACCTCCAAACACCAAGGAACTCATGGCCTCTCCCATGACTGTGACATGTTTCAAGAATGTAGGATGCTTTGACTAACGTGAAAAAAATACAAAGGGTCCAATATCACCTCGTTTTTGACTAGGTTGTTCACTTCTAGTCTTCATCACAACCAAGTAACCCTTGCTAGTGTCACATTCACAGTATCTATAGCCATGATAGTAGATGCCATTGGAATTTTGAATTTTGGTGAAAAATGGTACAAACAAAAAGACTTAGAGGATCATTACTTTGAGCCCTACATTAAACCAAGGTACAAAAATGAAGGAAAGAGGGTCTTTCCTTTCTCTCTACCTCCCGGATAGGTATGCCCCCATGATGAAAACCATCATGAAGTACTTTACTTGTGAAGGAATGTTCTCTAGACTCTACACCCTATCATTTCCAGTTATTAATGCACTTCACAAGCGTCAAAATGTTCAACATACCTTATTTTCTCTTTAGGAGCATTGAAAAAAATGTATTACCTTGTTCAAAAGAGAGATTATGACCACCAGATAAAAAATATTTTTCACCACTCCATCAAGATCATAGTCCTCCATCACCTTTATCAATTGAACATCTCATGGAGTACTTTAATAGAAAATGACATCTTCAGTGCTCCACCAGTTCAACATGCTCAATCTATGTCTCCACCATCTCATCCCTCCACTTCCATTCCTCCATCTCATCCCACAGTACCTACTTCATCATCAGCTCAAACTACTCCACCCATTTCGCCGCCACCATCATCATTTCATGTGCACATTGGGTCACCAACCGTAGTTGAGATTAGCAAGCCTAAGAGCGTTGATTTGGGCATATTGGCAAAAAAATACCAAAGAGGTCATAGGAAAGTGTTTTTCCCCACGGATTGTGGAGAGGGCCTTGCCTTCTTAATTGGAAAAGTAGGTAGACAAAGGAAAACAAAAGGTGGCAGAGGGCGAGATATTCAAGATGAGATCGAGCATGAGGAGGAGAATCTTCATGAGACAGACATGGAGTTTGACCTTGTTGATTTGAGTCAACAAGATGATTCTCGAGATCATTAGCACAGTCATCAAGAGAAAATAATCCAATATTAAAAAATATACAAACTAATCTTAAGAGATCTAAATTTTTCATTACCTTTCTTGAGTAGGAGAACCAACGACTAAAGACCAAACATTTCATTGATGAAGTGAAATTCATCAAAGCTCAAAGAGAGGTAGAAAAAGTTAGTCTTGCTTGAAGAGACATTAGAAAAATATGGTGAAACCAATGAGGTAGAATAACAAGTTCCAAGGAGAAGGCCTAGGACTAGAGGTCTAAAAATATCTCTAGAACTAGAGAGGCAAAAGGAGGTTGAGCTTGCTAATCAACTCACTTTGAATGAACAATTTATAGTGGTAATCAATGAGAACTAGGGAGAAATGGCTTGACAGATCTAACCAACACCTATATAAGCTTCGAAGAAGGAAAACATGGATAATTATATATTGAGAAAGAGGGCCAAGCACTATGCCAAGAAAAAACAAAATTGCAAGGTCAAAACTTAAACAAGCCAATGCAAAAAATTGAAGCATCGACCATGCAAGAAGAGAAAAGAATGATTGATATCCCTCGTTGAAGCCTCACTATGCATAACCTTCATCATCAGTCATCATTCAGCAAATTTTGACAGGTTTTGGAACATTTTTCAAATTTTTAAAGTTTTGTGCATTTCAAAGACAATTTTGTGACAAATTATGACAGTTGTGTGTGCAACACTCAGGCGTTGCGATTTTGTTTGAGGCATATTTTAGCCAAAATAAGACCACCATTAGATTCATAATGATGAATAAATTCAAGAAAAAAAAATTCTAAGCTTTTTTTGGACAACTGGTCGGTGAAAAAGTGAAAAAACACCCTAAAAACCACAGTTCTGCCTCATTTTTCACCTTGGCATTATGCACTAAGAAGTCTTGGTAGAATGAAGTTTTGAGGGGGGAAATCAATTCCATTTTGCAAACCAAGCATATATCTGGAAATTAGGTAGGAAAATAATTCTAATGAGCTATCCTGAGCTCAATTTGGACACCGGGAACCCATCCAAAACGCAGTTGAAACTTGGAGGGCGCACTAGCATTTTGATGGCGCACTTGACTTTTTTCTTATTTTTTCTCTGTTTTTTTCTGCAAATTTGATTTTCATCTTGGGAAATCAAGTTTCTAATTATGTAATTAATGGAAGTAAATTTAATTATCATGTTTTTACTGTTACCTAGGGTAAATACATTAGATGAAAATTTATGATGAGGTGTAATGAATAAGTTTGCAAAAAGTGAGGGATGAGTTAGTTTGACCACCCTACACTCTAGGTATTCAGCTCAATTTTTGGTGGAACTGCTCCTTCTCTCATGGATTCGACCCCTAAGGCCGGGAGGAGTTTTTTTTGAGGCCTATATCATGTAATTTTTTAGTCATTTCACAGGTTGGGAATCATTTGGATGTTGGAATATTGATCAGAGACTCTATTGTAATCATTTTGGTAGGAGCTTAATAAAAGAGTTGCAGCTATTTCTTTGGGATACCTATGGTATGGTTCTCTAGCACTATTTCTTCTCTTGTTTCATTTGTATGAATGTATTGTTGGTCCATTTTCCATTTCATTTCTATTGTATGATCACTTTCAAGTTAGAGAAACATAATTCATCTCACATGCTCTTGCTTTTGGGAAAATTTTCATATTTTGTTCATCTTTCTTTCAGTTTAGGAAGAATTCATCTTTCATGCTCTTCCTAGCTCCTCACCTATTTGAATCATTCCATCCCAAGAAACCTAATGTGCTAGCCTTCCTACCTACCTTTCCCCAATGAATGGATGGTAACCCTAATCTTATTTTCTCTGGCCTAGCCTCTTTGACCTAATATCCTCATCCAACAACCCAATCAAATCAAATCAAAACCCATGAACTCATACCTAGCCTAAAACCCTAATTTGTTTAGCCCTCTTGGCTATGAAATTTTGGAGAGAGCCCTCTCCGTCTTGGTAGGGATAGATACCAAGCCAAAAGATTGGTTGGTGGTTACCTCTATTGGGATTTCTTCTTAAACCTTAGAGATCCGCGGAGTGATAACACACTATCTCATGTTTTTCCACATCATATTGAGGATTATATGATGAGTTATGAGCTAATTTAGTACCCAAACGAGAAAATATTTTTGTCCCAAAAAATTCCTTTAAAAAATGGGATCGCTATTGTTTACAATAATCTTTAGGTTTCCATGTAGCTTTGAATTGTTTCCATAAATACAATGATCAATCGTGATCGGCTTTAAATGGATGAGATAATGTACAAAAGTGTGCATACTTAGCAAGTCTACCAACTACCACCATTTTGATAGTATTTCCTTCGGACTTAGGGTAAACCCTGTGATAAAATACATTGAAACCTCCTCCCAATGTTGACTTGGAATGGATAAATGTTTTAACAGGTACATAGGGTCTTAATTGTCTCAACTTTATTTTGTTGAAAACCAAAACATTCTCCCATAAAATTTTGAATATTCAGGTTTAAGGCCATCCAAAAAAAATTCCTTCTGACCCTCGTAGTAAGTTTCTAAAATCCCGAGTGCCCCCTCCTAAGGAGAGGTGTGAAATTCCAAAAGAATCTTTTGTTTGAGTTTAGAATTCTTACAAATATATAAGAGATATATGTACCATAATGAATAATTTTTTCCAAACTAAATGTTTCATATGTACTGGGATCTACTCGCAACTTTTTGAATGAGTGTCCACACCTCTTCATCATTCTTCCATTCATCCCTTTCTTCGATTTATCCACTCAAAGTTGGATAATAGAAATGGCAGCAACGTAGTGCTTCACACATCCTCATCCTTTCTTGAGAGTGCATTTGCAACAACATTTTTGCTTCCCTTTTTTGTAGATGATTTCAAAGTCATAACCCAACATCTTTGTGACTCATTTTTTGTTGCTCTTCTAAAGACAATATTTGTTCCAAAAAATTATTTAAGAATATCATGATCTCTGTTTTTACCTTTAAGTGTCTTTCCCATTAGGTAAGGCCTCCATTTCTTTAGTGCATGTAGTATTGCCAACATTTCCTTCTCATAAATAGAATTCGAGAAATATTTTTCCTTTGATTGACGACTTTCAAAAGCAAATGGGTCTTCTCCTTCTTGCATTAAAATCACAACAATTCCATTTCCCAAGCATCACATTCTACAATAAAGGTTTTTGTGAAGTCTCAGCAGTAGCTAAGACCAGTTGATTGGCATCTATTGCCTCTTTAAAGATGTTCAAAGGCCTTAGTTCCTTCCGGGATTCCAATAAAATGCATATTTCTTCAAGTAATGATGTTAAAGGTGTATGATATTCTCCCATAATTATTAAAAAACTTGTGATCAATACCCAGCTTAACACACACAAATCCCTCAAGATGATTTATGGTTATAGGGATTTTCCATTCCTTAATGGATTTAATTTTGTTAGGGTCTACATTAACACCCTCATGAGATACAATATGACCTAAATATTCCACCTCATATACTCTAAAGAAACATTTGGAGGTTTATGCATATAATTGCTTCTCCTCCAATAGTTTGAGCACCATATCAACATGTTGAACATGATCCTTCCAAGACTTGTTGTAGATTAGTATATAATAAAAAAATACTAACACAAATTTTCTAAGGAAGGGTTTGAAAATGGAAATTCATTAAACATTGAAATTTGGAAGGTGCATTAGTAAGGCTAAAAGGCATGACCAAAAATTCATAATGACTCTCATCAGTTTTGAATGTTTGTTTTCGTAATGTCTTCAGCCTTCATTCTAATTTGATGATATCCAAAACGAAAGATCCGAGCCTTGGTGAAGTAAATTTATCCATAGTAATTCATCCAATAATTCATTAATGAAACAAGGATGGGAAATTTATCTTTGATAATGTGAGCTTGTTGAGCTCCCTATAATATCGTACACATACACCACAGATCCATCCTTCGTGCACCAATACTACTCGAAGCAGAAATAACTTTGACTAGGTTGAATTATACCCAGCCTCTAGTATTTCGCAACCACTACGTTCAATCTCACTCTTTTGAGAATAAGGATATCCGTATGGCTCTGATGTTTGGAAGAGAAAACTTCTTGGAATAAAATGAATATCATGATCATGATCTACAAATAGGTGGGAGGCTCAAATACCTTGGAATGATTGTCCAAGTCTTTTTTGGAGATATGGAGAAATACATGATTTTGATGTTTGAACTCGTAATGAGAATAATTGCAAAACTACACCTTGTTGTTATTTATTTAGAAGCTTTTTCATGACATTAGAGCTAATTATCTTTCCTTGAATACTGTGATACCCCATAATTCAACTTGCTTTCCTTCCAAAAAAAACTTCAAGAAAAGTTCTTTAAAAATTAAAATCTACTGTCCCTAAAGATTGTAGCCATTGTACTCCTAGTACTAAACATCAACACAACCCATTGGGATGGAGAGCATTGGACTATTAAATACATATTCCTCGCATGGTTATTTTGATATTACGGCACTTTCCGAGCAATTTATAGTTCCTCCATTTGCAACCATCACTTGACACTGTGTGCTAGATATAGGAAGCAATTCAATTCTTGGCTACCTTTTATAATGAATAAAATTATGGGTACTACCTGAATCAATCAACACTACTACATTTTTTCTTCTGATATGTCCTTCTATCTTGAGAGTTTCAGAGTGGTAATTCCCGCCAATGCATTACATGATATGGTCGGATTCATTTCTTCTTCCTCTAGGGTTGGTTCTTGGTGTATATCCTCTTCTTTTGAATTTTCTTCTTCCTTTCTTCTTCCTCCTCTTCACAATATATGTAAAATAATTTCTTCTCAAAGACACTTATGACCTTTAGTGTATTTTCGATCAAAACTGTAGCAAAGCTCCCTTTTCTCTTTTTTTCTTCCAATTGTTGTGGTGTCAAACTTGTAGCTTTTAGAAGTCGAGAGTAGCAACACTACCATATTTATAGTTGTGAGTGGTAGGCTTTCTTGTCCCCATAATTTTTCTTTCAATTTTTCTTTCCAACTTGAATGCCTCCTTCATCGAATCAAAGTTCCCAAAGATGAACCTCATATTGGATGTTATCCTTTAAGTCCCTATGAAGACATCAATTTTGTGTTCCTCTAGAATATCAATTACACTTATATTCAATTTTTTTGGAAGTCCTCAATGTGCTCCACCATTGAACCCTTTTTTTAGATTTATCAATTAGCTAAAGAAGATGTTTCTCTGTACTTTCTACTAATGTGCTATCATTTCCTCCGTAAAAATTGACCAAGTGAAAGCTTTTTTACTGAGATAAAAGCCATCGATACCATATAAATGTATTTTGTTCTAAATATAAAGTTGCAATGCGTACCTTTGCGTGTTTTTCACATTATGGATATCAAAACATTCCTCCGTCTCGTAGTATCCATGTTATCGAATCTTGCCATCAAACTTTCATATCGATCTTTGGAATATGGTGTATCTTAAATACAACATTAGATTCTATTAAATCATGATTAACATTTATTTTGTTTTCATCATGAGTTTCATCTACTACCGTTTCTCCATTAGGAATCATTTCTTGTAGTAGTTTTGTCAAACCTTCCTTCAAAATTTCCATTTTACTTTTAGACCATTCTTCATGAATTCCATTTTGCTTTTTCAAATTTTTATTCTATACCATCGATCTTAGATTCCATGCCATTATTCAAAACATCCATGTATTTCTTCAAACCATCCATCTTAGCTTCCATTTTGCACTTGGTCTCGTAATTTTGATATATCATGTTGCACTTCTTCTCTCTTCATGAGCCATAGTAGATACTTATAAAGGGCTTAATAGGGGTGTGGAATTATTTTGAGAGTATTTTAGAACCCAAAAAAGATATCTATGTTTCAATATTCCCTGGAATCACTTCAAAATTATTTTTCAAACAAGACTTGTGCAATTAAAAAAAAATACATACACTTCTTTTTCTTTCTTTTTGAGGAGCTTGATATTTAATATGATGAATCTCTCTAATTTCAGTATCTCCAAGATTTGAACTTATGTCCCATAGTATCCCTCTAGCATTCTTTCTAATTCCAATGTAAGACCCGATTTGGATTCTTCAAGACAAATTTATGCTCAATATCCCACAATGACCTAATTATGGACTAGTTTCGCAGAATCGAACTTGTACGAAATGCCACGTGTCATCGTTTCATCCTTAGGCCTCGTAATATTCCCAAATTTTCTCATGATATTTGGAATATTATAGTTCTTAACAAACTTAATTAATTAAGTAAATAAAAGGGTGAGAGGGACCCATGAAATCCTCAAAGATGAATAAAATCCACTTTTTATGTGTGTATGTGGATATTCTAGATCTAGATCTAAAAATCATGGAGTAGTGGACCAGCTCCATTAATGGAGATCATGTCTCATTTATGAGATATATTATGGAGGATGAAACAGTCAAATAAGATCATGGATCTTAAATGCAAAATCATGAGGATCTTTGATAAGTTCAACTGAGATTATAATGCATTCAAAGAAGATCATAAAGAACTTATGATAAGATAGTGGAGGAAGTGATGCATTTATTGCACACATGATGGAGAGGGTAATTCTGCGTGAACATGATGGATGAAATGGATCAACAGCAGTAGTCAACCATGGAGACTTTTGTCCACATGTACAAATGCAGTTTTGGAGTGGGCCTAGGCTATGGAAGGCTCATATCTATATAATGAAGAGGAAGGCACAATGGAAGGATGATTTTGGATTATTCATTTCTTGATCTCGTATAGATCTATATTTGTCTTAGAGAGCATATCTATGCAAACGTAAGTGCTTTTAGCAGAGTTCACAGAGTGTTGTTTAGTATGGTATTTCCTGAGCGAGAATCACCTCTTCCATTGAGTAGCTCTTGAAGAGGGTTGTACTTTCATTCCTTATTAGGCATTGGTGCCATCTTTCGTGAGGTTGTTTCTAGCATTCACTAGGAAACCGGTGGAGGATTCATCCTACCATTTGTTTTTCACATTCTGCCTTCAGAGCAAACGCAGATCTAGATCCGGCATTCGAAACCATTGGGTTTTTACCTCCATGCAAAGAGCATTCCCTTCAAGGATTGCACACCAAATTTCCGTAGATCTATCGGAGGAAGGAAAGTTTCAGCATTTCAACCGAAAAAACTCCTATGAGGATCATCTTCTCACATTGGATCTATTGTTTCCATCATTCAAAGAGCTGATTTCGGACATATCTAGCAAGAGGCTGTTGAGCATCTCTCTCTCGATGCAAGCAGCTTTCTAAAGCTGTTGTTCATCCATGCAGCTATTTTCGACGGAGGAGACTCGGAGGGAGCTAGATCTTGAGCTTTTAGCCCAAGGATCTAGTGAAGGGATCAACCCTTGTATATATCTCGATTGTGCATCGTTGAAGCCATCATATCATCACATCTATATTCAGATTTTGCATTCCCGACGAGCATATATGTGGAGCCCTAGGAGGGTGGTTTTCTTAGATTTGATAACATCAGAAACCCTTTCGTGGTTATCTTGTGAATCCATCACTGGGATATACATTTTTAATCATCATGAGCTCCCATTCCCGCCCAGATCCGACTTTCTATCTTTTCAGCAATAGTCCTAGTCCCAAGCAGACAAATGAGGACATCGTTGATTTACCTTTCGAGTAGTCTTAGCAATTACGTAGGTCCCTCTATGGGATCATTGGCAGGGTCGATTCTAGGCCATCCCTTTGGCTAGAGTGTCTCATATTTTGAGCACTGTTGTACTTTGATTTTTCACCTCCTATATAATAAAAATGGCTCACGTATTTCGTGCATTCTTATGTGTATTTAGATTTATTGTTTACTTTTGCTACAGTTCTTATATTGTGTTTTAGTATCACTCGCATTCTCTCCTTTTGGGATATTACGAAAGGTATCGCAGCATGATCTTTGGCTCGGCCCTCAGGACACTTCATCTTTTGCATCAAAGAAGCAGCTGCATAGATGAGATCTATCATGAAGGAGGATTATACTTTTGCCATTTCTCTCAGATCCATGCAGGATCTTCCAAGGAGGTCAACCAAATGAAGAGAGAAAGGAAAAAAGGAGGGATCCAAGAAGGAAATTTGATGAGGAAGGTCTAATCACTTCCTATCGCAAAGTAAGAAAACTCGAAAGAATCATAGATCTCCTCATAGATCTACTATGCCCACTTTCTCGAAGAAGGTGAGAGGTATAGAAATAAAGAAAGAAGAGAACCCGAGACCCAGTGAGACTCTCACCGTATATCGAAAGAGAGAGTACAAAGCACAGTCTCAGAGCATTCAAAGAAAGTCTAACTCTCCAATAATTCTTCCAAATCAAGGGAAGAAGGAGGATCCTATAGCAACAATAGAAGAAAGAGGCACAACAGATTCTATTTGTCACATTTGATGGATCTTCCTCAAGCAATCGTCAAGGCTCGGAGGAGAAGAGTTGGATGCATTTCTCAGGCTACATCCTGTAGCTAAAGGAGATGTTGTCCAAATTGTAGCACTTCATCTTTTAGGTGAAGCCAATGATTGTGGTTTGGTCACATGGAGCATGCAAAAGTGACTAAATATTCAGATTTATTTCACAAGTTGAGGAAGAAGTTTGATGTGAAAAAACGAGAGATGTGTCACAAAGAGACATTCCTAAGGAAACAAAGGAGGATGTCAATCTTGTCACTCCGGGACAAGAAGTCACTACATTCTTACCACCAGTCAGCAGTAAGTACTCTGCATCCTGGAGAAGAGACACTTGCAACTTTGCAAGATAGTCTTGAGCTCTTTGGACACGTAGAGTCCCATGCATGATTCGGAGATGCATGAGGAAGAGGGGGAAGAATCAGCGCTAGTACACTTGGAGAATAGTATCCATCACTCTTACTAGCAGTTGGAGACACTATTGTCCCGGTTGGAGGAACTTTGTGTTCGAAAGAGGTTCCCATACATCAGCTTGATCCAAGGTATGCATGAAATTTCATCTACATATTTTTTTCAGTAGATATTATTGAAACTTATGAGGACATGCCATCAAGGCCACTGCATAACAAAGGGTTAGAACAAAATGTTGATTTGAAGCAACAAACTATCATAGTACGCAGGGCCCTTGATCTTATCAAGGACGAGATGAAAAGCTATCCCAGGTTGTCATTGATGGACAACATTCAACTCTTTGATTTGAAAGTGTGGCTTTTAGTGAAAAGGGATTAGCATGATCCTATGTACAATGACCTGTTATGAGATCGCATTGTGCCTTTCTTTGAGACAACGACATGTATTACCATGCAGCATCTATAGCATCGTCACTTAGTATTAGTGATAGAGAAGGAGCCCCATCATTCTTGGAGCATTCTAAAGGTAGCTTCACTCATGAAGCAATGGAGGTAAAGATGGTAGATGATAGACATCTTGAGATGAGGAATGTTTTCTCCTTTTCTAGATGACACTTTCTCAATGAGCATCTCACCGCTCAAAGAAAAATTCTACTCTACAAGCAGAATCCAAAACTTTGTAGGTTTCTGAGGGCCTTTTGGTGAAAAGAGAATCTCATTGAGAGATCCTCGATTGGAGGTGCACCTCAAATATTTTCATGGAGTGCAGAAAGTTATTCATCAGCTTTGGGGAGGATGGTATTCTACAAGGGGAGGGTACCATGATTATGAACACATCATTCATCATCCATATTGGGATGAGTGGGTGAGGATTATAGCGAGGGGTTGCATGACCACTTGTAGATATATGACATGGACACAGTCAAGCTTTGGTTACGTTGTGTTAGCCTCGCTATGAAATTCTTTTGACAAAGCGAATAGGGGGCTAAATCTATTTTTGAGTCTTCAAGAGATGCATTTCTCTCTGAAAACAGCAGCCTCCTTGAAGCCTCTATTTGCTTTCTCATCCTTTGATGAAATCCCTCTCGCTGATTCCCTTTAAAGCCTCTCTGTCATGTGAAGAAATGCCCAAAGGCCTCCTTTTCCCCCTTATTTCACCCTCACTTAGCCTCCTTTCATCCCCCTTGTCTTCCCATTTTATTTCCTTCTTACCCTTTCAGTTTCCCCCAAAATCCCATTTAATTTCTTCTACCCTGTGTAGCTTTTTCCCCCTTTTCCCCTCTATCGTTCCCCTCCTTCACCTTCAAAATCCATTAAAAGGGGCTAGAAACCCACTTCCGAGCCTTATTAAAAGGCCTAGCCCACTTTGCGTAGCCTTTCAGAAACCACTTCACATGTTCCCGTGCTTTCTGGGACCAAGCGCTTAAGTCCCAAGTCTGGCAATCGCAATACGATAGCTCGAGCGAGGGTCCAATTTCCTTTGTTACATCATAAAAGTTCGTGCGATCGTTTGTTAAAGCAAGTCCCGCGATGTGATCAAAAACCGTAGACCTGGTCTGTCACAAAGATCCAGCCGGCGAAGCGTCAATCGCACGCCGCCCCAATAAACGGGGACCGCCAGGTGTCACGCGCCCTCCCGGGTCAGCGCAACCACAACGTCCTCCAGCCCTCCGGTCGCATCTTCCGCCCGTTCACAACCCGCGATCCGACGCGTCCTCCACCAATCGCAAATCTTCCGATACGCGCTCGTCCTCGTCGATTCTTCCCGCGTCGCGGCTGCCGCTCAGTCGCGAGTCCTCTCAGGTCCCTCCGATCGTGCTGCCTCCGATTCTGCATCGACTGCGGATCGATCCCGCGATCCGACGGCCGCTCGCTCAATCGCATTTACTCCCGGTCGCAGTCGCAAGTCCCCATCTCTCTACCTCCGATTGCGATGCTCCGATTTAATCATGAGTCGTCCATCCTCCCGCGTCCGACGGCCATGCGCGACTCCCGATCGCCGACCGCTCGCCCCTCCGGTGCACATCCGGGCGGGTCGGCTCCGGACTTCAAATCTAGTCGGTCGTCGACTCAGCTCGCATTGCAGCTCAATCGCAATCGCAACACCGATGTTTGTAGCCTCACGATCGATCGCAAGCCTTTTCCTGCGAGCTCGGATTGCACGCTCCGATCTCATCACCGGCCGTCCATTCTTCCCACCTCCGATCCGCTGGCCTGCGCCCGTCGCTCCCTCCACACCGATCGTCGATCGCAATTCTTTCCGCGTTCGATTAGTCGTCCGCCGTGCGTTTCCTCCCGGATGCGCCGATGCTGGCCCGCTCGCCGTCTTCCCCCGAT
This sequence comes from Pinus albicaulis, assembly GCA_034641835.2. Lineage (NCBI taxonomy): Eukaryota > Viridiplantae > Streptophyta > Pinopsida > Pinales > Pinaceae > Pinus > Pinus albicaulis. Next base: position 1,265,633,119 of record CM076578.1, on the reverse strand, counting down.
CGCACAGAAAATTTTATGTGTGTCACCCTTGTTACGTGCGATGGTTGCGATTCAATCTCTAGCGTTGATCCTCCGGATCCGATGGTCTGCATCTAATCGCCCTCCGCCTCCGTTGGGTCCCACCGAAATACTGATCCTTCTACCGCATTTCATTGCATTTGCGTGGCATTTTCTTTGTGTCCTCCATTATTCAAACCGTTCTTTGTTTTACATTGAGGTTTGGCTAAAGTCGCCCTCCACCACGCACGAGGTCCCGCTTGCACGGCTCCGCACCATTGTGTCACGTTGCTCTACGACCGTCACAGCGTCCTCCACCGCTCCGCCACCACTTCTCCGCCCTCTCGCAGCATTCTCCACCACCGCCCGGCTTGTAACAGCTTATTTCATTGGGGTAGAATAACACAGAGAGACCCATTTCACTCGGCCGTGTCGAAGCAAATGACAGAGACCGGATCGAAGGATTTGGGCCTTTGTAATTGAATATTTTGAAGTGCTAATCAGTGATCAAAGGATTAAGGCACTCGTTCGAGGATCAGAGCGCACCGACAATGCCATAAACTGCGCTACCTAACAAGAGTCTCTCTCCAGGCACGTACACCTTCCTGCAAAGAATCTCCACGCCTCCTCGAGCGAAAGGTTAATCGACCGTTTACGAAAGACGTTTAAAACGATGTGAGCAGTGATGCATGGAGGTATGGAGCGGCATCACGAGACCTTTCATCCCGCTCATTTATTCCGATTTGGCATCACAAGAGCTCCAAGCACCCGAAAGGACCGAAAAGAAATATCCGAGGTCAAAATTGACATCCGACAGAGATCTCCGAAACGACTCGCTAGAGCACCTCACGTAGCGCGCAGCCATTACGCAGACATGGGCGTGGACACTTCAGCCCGATGCCGTCTTGTGGGAATTCATTTATTGTGTATCCTACCAAGCTGACTACCTCTTCTCGTATAAGATGTCTCGAGAAACATATTGAAAAAGGTTGTTGTTGCCTTTCGTCGGCATACCGCTCTGTTAGAGGGATTCGCCTTTGACTGCTAGGACAGGTCATTGGGAGGAAAAGTCAGTGAAGTAGCTGTAGCGGTAATAGGCCGGAGGAGAAAGTCTAGACCGTAAATGTGACCATTGAGGCTACTGTACATGATCGGTTTTCGCATCAGCAATCAAAGCACATTTCACGGAGATCTTGGTCTATTACTATTGGTGATGTGTTTCTACTCTGTTTATTACATTTCCATGTTGTTTTCATGCTCTTCTCGTAGGCATCGGTATCAATGGTGTAGGATTCACGCTAGTTGTGCCTGTATGTCTGTCTTCTCCCTACCTGCCATGTTTTCCGCTTCATGTGTATCTAAGGAAGTAAATTCGTGGAGTTTCTTGCCTTGGATGTGGATGTTATTGCTCGCCGGCCGATGTGTGAACTGTTGGCTTCTTAGATGTTTCTTTGTAATCTTATCTCCGTTTTTCCCACATGGAGTCGCTCGAACGGACACTGGGAGTTAACGACCTTCACTGGGCTCCAGTCTATAAGCATATGCCCATTGTCCCTTTGAGTAGCCGCTTTGATGATGTCCAGCAAGGTCCGGAGTTAGGCAATGTACGCTCTCGATCGATGTATGCATGTCTGGGTTGTTTTCCTTCTTTCACTTCCTCCTTAATGTTCCATCCCATGTCTATCTAAAAATATCCTTTGGTATGAGATGACTTGCCCTTTGGAAGCCTTGGCTGAGTGGATGCAAGTAATTTTCTCTCTCGTGACTCCATAGCCCAATGGGTAGCACGGTCTCGCCAGTCCTCTTTGTTGAAAGCAAATTTCGTTTGTTTTGTTCCTTTTCCTTCCATTGCTGCGCCATGATCTCCTAACCAGCAAATAACCCTTCAGCAGATCGTTTTAAACACTTTTTGGCTTCATGCCTAGCCTTAATATCTCATTTCTCTGAGCTTCAAGAGATACATCATTCTTTGCTCTATTTGGAGGAGATCCTCTCTCCGGGTCGAAAGAGGGCTAGATCCTAGGACCCAAAAGTATGGTTCTGATGTTGCCTCATCTTTGGTCTTGCCAATCTGGCCAAAGCTGTGGGAACCCCGAACATACGTAAGCGACTCGTGCGATTTTCCGGGGTCCAAAAAGCTGGGAAACACTCGGCGCTCGGGTCCTCATCACCGACCTTGATGGCGACTCCACCGAGACCCGGCGCTTGCACTTTAGATTGGCTTTTCATTACTGATGGACGCCTACGCTTTCAAACATTCATAATCATCCACTCGGCGACCCCACACTCCCATAATCCTCGAAAGAACTCTCAGGCATGAAGAACGAACGATGGCCCAAACCTCTCATAGAAAGGGTGAGAACATACGGGTTGGATTTGGTTTAAAGAGTCGTGTTTTTGTCCATCACTATGTCTCCGTCCTGCTTTAAGCCTAATCAGAGTGTACGAGATGAAACACATGATGAGTACGCGGAAGGATCTCAAGCTCCCGACCTTGGCACCGTGAGCGCGACCTATGCCTCGTGAGCCTCAGTGGAACAAGAAGCTCATGTTGTGTCTCCCACTCTTCCCAGAAGCTTCACAGCGTGTGAGCCTATTGTTACATCACCCACACCTACAAAGGTCATAGAAAGATGTAAGCCTACTCGGTTTTACCTCTTTTCTTCCAACGCCCGTAGAATTAATAAACCAGTGCGCTCTCATTTTGATGGGGAAAATAAAAAGAGGTCCTACTCGCCGAAGAAAATGTTCAAAAATCTTTGAGGATGCTTGGGTCGTATGAAATAGAAGAAGATGATGTGTGCATTAGGATGTTTGCCTTGTCATTGCAAGGAAATGTCAAGAAATGGCCTGCAAAGGCTTCCGTGAGGAAAGCATTTTCAGACTTTTCATCAATTTTCTCAAGTTTTCATCGGTAGATGGGCAGACTTCCCTAAGAATGCCCTCCGGTCCTGAGAGAGTATCAAAAATTTGGTAAAGGACAGATGCGAGATGCAAGACTTTTTCGCGTGTTCAATAAGGTATATGATGCAATGCCTATCCTCGATGTAAACCACCCTCTCGCGGTGGGCTTTGTGCACTATCCAAGTTCTTCTTGACGACGGTGGAAATTCCTTGTGAGGCAGAGCGCTTTGAGCTCCTCGGAGGAAATGCAGGATATTGCCAATCACTATCGAATACAACATACGGTGCGAGAAAGAGAGAGATTAAAAGCGACGGAAAAGGACCGAATGAGCAAATAGCGCATATCTCTTTAGAGAACAAAGCCGGAAACGATCGAAAGAGAGCGCCTCTGCTCCTTGCTGGGTGAGAAAAGAGCAGAGAAGATGAGGCTCGAAACCGTAGAGGATGATCGGGCTAAGACCTCGCTCCCTTGTCCCCAAGAAAGACAACCAGATCTCCGCACGAGCGCAGTCGCACATGCCAAGCCCTGTATGATGAACCAGAGCTTGAATGGGAAAATATGAACTTGCAGAGGTATTTTGAAGAAAAGAAAGTGGCTTAGAGTCCCGAAGATTTGATGGGTGACAATACTTACAATTATGATTCCTCCGATGTTGATATGTACGCATGAGTGAGGTTTTTCCAAAAGGGAAACCGAGCGTGACACGCGCCATCATTAGAAAGTCTCATGGGAGGAAGACTATGACCATCAACTTCGGAAAACGATGAGCTTATGCATGCCATCTATGATACTTTGATGGAGAAGAGCATTGAAAGCTTGTGATAGCGAGACGAAAAGATTCATCGAATCTTCTATCCGCTTTATGTCCGAACATCGATACACTTGCCAAGCGACAGAGGCTGCGTAGCTCTTCGTTGTGAGCGGAGGAACTGAGGAGGAAGAGAGATGAAGAAAATCTTGAGCTGAATGAATGCTGGGAGCGCTTCTCGAAGGGATTAAGGTAATCAAAGAAGCCCCGCTCAAGAATATGTCGATCACAGGTTTGGCCCGTTGGGTAGCAGAACTCAACCTTATGGTGCTAGAGGACAGCAACATGCTGAATATAGCACGAGCCCTCTAGCTCAAGGCGCATTGAGGAATGAGCGAGATCTCCTCCCATGACGTCTCGGCCTTGATCCGCAGGAAGAGGAGGTGATTCTACAGGGTTGATGCCCATACTGCCAAATACTCCCAACCAGGAAGAGAGGAGGGTGTGATTACAGGCCTCACTACGTGTGTAGGTGATTGAAGCTACCTGTGATGCGTACTGCTATCGGCCGTGGTAGGCTTTCGAAGAAAAAAGTTTACATCATGAGTTTTTTGATCCCGGTGGCAGTACCAAATGGAGGCGATTGGCTGCTCCTCTAGCATCAATCTTTTTGCAAGAGCCAAACTCAACAAAATTGGTCACTACCGGTGGTGACGGTAGTTTTAAAGAACCACATGCGAGACACTCCGTGGGTTATCTGCGACAGCAGACGCATTCTCATGTCCTTTTGTTGTTGTTAGAAATGGCACGCATTGGCATTATCGTATCTACCCGAATGCTGCAAAAAGATTTCCACTAGGTGAGTAGTGGTAGGCAGGGAAAGCTCAGTAAATCTCAACCTATGAGACAAGTAGATTAGTTCTTTTCCACCTCTTTCTTAGAATGTAGAGAAGACACCTCGCTAGACAAGCCTAATCCTAGCGAGTGAGTAGTGTAGGTAGAGAGAGCATAACGAGACCAACGCCTAACGTTTGGTCTCGTGGAGTAATAAGGGTAAAGTAGAATAGGTTTTAATTTCGTCATGAAAAAATTAATGATGTAAAAGGGTCCGCAAGTCCAAATGCACGTAAAGAAAAAAATTTAGGACTATAGTGTGGGTAGGCGGTTGTATGGAAGAATTATCACACGCTAGTCATGTTGTCCTTCTCAGCTTTGTATGCGATCTAAAGAAAGAAAGGGATGGTCTGCCAGCGGTGCTCCGGCACTACACCAAGAGATCATTTTCTTCGGTTTCTGCTCCTTCACGCGATGCCATCCCCATGTGGAGCCTCGTTAGCCCCCCTATGAAAGTGCTGACAAGCGAATAGCTAAATCAGCTGAGTCTTCGAGGAATGCATTTCTCCTACAATCTCCTTTCGAAGCCTCTGTGTGCTTTCTATCCTTTTCGAGTGAAAATCTCTCGCTATTCCTTTTAAAATCGTCTCTGGCCATGTGACAGAAAAATGCCCAAAAGGCACTCCTTTTCCCCTTATTTCACCCTCATACTTCGCCTCCTTTCGTCTTGTCTTCTTTGTTCCTTCTTACCCTTCAAATGTCAAAAGTCGTAGTTCTCCCCCTACCCTTTTGCTTTAGCCTTTTTCCCCTTTTCCCCTCTATACGTTCCTCCTTCACCTTCAAAATCCAGCTAAAAGGGGCAAGAAAGCACTTCCGGCTTATTAAAAGGCCTGGCCCCTTTCGCAGCCCCTTTCAAACCACTTCACATGTGCCGTCGTGCGCCGAATGACCAAGCGCTTACGTCCCGACGCTAATGACGCATGATCGGAAGTCGGCGCGGTCCCTTTCCTTTATTACATCATAAAAGTTCTGATGCGAGTCGTTTGTTAAGCGAGTCCCGCGATGTGGTCAAAATGGCTGATCCGTCATTAAAGATCCGACGGCGGAGCTAGCGTCCTTTCGCACGCGCCGATCGCGATGTCGCGCACATTTCATGCGCGCCTCCCGATCGTCGCAGCCACCCTCCAAACCGTCGTCCGATTGCATCTCCGCTCGTGCGACTCCAACGCGGCGATCCCGACGCGTCCTCCGCTTCAATCGCAAATCGAAATCGCGTTCTCCCGCTGGTGATTCTTCCCATGCAGATCAGCCGCGCTGTTCTTATAATCGCGAGTCCTCTCCCCGATTCCTCCGATCGTGATGCCCCTCCGATTACATCCTGACCGACCCATTGATCCTGTCCCCGCGATCGCGACCGCCTGCTCAATCGCATTTCCTCACGATCGCAATACGCAAGTCCCATCTCTCATGCCCTCGATTGCGATGCTCCGAGTTTAATCATAGTCGCCCGATCCTCCCGCAGATGGCGATGGTCACTTCGCAACTCCCGAATCGGTACGCTTCCTCGTTTCCCCTCCAGAATTACGTCCGGAGTCGTTGATCCGGCCTTCAAAATCTAATCGGCCATCGCTCGATCGCATTGCCGCTCAATCGCAATCGCAACACTCATCGTTGTAGCCTGCGATCAATCGCATGGCCTTTTCCTCCGAGACTCGGGTGCGACCCTCGGGTCTCTTGCCTTGGTAATCCACATTCTTCCCAGACCGGATGCGCCCTTGCGCCACCCCGCTCCTGCCGCGATACGATCGCAAGTCTTTCCGCGTTCCCCGGATTAAATCTCCGCCGATCCGTTTCCTCCCTCGCATCCAACGGCCATCGCTCGATGTCGATTGCACAGAAAAAGGTTTATGTATGTGTCTACGTGCGCTACCCCCGATTGCGATGGTTCCGATTCAATCTCGTGCCGGTGAGTCCTCCCCTAGATCCGATGGTCCCGAGATCTAATCGCCTCCCTCTCTCCGTTGGTCCCACCTCGTACGATCCTTCTACCGCATCTATTGCATTTCGTGTATCTTTCTTTTGTGTTCCTCCATTATTCAAACACACCTGTGTTTTACGTTAAGGTTTCAGTAAACGAAACCTCCCACCATTGGCGAGTCCCGCTTTCCACGGCTCGCACGCATGTGTGTCGGAAATTGTTTCCACAGGCCGTCGTGACCTTTCCTCCACCGTCGCTTTCTTCTTCGTCCTCTCGCTAAGCATTCTCCACCAGCGCGCTAGTACATGTGATTTATTTCATTGTGCGTATAGTGCACTGAGAGGCCATTTGCTGGGCCGGCGTCGAAAGCAAAGTGACCGGATCTGGCGATTTGAGCTCGTGTGAATATTTGAAGCGCTAATCGCGCATCAGCGTAGTTTCAAGGCACCGTTTGAGGATTACGAGAGCGCACTAAGCAATGCCAATATACTGCTACACGGTAACTGTCGCATTTTTTCTCTCCCGTGCGTACACCTTCCTACTGAGAATCTCAGCGCCTCCCGAGCACGTAAAGGGTTAATGTGACTGCCTCAGACTCATTTAAAGACGAAACAGTCGGAGCTACGAGCGCGGAGCGACTTGCAGTACTTTCATCGAGCTTCATTTATTCGGTAATGGCGCGCAGAGCCCAAGCACCCGAAAAGGACCCCAAAAGAAATATCCGAGGGTCAAAAAATCGACGCGACAGACAGTCCGAAAACCAATCTCGAGTACATACAGTGTCACAGTAGTCATTGGCGCATGGGTGTGGACACTATCCGCCTGATTCTGGCTTAGTGAGATTACATTGTGTATCCTACCGCCGTTTCTGCTCGTCTCCTCATAAGAGATCGAGAAACATGATTGAAAAGGTTGTTGTTGTCGTCGGGCATCCGCTCGTCAGAGGGATCTGGCACGACTGCTAGGAAAACGGAGCCTTGGGAGGAAGGTGTGGAAATAGTTTGTATGTACAGGTTGGGAGGAGAAATGCTCAGGGATCAGACGTACCCGATTGAAGCTTATTGTACATGGCTGTGTTTGCATCCATTAATCAAAGCACATTTCACAGATCCTCGATACTGTTACTATTGGTGATGTGTTTTCTGCTATCTGTTTATTACATTTTCGATATTGTTTCATGTTCTTTCTGCAGGCATCGAATAATGGTATAGGATTCACCCCTTGTTAGGTGCCCTAAGTCTGTTCGTCTCTCCCTACCTTATATTTTTCATTGTTACTGTGTATCTAAGAGTAAATTGCGGAGTTTAACTCAAGTAGAGGGATGTTAGTCGTCTAGTGACGATGTATGAACTTGGGGTTTATTGTATATGCTTTGTAATCTTATCTCCGTTTTTTCCTGGAGTTGGCTGAAGGCATCATGGGAGTTAAATGACTTCCGGTCTGATCTATAGTTGCAGCCCCCATTGTCCCTTTCGAGAGTTTCTGAGTATGTCCGCGGTGTCCGGGAGTTAAATGACCTCTCGATCTGATAGAGACGTAAATTGGGTTGTTTCCTCTTTCACTCCTCATCATATTCTTATCCCATCATCTATCTAAAAAGATCCTTTAGTATAGATGACTTTCCCTGAAAGCCTTTGGCTAGTGGATGCAAGTAATTTTCCTCTCATGACTCACCATAGCCCAATGGATGGCACAGAATATTGCTAATCCTCTTGTCGAAACTTACTGCTTTGTCTCCCTTCCTTTGCCTAACACCATGATCTAACCAACCCACACCCTTCAACCAAATCATTTTACAAACCCCCTTTGTGCTTCATACCTAGGCTTAATATCTCACTTTTGAGCTTCAAAAGATATCATCATTCTTTGTTCTATTGAGATCCTCTCCTAGCTCATGAGCTGGATCCTAGGACCCAAAAGTGATTCTGATGTTTGTCTCATCTTTTGGTCTTACAATGCAACCCACAAACATGGGAACCCCAACACGTTGGTTGCTCTTGGAGAGTTTTGTCACTACCCAAAGGCTCTTATTTCTTTGATCCATGCCTTGAAAAAACACTCATGAAATGAAGAAGGAAGCATGTTTCACATCTGGGTCGCTCTTGGGTGAGTATGGTTACCACCTAATGGCTCATGTTTTTTCCGATTCATTCCTTGTATCAATGATAAAATGCACAGTAAGAAAGCATGTTCATGTTGGTTGAGAGATTTTGGCCATCACATGACATCTCCCTTGTTTATGTGTTTGATATTGTTTGTAATAAGGCATAATACTCTCATGATATGTGATAATGGATTTTGTTTGTATTGGGCTTATATGACATTATATATGTCCTTCGCGATGTTGTTTGCTATCCATGATTCACATGATGGTGTGAAGAGGCAAAGAGAGATCTTGTTGTTGTGGATTTTATTGGGGGACTTTTGGTCCTATGATACTCCCCCTACTTTTTCATGATAGTGTTGGAGGATGAAGCAAGAGGCACTCCTCGATGGCTCTTACTTGGAGAGTATGAACACCATACTTGGTATCTTGATGGTGTGGTGGCAACAGGAGCTGCCGCATTTGTTACTATTGGGAGAATATGGTTTGACATCTTTGTCAGTCTACCCATATATCTCTACTTATTATTTTGTACAATGTTTGGATGATGCTTAGATCCAACAAAGCCAACAAAGATAAGGATGAGGCATGAAAGCCTCTTTACTTCATGTAGCATGGGATGAGGTATACTCAGTAGTTGGAGCTTTCTCTCGTGAGAAGGAACCATCTATATTTATGTATCTCATGTATTATGGAGGGTGTTGGACAAACCTTGTGGTTGTCACTTGGAACTTCATGAAGGATGAGGGTATCTAGCTACACGACTAGAGAGATCACTCTAGACATTCTAGAGAGGCAACTTTGGTGTTGGGCATACACTAACTCATTACAGAAAATTGGGATACCTTCCTTGTGTGGATGCCATTTGGAGGGGGAACAGTGCTCAGCATCTACTTTTTGTATGTTGCTGAGGACAAGTAACATTATTCAGAGGACAGTAATATTGCTAAATTTTCTCATGATATTTGGAATATTAGAGTTCTTAATAAACTTAATTAATTAAGTAAATGAAAAGTTGGAAGGACCCATAATCCTCAAAGATGAATAAAATCCACTTTATGTGTATGTGGATATTATAGATCTAGATCTAAAAACATGGAGTAGTGGAACAAATCTCCATTAATGGAGATCATGTCTCATTTATGAGATAGATTATGGAGGATGAAATATTCAAATAAGATCATGGATCTTAAATGAAAAATCATGAGGATCTTTGATAAGGTCAACTAAGATTATAGTGCATTCAAAGAAGATCATACGACACTTATGATAAGATAGTGGAGGAAGTGATGAATTGATCATACATGATGGAGAGGGGTAATTCCCTCATGTGAACATGATGGAGGACATGGATCAACAATACGCCAGCAGCATGGAGACTTTTGTCCACATGTGGTCATGGGCCATTTTGGAGTGGGCCCAGGCTATGGAAGGCTCATATCTATATAATGAAGATGAAGGCACAATGGAAGGATGCTTTGATTATTCATTTCTTGATGCTCGTTTAGATCTATATTTGTCTTAAAACGTCTCTATGTGCTTGGGTACAGTTTAGCGTAGTTTGTGAAAGGATGTTTGTACAAGGGTGTTCTGACAAGATCCCACCTCTTTCATTGAGTAGATCTTGAAAAGAGGGTTGTACTCATTCCTTATCGTGCATTGGTGCCATCTTTAGAGGTGTTTACTAGCATTTTGGCTAGGAAAGCTTCGAGTGGAGAATCTCATCCCTGCCACTTTGCTCTTTCACAGCCAGCTCTTCCGAGAGCAATAAGTCTGAATCTAGATCCGGGACGAAAGGCTAGGTTTTCACTCCATGGAAACAACAGTCCTTCTACAGTTACGCAGATCCAGATCCTATAGATCTGTGAGGAAGCTGAAGAGTTTCGAGGATGTCTACGAAATCCTAGTGAGAATCATTCTCACATTGGATCAATTGTTTCCATCATTCGAGCTAATTTGACATGTCTATTAGCAAGCTATTGAGCACTCCCTCTCCTAACAAAGCAGCTCTTCGTCGCATTGTTCATCCAGTTAGCCTATTTTTAGTGGAGGATATTGGTATGGATACTGAGCTATTGAGCATAGGGTCTAGTGAACGGCATCAACTTTTGTATAGATCTAAAATTCGTAAGGCCGTTGCAGCCATCATATCATCAGATCTATATCTGGGCTGTATCGAATGTCAGTACATACGTGAAGCCCTGAGCGATGGTTTTCTTCGTTGAGCGTATCCGAGAAACCCTTTCGGGTCATCTTGAGATCCACTGGCTGCTCCGATCTACAGTCTCTGAGATCATCGTAGCGTCCCGCTACTGATCCGCCACTTTTCTGTCTTTCGAGAAAGTTGTAGTCCCAACAGACTTGACACGAGGGGAGGATGACGCGGTTGCCTTCCGCCGAGCTCGCATGAATTATAGCGTCCTTCTTGTGGGGTCATTGCGGTGGTCATTCTAGGCCATCCCTTTGGCTTTAGAGTGTCTCATATTTTGAGCTTAATCGTTATGCTTTCTTTTCACCTTCTATATAATAAAGGTTGAGAAGAAAGAGTTAAGAAGAAGGAGAAAGAGATCGTAAATGATGGTGAGAGTGAAAGCGTTTATCTCATCTCTTTTTAGATATAAAGAGAGGACCTCACCGAGGAGTTCAACGTATAAAATGGAGAGGTAAATTCATGAAAACCACACTAGGGTTTCAAGATGAGGAAAGGTCCATGTGCTTCCTGTCAACAAAAGGTAAAGATCCGATATTGCATACAGCTCTCCAGAAAGAAAACATGTTGCTGCTCTTTATTTTGAATACAAGAGGCATGAAAGATGGAGGAAACTCAGATCATGAGACTCTAGTGAGTATCTTCACGAAATCATAAAGTCTCAACTAGAGCGTGGAGAATCTAACTCTCCCACGCTCATTCATCTCAAGGAAGAAGGAGACCTTGCGTAAGAAGAAGAAAAGAGGGCAACAGATTTTCTATTGTCTACTTTTGATGGGTCATCCCACATGCACAACAAGGGCTTGGGAAATGAAGTTGGATGCAGCCTTTTTCCTCTGCACGTACGATCGCGAAAAGAGGGAGTGAGTCGTTGCCAGATTGCACACAGACCTTGAGGGTGAAGCAAACATTTGGTGGTTCAACTCCATTTGGGTCACACTGCACGCGCATATGTGATTTTACTCAAAGGTTGATCAAGAGGGTTTGATAAAGAAGAATTTGAGATATTAAGGAGCCTTTCAACACCATTACTTTATCATGGAGCACTTGCATCGGAGAGAAAGAAACCCTGCGTCTTTGTATTTACCCATCGTGGATCTCTGGACACATGGGATCCCACGCACGTTATTCGAGAGACGCGTGAGAGAGAACTTGTATCGAGCGGTCGAGTGCGACCATGGAAGAGCGACCATGCATCATCAATCAAGGTTGGGGAAGCCATCACACTAGAAGGAGGAAGCCCTTGTAGCAGATGCAAGATGTTCTCGCACTTTCACCAGGTGTGCTGTCATGTTTTCCATTTTCGGTACATCATGTCGTCATATGTGAGGATTATGAATGTATCCATTGTATGACCTGCAGGGTCAAAAGTAACTGTTTCTGAGTGGAGAAGGCGACTGTCAACTGTGCAATGAGCAACCTTGATTTGTTCTGAGGAGGGAGATGTACTGGAAGGTCATCATAGTGTGTCATTGTTGGAGCTGGCACACAACTCTTCGGGTTTGAGTGTATGTTCTTGGAGGTGGAGATGGTATTGGTCTTGAACCAAGAATTGGCAGTAATCCATGTGTTCAACATTGGGCATGATCTTGAGACACGTATTGCACCATCATGGAAGACTACGTGCCAGGTCTTTGTCATTATGGCAATGCTGATGAGTTTGCACAAGACATCGCGGAGACATTACTGGTGGACCATTATCGCAGCAGCTTGTGTGACATGAGACGTGATATTGATGGAGGACATTTTATGGTAAGGTGACATCTTCCATTATTATGATGGATGCTTCTCTGATGAGCACTTCACATCTTGATGAGAATCCACTACATCTTGTTTGTTGGATCCTTACGGGGTCAACTTGGTCATTAATGAGGTGGTCTTCACTTTGAAGAATCTCCTGAGGAGATTGCATTTCAACATCATGAAATGCAAAAGATGAGAAATCTGATTTTGGAGGATGGTATTCTCCATTGGAGATACCTATTTTGGAGGCTTTATAATTGAGACACTCACCATTGGTTGGATGGGTATTGGTTGATGATGCAAGAGGATGAAAGCCACTTGGCAGTTATGAGCATGCAGACAACAAGAGGAGAAGCTGCAGCGTTGGTTACTCTTGAAAGAGCTCTGGTCATCATATGACACATTCTATTTCAAAAGAAAGTAGGTTGGTGGATGGAACTTGGCATGGCACTTACCTCAGGATGGCGATGAAGTTTGGGTGTATTGGGGTGATGTATCGTGTGATATCTTCATATCAACCATCATGTTGTGGCTCCATAGTTTATATGGTGATGGTGTGAAAGGCAAAAAGAGATGTTGTTGCTTTGGTTGTTATAGGGAGGATATGACTGGATTTCCCTTCCATACATTGCATAATGTTGTAGGAGTAGGTGATGACACTGTCATGGTGCAAAAGGGCTACTCGCTCAGCCTTGGAGGATCAGTGAGGTATCTCCATTTTTTAGAGAAACCTCCCATATGTGACGATTATGATCGATGGCTTTGACATGTGGTATGCCAATAAGTGGAGCTTTGAGATGGGGAGGAGCCTTATTACAAAAATGCCAATAGCCGCCATCTCATGGGAGCCGGATTTTTGTTTGAAGGAGGTGGCCTGTGTGATCACTTCACATATGATGCACTTGATGAGAGTAGGAGATGAGAGTGATGGAAGTGAGGTGGGCTGAGAGACATATATTGCCATGATATGATCTCCTTGACTGGATTGAGTACAGAGCATAAATGCGGTCTTCATGCGAGACATAGTTCATTCTCTATCGTGGGAATATATATCATGCTATGAAAAGTGCTCAGTCTACATGGATCTTATTATCGATCTACTCTCAATACATGGTGAGGATTTCGTTTTTTCACTTATTTCTTTGGTATCTAACACAAGAGTGTTTGCATTCTCATACCATCTCTTATACGACGCATTGCTCCACAAAAGGAGCAAGCCTTTATTTGGGCTCCATGGTCGCTTTGGGACCAACATCGATGATGGAGAGAGACATTTCTTGTATGGATTTGGGAAAGTGTTGTACTCTTGTATGTTGATTTGATATCCCAATTCCATTTACTATTCACTAGTAAGGGTGACGACATGTACAACTAGCAATTTATGGGGAGACAACTCTGTCACATCATGTTTTGGAAACTATAGTTGGTAAAGCTGTGGTCGTGACTACTTGAGAAACTTGCTGGTACCTTCCAGACTCATGTAAAAGCAACTTGGCACTTTTCTCATTTGGATTCCTTCTGAGTGATAATGTCATATTCATTTTATATGGGATGATTTGGGCAAGAAGCCGAAAGAGTGGATCTTTGAGGATCCTGTTGCCCTTTTTCTCCATGAAGGCAACATTATTATAGCCCATATTCAGCAAAGGCGGCCTTCTACACTTGTCATAAGTGGAGGGAGATTGCCGTGAGTGGGATGGACTAATTTGGTCCCATCACATGTTGCCAAGCCATACTGTACCCACCTTCTTTGTAAGATCCTATGGAGTGGAAAGTTTGCATAGCAGGTTGCCATGTTGGAGGGTGACTCGCTTTTCGTGGATGAGCACTTGGGGATGGAGGCCTGCATGGTGAACGATGTCCTATCTGCTTTGGAATTCCATTCCCTTTACGAAAATACTCTAGGCTACACATAGTTGCTTCCATGGATATCCCACTTGTTCATGATGAGAGTCAGTTGGAATTTTCACCAAAGGCATACTTACACACTTGGGAGGAGCAGTCTTTGGAGGACATGTTGTCGAGGAGAGCACGCGTTCTTTGGAGGAACCTATCATGTGAGAGATGCTACAAGAGGGTGAAAGGACAAGGTCTCTCGCTCTGTCCTGCCAGCTTTCTTGAGTGACAAGCAACTTTGTTCGGGAGGAGAGTGAGTAATGTTCCTAAATTAGCAGAGATAGCTAGTGGAATATTAAATTTTGATTTTGTTCTTAGATAGAGAATAAGATGGGTAGGGAGCCCATAAATCTCTTTAGTAGGCATGAAAAATCCCTCTGACGATGTGAAAAGGGATCATATTCATATAGTTGGAGAGCACCTTCATGTGTAAACAAAGAGGCTAATGCTTGCCACAGACCGGTCAAGTTTGACTCAAGTCAACAAAGCTAATACGAGGGATGGATCACTGTTATGACAACCTAGTGGGAACATGGATTAGATTAGAAAGTTAGAAGAGTCACCTTAAGTGTGACAGGTACATACGTGGATCTTTAGGTCAGCGTATTACATCAAACCAACAAAGTGTGTGTGGAGGTGTGCATTGATTAAGGGGACAACACGATTTTGGAGGGATGACTAATTGATGACTTGGAAACTGGTTGAGGGGGACCGTTGTGAGAAAGCTCATCACTGTTTAAAAGAAGAGATGGCAGTCATATGTTAGCTTATGATTGTATTTTACCGAATATATGGCTCTCTTTTAGACATATGTCTTCTACGCTATTTAGCTAAAGAGTTAGCTGGTTATGCATTGGGTGTTCCGATTGAGAATCACACTCTTCCACTGAGGAGCTCCTTTGGAGAGGCCCTGAACTACATTTTCCACTATTCAGCTGCCAGCTTTCACCTTTTCTTTAACCGCACTGTAACCTGCTGAGGGTTTGGACTTTGTTTCTGACACAGCTGCCACGACAGTGGGAACTAGATATCTCAAATCTGAAGCCATTTAAATGCTCATTTTTAGTGGAGAAGGTTTCACTCATTTTGGAGACGGTATTGAAGGCATTGAAGCTCAATTTTCCTGCATCTTTAACATCGAGCCAACTACCAGTTGAAATCCCTACGCCATGTATGAGATCTAGATCGCGTTATTTTTTGAGATGTGCATTTAGGGTGGTATCGCACATCATTTGGAGAGTTGATTTTCTAAGTGTTGGGGACTACGCCTTCACTTTGAGAGTCTATTGGTTTAGAGTGAGGCCACATCTGATGATCATGTCACAGCACACACTTTCCATATCTATAATTTTCGTAGTATCTCAGCGTTAAATCTCATATCTACTAGTTGTGCTTGGTGTTCTTTGGCCAAAAAGCAAAGTGTCTGAGAGAGCTTGTAAGAAGTAGGGACTGACAGTATGGATCTCAATGTACATGCTAAAGCAGCTCTGAATCTGATCGTAAATCTCTTCTGCTGTGAGAGGAAATAAAATAACTGCTCGTTAGGGTATTCTGACCCTTTTATGCATGCAGTTGCAGGCTGTTATCCTTTTGACGTGATTTTTGACTTTATTATGGCTCGGAGGACTGAGCTCAACTAAGCTACCATCGCTTTGTTTCAGATCTCCTTTTATATTTGGTTGTTACAACGTAGAAAATATTGGACTCATAGGTTGTTACTAAGCGTGCTAACATGACATTTACGAAAAATGCATTATTAAGTGCATGTTATATGAGAGGCTTTGTGTGTGTGTGCGTGGATAGTGCATAAACATTCCTCCATCTACTAGAATCCATGTTACTGGATTCCTTTGCATCAAACTTCCTCCTAATATCGATCTTTGGAATATGGTGTGCTCTTAAATAAAAAATTAGATTTCATATCAATCACGAGTCAACATTTGTTTATTATCATCATAGGTTTCTCACTCTAATACCAGTTTTCTCCATTAGGAATCATTTCTTGTAAAGCAGTTTTGTCAGACCTTCCTTCAAAATTTCCATTTCTCGACTTTTGAGACCATTCTTCGTGTCTTCCATGTTTCCTTTCAAATTTTTCTTCTATCTAAGTCTTAGATTCCATGCCATTATTCAGCTGTCCATGTGTTCTTTCAAATCTATCGATCTTAGTTTCCATTTCATTTGCTACTCTTTAAGCAGAGTGAAATTTTTGCACTTGGTCTCAGTAATTTTGATATATCATGTTGCACTTTCTTCCTCTTTATGAGCCATACAGTATGCTGCTAAGGAGCTTAATGGGTGTGGAATTATTTTTGGAGGCATTTTAGAACCCACACAAGATATATATATGTTTCAATATTCCCTTGAAATCACTTGCTAAAATTATTTTTCAAACGAGAACTTTACTGCAATTAGATACACACTACTTTTTTCTTGCTTGAGGAGATTGATATTTAATCTGATGAAATCTCTCTACTTTTAGATCTCGGGAATTCGAACTTACGTGCACCTTGCTAGTCTCCCTCTAAGTCTTCTTTCTAATCTCCACGAGTAGGGGACTGATGTGAGTTCTTCAAAAGACAAAGTTATGCTCAATATCCCACATGACCTAATTATGGACTCTGGATTTTGGTAGATAGCGAACCTGGCTTCGAATGCTGTCATTGCTTGATCCTTACGCTTCCGAGTGATACAAAAAGAAAACAGCGAGTGAAATTTAGGTCAATTTTTAAAGACATTCCAATGCACGCCAAACAGTTATGATTATTCTCTCTCAACCACCTATTTGAAGATGAAATGCAGAGTCACGCAAAACTCCCACTTCCTCAGATCCTGTCTCCATTCTGAGTGAGAACCAAAGATTTGAAATTTTTACACAAATGTTCCTCCGGATTTCAGCTCTACATATGTTTGGTTTTCAGCTTTGAACCTTTGTATATTTATAGTGAAAAATTCCAGATGGACTGCTTGAACGCAGTCAAAAACCCTAGAATCCAGTGCTTTGATACCAAATATTGTGAAAACCGACCTACAAAATATGAGAAAAGATGGGTCAAAAAACTTATAACTAATTCCTCTTCGAGGGGAAACCTCCTTTACATTACATGTAAATAAACAATTCTTGGATGATACCAAAGTGAAAAAACCCTCCTTTGAGTATATATTGAAGGTGCAAAGGACAATAAAATCCTAGCCTGTCACCACTGTTTTCAATGTCTGCTATCATCAATAGTAATTGATAAGCCCTTCTAGGGACAATAGTAATAACAATAATGTAGATAAATTGGCACTGAAAAATAAAAATAAGGGGGTCGCACTAAAAATAGCAATAAGGGGATACACTAATATGGGGATCATGCATCCTAGTTTCAACTAAAGTCGCACGGTGACCCCTTGCGCAGGATCTGCAGAAGAACAGACTGACACTCACTCCAAAAATGCGAAAACTCCTAAAGGCCGCCTAAAAACTCCCCAAAATCTACACATTCCTTCCATGGTGAACGCTACCCAAACTGCTACGCGGCCAAAATTACCCCTAGGAACTGGCTGTCAGTGGATTTCGATTTTCCTTTTGTGTCCCCTCCGGGAGTGCTGAACTAGGATGGAGGAAATTGAGCTGGGACAAACACCATGATCACCCCATAGTCCTCCCCAGTGATTTTACGCCTACACAGGGTGGCACTCAACGTCCTTCCACCCGAAAGAAAAGTGTGGAGCCTTTCTCCTTGGAAAATTCTTGTGCTCAACAACACTTGTGACCCGACCTCTGAAAATCTTGAGCTGTTCAGTGGTGAAAATGTAGGTGATCAAAAGGTTCCAATAGCTTTGCTGTCCTCTTCTTACTGACGCTTTGTTGCCTTCACTTTTCCCATGGCTCCCTCCATCCAAATATTTCCAAATTCCTTAGCGCTCGGTATGTGTATTCCAAGGGCACTTGCTTCATGTTGGGGGTGGCTCGCACTCCACGACTCAAATATTTAGACCCACTTTTCCTAAGTTGGTGTCCAAAAGGCCGTGTTGGATTCAAAAAATTGAAAAAAGGATAGTTTGTTTTCCTTTGGAGTATTAATAAGGGACATTACATTAAATCATAAAAATTTCCCTTTTCCACTAACCTACTTCACCGAAAGTCTGCTTATTAATTTTTCCTTGTTGAGAATACAGCAAGATGATGAGCATTGAAAAGAAAAATGCTTCACTAAGTGGGCCCTAGAGCTATTTTTAGCGCAAAGTCTATTTTTAGACTATGTCTATTTTTAGACATATGGATCATGTTCTATGAGTTGCGGGATCTTATTTGTGGATGAGTTAGTCAGTCGGAAAAAATAGATGGACTTATATTTTTAGACATCTTTGAAGCGGAATCTATTTTTTAGATTACCAGAATCCAAAAACAGACATGTCAAATATTATTAGCTCATAATATTTGGACTCAAAGCATTATCTTATCCTCTTGTGACTTCGATTAGGTGTATGGGAATGTGGAACATACGTAGCCGAAAGTACGCTATTCCTAGGGTTTAGTGGAGATATTGCTTGGAGACTTCAGTTAGAAACTCGGTGACAGAGTTTGGTGGAGTTGATTGAGAGTTAATGGAGTTGTGTTTAGTTTAACTCACTTTAAACATAGTTGAGCTAGTTGTATCTAGTCTAGCACGATTGATACACTAGTGAGAGTGGTGTGAATTACTATTAATTTATTCACTAATTATACTTATAAATCAACTAAAGAAATACATCAGTTAACTTTAGTGCATGGACGAGTTTCGAGTGAGACATGCGGAGAGGTAGGTAAGAAGACAAGTGTGACTATCGCTTTGTGACTATGCTGGGTGCATGAGTTTGCACCACACATTGATGGAGATGCCAAATGAGGATTGTGCAGTGCATACCCGAGGGATTCAAACTTGGATGCAGATGGTTATTCATCTTGGATTGCGCATGGGTGAGGCTAACGGTCGAGCTGATTGGAGCATGTGTTGTGAGAATCTGAGCTTGTGTAGTGTGTAACAATTGGAGATTGTGCGTGAGAGCATGTGAGGAGTTGTACAATGATGTTACATGAACTCTATCATTATAATATACGAGATATTTGTTTTCAGCTAATCTTTCCCATAAATATTGTGTTGATATGTGCGATTGTTTATGGTTTTAATGTGCGCATGCGATTGTTTATTTTACGCAATTAATGATCAATGGTAGAAGAGGTTATGTATTATGCATGAAGCTTAAATAGTGTGTGATCGGGATAATCTCGGTGAATAATTTAACATTTATTCAAATTTCTACATGGTATCTGAGCGATATTGATCACTGGAACAATTGCAAAGCATTAAAGTGGTTGAGTTTTGTGCCGTGGAATTCGAATTTACAAATAGATGTTTTCTTGGTGTCGAAGTTGAGATGTCTTTCAGCAGAATTGCGATATAGTATGTCCCTTTGAGGGCAAAGTAATTATATTGCATGGAAAGATAGGATGGAGAGCGGTGTTAGATGACAATGGGTTGAAGGAGTTCATAGATGACGAAAGTCCCAAAACCCGCTTCTAGCGATATGTCGTACTGACGATGGCAAAAGAAACGACAAAGAAAGTGTCGAGATACTGTTGGGAGCGTGAAGGATCACATAGTGTCCAACCCGCATGGTAAGGCTTCTCCATTCTTGATGTGAAAGCTTTGATATACTTTCTTCCAAAAGCAAGAGCGACGAGGAAGTTAGCGCTCGAGGATAAGCTCGAAACATAAAGATGGAGAAAGGCGGCAGGTATGCCCAAGTGCCTCACGAAATTCGTCCAATGTAGGGATGGGCTGGAAGTGTGGGTAATTATGATTTCGAGGACTTGGTGAGCTTGGCTCTCCTTGGGCTTCAAAGAGTTTGCATTCCTATCGGGACTGTCAATGAGGTCGGGAGAAATTGCCCGGAGATGGGAGCGACTTTGGTCGGATCTTGCGCAAGAGGAGATAAGGCGAAAGTACCGGGGATGGATCTTCATCAAAGGCATCGATGAAGAGAATTTTGCTTTGGCTGCAAAAGCAAAGAAGAGGGAAGAGCAAGAAAGCTTCTCAATCCAGTGCAAAAGGCAAAGCGAGACATGTCCAAGGTGAAAGTGCTTTCTTGTCACCAAGCACGGACATTATGCCACAAATTGTCCGCGAGCAGAAGAAGAAAAATAAGTAGGTCACGCAAATGTCTGCAACTGTGAGGCCTTTAGCTCACGATTTTGAGCTTGATTTTCGTTGATCCCATGCTTGGTCTCAAGTGTGATGGGTTCGGTGGTTTTTCGGGACGGTGGTGTTTCTTTTCACATGACGAGAGATCAGAGATTTGTTTACTGATCTAGATGAGAAAGATCTTGGAGTGCACATCGATATGGGCGATGATGGTAGATACGAGTCGCGTAGGTATCGGTACACCATTTCCTTTGAGAGGGAGTCCGGTCAAGCCCTTCGTGATAAGGAAGTGATGCATGTTCCGAGTTGAAGAAGAATCTTATCTTTGTGGCGATGTTAGAAGACAAAGGGATATGATGTTGTCTTTAGCGAGGAAAAGCTTTCTGCGTAGTAAGGCAACTGGTGAGACTTTCGGAGGATAAGGTTTCAAGTTAAAGAACCTTTATCAATTGCGGGTAGATGGCTGCGCAACACGTGAGTAGCAAGGAAAAGAAGTGGTGAGTCGGGATGATGGCAGTTGTGGCACCGGAGATTGGTACACCTTCACCATGGAGCTTTGAAAGATATTGTACGATTTCTCTGGGCTTCCTAAGGGTACTCTTACGCGATCGGATCGATGCAAGGGATGTACCTTGGGAAAATTTGTGAAAGCCACCTTTCACGAGAAGGATAGTCCCGCCACGACGATCCTTGAGAGAATTCACACAGACGTGTGAGATTTTAGCCTTACAATTGATTTGAAATATATTTACTGTAAAATTAGTAGTGTATAATTCATTTCACTTAAATCTAAACAACCTGGGTTAGTTCCCATTCATAGTGGATTTGGGATAAGAATGAAAGTTCCAAATTCTTCTTTGACTTCTTGAAGAGGATTAGTATTGTAGACACGGCTCTTGATTTATGTAGGGAAGATGGGTCTCTTGCAAAGATTCTTTTGAGGTACAAGATATGTTTGGGCATTGTTTTCAAAATATTTTTTCTCCTCATGCTTTGGTAGATTGTGTATCGGCCACTAGATATGCTATTTTTAGGGTTGTTCCTTGCAAAAGGTGTTTATTGGTGATTGGGACAAGTTGGATAGAGACTTCTCTAAGAGTTATATGCCACTCTTATTGTCATAAATCTCTAATTTAGTGTAATTGTTGCAAATTCAGAAATTTCACATTTCAATAGAGGCTTCTTACATCTTATACTCGAAAGCTTTTAATCTTAGGGTCGATTTGAAATATATAGTTGCAGCAAACAATAATGTATAATTTACTTCATTTAAATTGAAATGACTATACAATTCAAGAGAAAATGTACCAAATGAGTACTTAAATGTCAACAAATTACAATGCTTGGGACACATTTTTCTATGCATACTTGGTCTAAAAATGAACCTTTTATTTCAACATAATTAGCATGAACAAAAAGCATTGGAAAATACCCAATCAAGAAGAAAATGTAAGCTGAAATTCAAATATGCAAGTACATAATGAGCTGAGATAAATTTCCTTTATATATGTATATCTATGAGAGAGAGAGACAAATTACATGGAATTTAAATTTATCACAAGTTGATACAATATCAAACTTGCTTAAACCTTAGCTAGGAGAAAGAAAAATCTAGTCATCAACTCCTCCTAATTACAAGTTACTCTAACCAAAGTCGAAGATTCAAGAATCCTCAACAAGCTAGTATCATCATCAAGAATTCCTTCTTGGTTCAAACGAAATGCTCTCTCTCTCCTCCTCCTTAACAAGCATAACAAGTAGCACTATAGTTTTCAAACTCGTCTTCTTTTATCACAAGAGCAACAATATATCCCTCTACAATTTGTGACTAACCATCGCCATCTTTACATCCTTAGGGTGAAACCCTAACTCTAGAACATCCCTTAAACTTATCAAATAACTCTAGTCCACCAAGAGAAAGAGAGATAAAAAAAATAACGAGTGAATAAGAGAGAGGAAGTACCACGATTCACTCCTCACATATGTAATATAAGTGACAAATGAAAAAAATGTAAGAATGGAATCTCCTTCCTTTATTTGTATGAGACGTGAGTTCAAATATATGAAGTGGGCCCAATACACTACAAGAAACTTATCCACATAAAAAATATAGGCTTATTTGTGAAGTTCTTCCTCTATAGGTCACTTTTTTCAAGATCAGAGGTGAAGACGCTCAGCAAGCAAGGCTCAATCTAAATGCTCCTCGAAAGCGAGGTACAACATTTCGCCTCCACAAGCCTTCAAAGCTCCATTTCTCTTATGCCATGTGCTCCTCTAGGTCCACCTCACCTACGTGATCAAACCCTTAATCCCAAGCATCTTCAACTCAAGCACAAACTACCATGTAAGTAATCAGAGTTCTCACAAGCCATTTGAGGCTCAACACCCTCTCAGTGAGATTCCCAACTCTCCTCTTCCAAGGAAAGAGTTGTACTCCCTAAAAAAGGCCACCAAATCACACATGCTGACTAGATGAAGAAGTCACCAAGCTCCACAGGCGACGATAGCTTTATGGAAGGAAATCATTCAAACATCCATAATGGTCTAGAGTAATAAGAAAATCAATTCCACCATGCATATCCCTCATCATTGACATACCAAACACTCCATATCACATGAACCACTACCGAAGCATGGTGTAAGCATTTTCAAAGTAACCTCAAAGTGTAAAAATTTCACTACTAAAATTCTGTTGCAACAGTAAGAAATTAATTCTTCTAACTGTTAATTAATTTAGTAGTTTATTTCTATGACAACAATGAATTAATCACACTACAATCTTCACAAATGAAAAAAATATTGTGGAATATAAACTCAGAAACTAAGAAAATAGTGGCACATACACATATAACCCCAGTTATTTTGGACTAAAGTACCTGAAAAACCCAACTTGGGAAAATTGGTTGCAGCATGTGAGGGTTTTTATTATTAGCGACGAGTGAGAAAATTACGAGTCCAGATTCGATGCGAAAAATGGCAATCTCTACGGAAAATTACTAGAAAGAATATTGTGAGGAATTTTTCCTCACAGAACGAGAAATCCGGGCTGCGGCGCCCGGCTCACAAGTGAGTTGTCCAAGGCGGGTTCGACGTAGACCTGCGTCACCCTAGCATAGAATTGGAATACCCACTTCCCGGAACAACTACTACTCAAGCCTTCCTATCTTTTGCCGTCGATAAGTTTCCTCTTTGGCACTCTCGAAAATCTTCCGGCCTGCTGAGCTGAAAAACGAGCTTCTCTCCAGGTGAAATCAAATTGCCCTCTAGAGACTTAGCACTAACCCTTGTGTTAGCCTCTATGTGGCTATCTGCTACTCTACGATCTACTCACAAGATGCGGAAAAATTCCTCTAAACTCACCGCTTCTACCCCTCTTTGTATCACGCTTCCCTTCTGCGCTTGAACTCTTTCGACAAGATATTTGTTGCTCTCTGAAGGGAAGAAATTGAAGAGGCCAAATAAATCGATCTCAAGTATGGTCCTCCATATACCAATCAAATTATTCTTATAATCTCAACGTGGGGCTCTAATGACCAATAGTAAAACTTAATCAATGGTTGAGATTACTTCTAGTCGATCCATATGAGTTTCTATAGAAATATCACATTCAATGATTAATTCATAGTTAATTAATCATTTTTCCTAAGATTAGACTTGGGAAAAAATTTAATCAACGATCAATTAACTTAATTAAGGTATCTCTTGGTGGGTTTTTCACCGAAACCTTTTACGGGTTATGGAGACCTAGTGTTTCTTAGCCTCTTTGAAAACTTTCGAGACTAGAACACCATCTAAGGCTACAAAAATAACACTCCCTATTAGCGAGGAAGGTTTTATAGTGCTTACGCTGCTCCAACACCATGTCTGCATCATCCTCCCTATCTGCTGTTGATAGTCAGGCCACTATGATTGCCCTCTCCGCTACCAACCATTGCACGACTCTAATGCTGCATATGTGCTATTGCTTGTTCTTTGCTATATTGTTTTCCAAACTTTGCATCCGCATTACAACTCCCTCTCATATGTTGTTGTCGTATCGAAACTATTGCAACTATTGCAACTCCCTCTCATCACGTTGTTGCTCCTACGCAACTCTTTTGCAGAAATTTGAGAAGCATTTGAAATATTGAATCGACTCTAAGTGCTGCATCAATGTCTTAAAGAATTTGATTGCTACTAGGATTCGCATTGCCCCTTTGAAGAATTTGTGTTGTCGGC
Source organism: Pinus albicaulis (assembly GCA_034641835.2). Taxonomy (NCBI): domain Eukaryota; kingdom Viridiplantae; phylum Streptophyta; class Pinopsida; order Pinales; family Pinaceae; genus Pinus; species Pinus albicaulis. The sequence goes on along the minus strand of CM076578.1, from coordinate 1,265,608,317 downwards.
GATACGCAGTCAGCCTCTTGCTTTGTTGTCAACATTGCTTTGCGCTCCTCAACACGTACTGCAACTAGTACGCAACTATCAACGTGTAGAATATGACCACATCAACCGACATTGATCCATCCCTACTGCGAATACTATGGCCCCCCATAGCAAGGTAATGATCAGTGAGGAAAACTCCTCGATGGACCTTGCCCATTACAGGACTCTTGAGTGTCGAGCTCCCCCTCCTTCGGGATTTGGTGCTTTACTCTATCCTTTTGAGACTTTTTCCCTAGGCAGAACTTTCTTCGCTGCAACTCGCACTTCCTTTGACTCTTGTCTTCCTCGGCTGAAGTCGACCGATTGTCCTAGCATATGCATTATAGCTAACTCATACAACCTCCTCTAGAAATCTCGCATGAAGATCTCTCCAAAGATGAAAAATCTGTGAAACTCAAAAAATGGAAAAATATCTCCTCCCTTTCTTGCTTGACTTCTAGCCTCTTATTTACCCCTATGGAGTGAGAAAATCTACTTGCAGGCTACTACTTGACTACAACTAGAAATTTTTATTTCTAAACTAGAAACCACAGTGAGAGGAAGTCGTCGTGTGTGTGCTTTCTCTTCCACCCAGACATCGATTATGCTCTATACACAGCTGTCAAAACCCTTTTGCGCCCAAACAAGGAATCTTCTCGGTAAAAATGCGAGCTACGGGTGCTCTCTCTGCTACGGAATCACTCAATACGATAGTGGAGTTCACGAACTTACTGCGAAAATTTGATTTTTCCCAACAATTCGCACCTTTGCCTAGCTAGGCAACGTAGCACCCTAGAATATTTGTCTTTACGCTCCCTGCGAAAACAAATTTTCTTCTTACACTTTCCGAGATTTCCATGTCTAATCAAAATCACTCGATACCATAACGTGAAAATTTTAATATTGAAATTCTATTGCAACAAATGGAATTAATTCTTCTAACTGTTAATTAATTTAGCAATTTATTTCTACAACAACAACGAATTAATCACACTACAATTTTCACAATTAAAAAATATTTTTAGAAGATAAAATGGAAACTAAGAAAATATTGGCACACACACCCAAAAAATATAACAATGTTATTTTGGGATAATGTCCCCCAAAAAATCCCAACTTGGGAAAAATCGATTGCATCAACTAAGGGTTTTTTATTATTAAACAATAGTGAGAAAATTTTGAGTACAACTAGATGATGAGCTGACAATCCTACAAGAAAATAATGGAAAAAAATATTGTGAGAATTTTCCTCACCCCCACAGATGTAACGGCTTTGATTGCCCGACTCGAAGTGAGTCATCCAGTTGGCTTGCACAAACCTTGTGTCACCTACCATAGAACTACGGAATACACACTTCCGGAACGACTACTACTCAAGTTGTCCCATCTTCTGTGGATTGACAGCTTCTCGGCACTCTAGAGAATCTTCACAGCCTCCGGAATTGAAAATAAGCTTCTTTCCACCAAAACCGAATTGCCCTCTATAGAATTACGCAGCCCTTGCGTCAACATCTTTGTGGATATCTTTTCCTCTGCGAGTCTATCTACTGGATGTGGAAAAATTCCTCCGGACTCACTGTGTTTATGACCCTCTATCTTTGCTTCCATTCTTTGGTTTGAACTCTTCCCGACAGAATAATGTTGCTCTTTGGGAAAAAAATCAAATTTCCCAATGAAATCGATCTCATGTGTGTTCCTCCATCTTCTTATCGACTTCTTACTTATAATCTCACACGTGGGACTCCAACGAACAAAATTAAAACTTAATCACTTGACTTGTGATTATTTCCTAGTCGATCATGTGAGTTTCTAGAGAAATCTTACATTCCTCGATTAATTCTTTATGTTAATTAATCATTTTTCCTAAGTTAGGGAAAAATTTAATCACTGATTAATTAACTTAATTAAGGCATTTCTATGTATATTTTATTGAAATGTTTTATGTAGTATGTATGGAATCCTAATGTTTCTTAGCCTCTCTGACAACTTTCAAGACTAGAACACCATCAGATGCTACGAAAAACTAACACAAATATCACTCATTCTTATAAGGAAAATATTTTCATAAACACTCACCTTCTCTCTTTACAACTCCATCGAACTTGCCATATACAATTTGAACTTCTTTGGTATATTTGGAATAATTCTAAACACCATCCTCCATCAAATCATACCTTTACACACCTCACGAAAACAATTGGAAGGATATAAAATGGAATAAGACCATGCAATATACGGTTGGTATATCTCCTCGAAAGGTATACTTGTCCTCACTAAAGATCTAGGCACTCCTACATCCTCTTATGCCTCTTGTAGTTTTTGAGTAAGCCATTTCAATTCATTTCGTATTGGATTAGTAGGTGAGAGCATATGATAACCTAATCATGAGAGTAAGTTTATTCAAATGGGCCTAAAAAAAGTATGGTTGATGAGTTGGGATTCAAAACCAATAGGATTTCAAGATATTTAGTCAACGATAAACAATGAATTGAAAATATAAAAGTGAAATGTGAATATGTGTTATTTTTTTTAGCCATAGTGAATTACATATTAACTTCACCTTGATTAAGATTTTTGGTTAAATAATCTCGTCATATCATAAATATTTTTGAAACGGGTAGTCTAACTACTAGATGAAATGGCCTTTTTTCGAGGCATTTTTACAGTTAATTTTAACCAAAATCTGACATAGATTTTTAAAAACTTGAGTTTAAGTCATTTAATTTATAGAATTGAGCACCCTAGGGGAGTTTACAATGTATTTTAAGCAACCAAAAAATCACAAAGCTAGCTTGCTTGAAATTGTATTTTAAGATTCCGGTGAAAAATATTATTTAATCTATAAATTAGACTAGGCATTATTAAACTAATAAATATAAACTATTTTATATAATAACTAATTTCAATACATTTGAAAATAAATCTCACATTAATTCAAATCACAATGAAATCGCTTTCAAAATACTAGAAATATTTTTTATTAATAATTATTTCAAAATAAAAATGATTTATAATAATTAATTATATAATACAAAATAATATAAAACAATGAATTAACTCTTAAGATAATTTTCCCAATATAATTGTGTGAAGGATGTTTTGATCCTATGTGGAGGATTAAATATTTTAACTACTTTTATATATAACATAATATTTCAATATATAATATAATTAATTAGATTTGTAAGTAAGTAACTATATTATTACAATTCATTAATTTTAAGAAGTTAAACTAATTAATTATAATATATGATATAACTAGTTAGTTGTAATTAACAAGTGAACATGATATTTAGTTAAGAACATGTGCTTCCTCATAAAAGGTTACACATTTAAATCTGGAGAGGGTTTTCATGTATCAATACTTTGTTCCACAAACAAGAGAGTCTAAATCTAGAGGGGGTCTCATGTATTGATACTTTGTTCCACAAACAAGACAATCTCATACACCAATATGTTGTCCGACAATGATTTTAAAATATTATTATTATTATTTAATAATTAAAAAATAGTTAGTTACCAATTATATATATAATATAACAATTAATCAATTATATTATATACAATAAAAAACATGTATTATATACTAAATATTTATAAGAAGTAATTATCATTACAATTTTATTTTTTGTTTAATATTATTTAATTATAGGGTTGCAAGAGCGAGTGGCGATTTACCACCACGAGGGATCGGTGTGAATACCCTTTCTCCTAGGGTCTGGGAGTCACCACAAACAACCAATTAGAAGCCTACACGCTTTCAAGGTCTCTCTTGTGGCTATGAAGAGATACATTCAAGATCTCATTATCATTTCTGGTGTTGCCATTCTTTTTGCCACCTTATAAATGACTCTCTTCCTTCTAACATCAAACTCTAAGCTACGCAAACATGATGCTATCATATGCTGGGGAAACTTTCACTCCAAATCATTTATTCATGTCCATAGGCACAACAACAAGAAGGTGGACCTCCTCATGAATGAGGGATCCATCTAACAAAGGAAACCTTAAAGTGGACGGGTTCTAAGCTTAATCCTAGTTCCTTGCAGCCTACCCGCAAACCATGTTATGTGAGTGTCGATTTTTGGTTTGTCGTTTTGGAGGATCTACATAAGCTGGAATTTTTAGAACACTACAATGCTATCCCTATTCTAGGGTATAGTTTTGGATCACAATTTAGAATTTTGTTGCTAAATACAATGTTGATCAGATTTGAACCAACTTTGAAATACTTGTAAAAACTATACAAGCATGCTCCCCTAGCACATATTTATGAAATATAAATATATTTTTAATGAGTTGTTTTTTTTAATATTATTTAATTATGTTTTTATTTTTTGAATTTTGAGTTTATTATTTAATATATAAAAAGGTAATAGTATTTTTAATCAAATATGAATATTCTAGATAAAAAATATCAAATGAACTTACATATTTTTAGCACTTTATCACATTTACTAGCTTTATAAGAATCTAAAACTTTTTATTATTAGCTTTTACTCACCTCTTAATGATCGGGAGATCATGTGTTTTTGCTCAAATTTAAAGTGCTTGAAACTATACCGAACATCGAGCGGCGGATAGGTCTCATCGTTGCGATTACGACGTTGCGAACGGTTCGAAAAAATCGATGTCGTATGAGGAAGATATCACATTCGATCGTTTTTCCTAAACAAGCGAATTTTTGTGACAGGGAGTGATTGGGATGCCGATCGGCATGAAGGTACGGTCATCATGGGTGTCATATCACGGGAATATTCCTTTTTTCTCAAAACGATCATATTTCAACATGTAGTGCTGTTTCTAGGCCCTTGGATGGAGATGTATGAGTTTTAGGAGGACCATTAGATGGGTGACATGTGGCTAGCCTAGAGGGCGCCATGTGTCCCCTTGACCGTCGAACAAAATTTTAATGGATTTCGGGGGTTCAACTTGGTGACCTCACATACACGCTGCATAGGTATCGAACCAACCTGTGTAGTTTATACGGACATAAGGGAAGTTGCGAGAACGATCACCATAAAATATGGGCCACATACCTGCTGTGATTACATTTGAACATCAAGTACAAGAAGAAACACCAATAATGTTATAGACTGCCTACAGATTGACCGCGCAGATCGTGAGCGTTAACCATTGTGTTCAATTATTATGGGCATGATACTTTGGGTTGGCCGCATCTCTACAAAAGTGATCCAAAATTCGGCAACACATAGAAGACACTCTTGGAGGGTAAGAAAGTTCCAAATTTCACCTCCAGGATGTCGCTATTATGCCACACAGGACACCTCTATGTTCCTTCAAGCAAGTGTGCCGATATGATTTGGGAAGCGCACTACGGTTTGGTCGTTGGAAATTTGGGGTCAAGAAAATAGTGCGTAATCGCGAAAGTATTTCTATTGGTCTGAACTTTGACATGATACGCCGCAAGTACATCGGATCCTACACTTCCTCCTCCATTTCCAAACCAACCATATAGAATAAAGGCCTATATACTTCTCTACCTACCCATAGTCGTCACGTGGGAATCCATCTCCATGGATTACATGTCGGACCTTCCTTCTACCAATCATGACTACGCTGCCTCTTTTTGGTCGTCAACGAGTTCTCTAATATGGCCGGTATGATGACTGCAAGAAGAATATCACAAAAAAAGCCATTGCAAAAACTCTTCTTTGAGAAAGTGTGGGTACACTTTGTACATTATATCAGATCGAGACAACGAGTTCCTCGATGAAATTTTGGTCGAGTCTCTGGTCGATGCTAGACACTGAAGCTCACTACGTCCACAACTTTCCACCCCCAAATTTATGGCCAAACGAGAGGTCACCGATGGGATGGTCGTACACATTCTACGCATGTACAAATCAAATAATGCATGCAAATGAGATGAAATCCTCCCCTATGTCCAACACAACTAGAGTCGGGCTCTCCACAACTCAGCGGCCATAGCCCCTTTCGGGTGGGCTTGGGATTCGACGACTACTGTCCCATTGATGTGGTCATACCATTTGCAACTACTCAAGAAGATTCATCTCATGTCCATTTTGAAGCCAAAAAGGTGAATAACTTCATTGAGCGCATTCAACACATTCTCCAACGGGTCCATTACATATTTAATGAGAGCCAATGATAAGTACAAGCAACGACATGCTCAACATACGGTACCACACAAGTTTCATGTGGGTGAAAAAACTTTGGTTTCGTTTGCAGAAATAATTCCTAATGAGAGGTCATCGAGAGCTTAGACCACTCCTATATGGGCCTTATACTCATTATCAAGGTTGTGGGAGACAATTCTTTTCGAGCTCAACATTCCCCCATTCCTCGCTTGTGCCTGCAGTGTTCAATGTGGGCCACCTTCAGCCATAATTTCCACCATTACTCGGACACACTCGGATCTTTTCGTAGAACAACTCACACCAACGCAGCTAAACCAGATCGCATGGAACATGAAAAAAAAGAACGGATCATGCACACTTAGATCAAGAACACTCGCTTTATCAAAAAGATCCGGTTGTATCGGGTTGTCAAAGTTGGCCAACTCTCACCAAGGAAAGTGGTTCACCGTGGGACCAAGTTTAGCGTAGTTTCCTTATCTCATGGAGAACTCAATGCAATGGCGACCATTGCTTCCCTAAAGGACGGTAAAGTGATCCGTGTGAATATTGGTGGCCACCCACCTATTCCACTTGGACCCCCACCATTGTTTCTTTCGATTTTCGATTTCCTTAATTGTAGCATGGTTTACTATTTTTGGTGGTTTTTCGACTCCCTAGACTTGGAAGCCATTTTGAGGCCTAAAAGACGTTTTTTTGGAAAAATAGGATCAACATGGGTCATCAACCAATGTTGGTCACTCGCAAATTGTATTCCTCGGATAGATATTTCTAATGAGGTATTAAGCGCGTCAACATGAGATTGTATGCTAGAGTTACGTCCTTGGGAAGTTGATGTACCAATTTACCCAAACAGGCCCATAATTTTGGTGCTTCATCTCCTAGGGTTAGGTTTTTGGATGTTTAGGGTTTTCCCATGTTTTTTCAATAATAAAAGCCCTTGAGCCTTGTTAGATTTGGTCTTGTCGACCCTCCGTCGAGATCAAAATTTCTCTTTTTGCATTTCTATTTTTAGGTGTCTCGCTCAATTCACTCGGTTGCATTCTCGTGAGGGCATCATTCATCCGATGGAAGGGTCTTGTCATTTGTACTCCTCATGTCTTGTACCTGCTAATCCGTATTTATTCACTCAAAATCAATTTTCAAGTCATGTACGATCTCTGTTTGGTCTCTTGCTTGGCAAAGAAGTCATTTTAGGGTTTCTAGGTCATATTAGGTCTAGGGTTTGTCAATTCAATTTGCAAAGTGTTCAATAATCCACATGAGCATATGAGGGCTGATTCAAAATAAAGTTTTCATTTCAAAAATTTCATCATAAAAATGCTTGAGAACTATTCTTCTTCAAAACTCTATTTTGAAGAAGAAATCGTCAAATTTATTGTTTATAAATATGTAATTTTTAAAGTTTATAGTCATGAAGAACTTCTAGCTGACACTGGTCAACCTTTGCTAACTCCAATGCCACCTATCCCACTGCAAAGACAAATAGAGAGATTCATCATTCGGTCCAAAAATCATAAAGGAAGCAAAACAGAGAGTTAGAGTGAAGTGTCAAAAGTTTCAAACATTGCAAAAGTGGGTGTGCCCTAATCAAAAATCAAAATCCCTGTCATAAGAGATATGTTCGTGTTCCAATAATCCAATTACACGCTAGATACATCAGTGAAAACCAAGACAAATCATGGAGGAGTGAAGAAATCACGTTGAAGGCCGAAAATGTGTTGCGATTTGCGGAGAGCGCTGCGCATAGGTTGAGTGTCGCGGTGCACATGTGCGCGTGCGGCGCATTGGGTAGTTTTCCGCGTGTGTAAAATACATTGGCGTAGCTGCACATGGCATGCGCGTCGCGTTGTGGTCACGTTGCGCGGCGCACGAGCCGTAACTCAAATTTTTGTCATTTGTTTCAAAAAAACTCCAATCCGCTTGGTTCTTCTCGCTCCAAGAAGTTTATGAAATTGCCATTAACATGTTTGGTGCTCATTAAAGTGGATTATGAGAGTTTGTGATGTCAAATTGCAAACCCTATTACTTTGTTTAAAGCTACTCCTTAGGGTTGTGTTTTGGTGTTTTGGTGCCAAAAGACTCCTTTTTCCCCTTCACCTTGTTGATTCCTTCCCTCACCTTAAACCCATCATCCCATTAATCCCTCCCGTTCCTCTACATCCCAAATCACTTATTTCTAAAGTCCTATTTTCCTATCCCTAAACCCTACCATTCCCTATTACTCTCCCTTTCCCATATAATTTGCAAAATTCCTAAATCCCCAAACCACTGTATTCCTAAAACACAATCAAGTGACTGTCTCCACACATTGTAAAATTCACTTGATCTGAACCACATTTTTACCTGCTCATACTATTTCCCACGATTCACTTTTCCCCTACCTGTTCCATATTCCTCAGGGTCCCTCATTTCCCTATCGGCACACATTTGGAACTTGGAGACAAAAACATCAAGTCTTCATTTCTCATTTTCAACTAACCAAACATACACTTTTCATACACATTGCAACACCACGACGGACAGGACACATCATCGACGAGCGAGACGATGATTTCACCATTGAACTCCATGCACCGAGAGGGCACTAAAACGTCGGAAAAAGGGAGGATAGACTCCGAATCTTGGTTGAGGCTTCCTTGGCTGAGCATGATACTTGATGAGGGACCTCCAACCCAAATTTCAAGGGAATTTGGGAAATTTTTGGTCAATTTTGAAATTTTTGGTCACTGAAAACGAGTTTTCCTACCGCAAACGCGTGGCCACCTTGCGCGCGCTTATCATTGGGACATCTTACGGAAAACTTGAAATTTTTTGGATTTTTGTGAAAATTCATGCATGCTCGAGGAATAGCCTAAGGATTTTCATCGAAATTCTGGATTGCATAAGAGGTCAAAAACACCTTGAAAATCACCTTTACTGCACTTTTTGCACCCATAGGGAACCATTATTGGGAGATTGAAGTTTTTGGAGGGAAAATGATATCCAAAGTGAGAAATTCCACTTGGGTTGGAAAAGTGGACATCCAGAACTTTTCCAAAAATCTATCATGAGCTCAATTTGGACTTCGGGAAGTTCCTCAAAATCAGCTCCAAATTTGTGCTACGCGTAGAGAATTTGGGTGCGGCGCATAGAGAAATTTGGCCTCATTTTCACTCTTTCGACTCGAAATTCGCCCATTTTTGACTAGTTTTACTTTTTCATGTAACTATTGATCTACCATGATGTAATTTGATGACTATGATGTAATTTTGGCATATATTTACTTGTTCTAGAGGATTCATTCACTAAAAAGTGAAAATTTAATGAATGAATAAGTTTCCCTAGAATATAGAGGCAAGTTGTTTGAGTGCCTAGATTTCGGTTCCTTGTTTAGAATTGGTTGAAATAGCTCCTAGAATGATGAGCTCGACCCCTAGAGGACATGGGAATGGGTTGGGCTGGTCTATATCATGTGTATTTTTCTGAGTCATTTGTGGTTGGATACTTGGGAATTGTTTGGCACTCTATTGCATATCACTCTGCATTTTTTGGTAAAGAGAAAGACTGTGGTTTTGCAAGACTTATTGGGATCCTTGTGGATTTGTGTTTTGATGGTGTTTTTTCTCCATGTATTTGTAAGTTCATTAATGTTTTATGTATGTCATTTCCCTTCTCTTTGCTTCGAAATTAAACAAATGAGTGACTAAGGTAGAATTCATTAATTTGCTTGGTGCTTTACCTTAAACTTTTGTTTAGTTTTATATGTTTTCATCCGTTTTGAAGAGGATCCTTGCGGGCCCTCTTGCCCTCTTTAAACTCCTTTAGCAGTCCTTTCTATCCATTCATTCAATTTAAGGCATCGAAACCATTTCTTTCCTCGCCCCAACTTGAACTCGCGAGAATTGGCCTTCATCCGGACCCAAATTTACCTTTCCCATTTTTTTTCCAACAAAACTCCCAAAAAATCAAATCAAATCCTTGCACTTACATACCTAGCATAAAATTAGTATTCATTTCAAGTCATCTCAAGCCCTTTGATTATCTTTTTGCCGAGTTTGACCGGAGAAACCCTCTCCCCGATGCTGTAGGGCTAGCTACCCGGACTAAGCGTGGTTTGATGTTACCACTCGAACTCGCTTCCTTCGACTGAGGTAGATCTCGGGCTATAACAAGCCTCATTGTAACACGGTTCGGAGGGCATGTAGCTACCACATCTCTTCTCGGAGATAAGCTACCATCACCGAGCTAGTTTATTTCCATTATGTACGTAATCTTATTTCGGTTATTTGATATTATTGAAATGAAGTATATTTTATGTTGCATATTTAGCGTTTATGTTTATTTCTCGTATTTTATTTCATTTCGCATAAATTTGGATCGGGTGTTTAGGTTTAATCAAGGACTTGTGTGTGACCCTTGCTCAAACTCAAAGAAAAAGTATAGTAATGGATTTTGTTGTGGGACTGTATACTCAAAGTATGGAATTCTCTTATCAAGTTCTTGGGAGAAAATCTACAAGGCACATTGCAAATTGACATGGCATATGCAACCATTCTTGTTTTTGGAAAACAAAGGAGATTGTATATGGAGACTCTTATGAAATACATGGTAAGCGACCGGACATAGCGTAATAATTATCCAATCTATCTTGTACACTCGGATATGGATTCCGTCATTTTACATCATGATATATGTTTAGAAGAATAAATTCAAGATATGGAGAAAAAAATCAAACAAAGAAATGGATATAAAGTTAAAGGCTAAAATAAAAATTGAAAATGATGAACATTGTTTATGGAATATGGAATTTGATGGGGGCAGTATGTAAGGAAAAAGCGAGAGTTGAGTATACGGATTTCAAACACAAACATGAGTAAATCAAAAAATCATTCCTATAGGCTTTCTTTTCAATGTACAAATAATGTTGTTGAGTATGAGGCTTTAATATTGGGGTTAAAGTTATTGAAGAGATTAGGAGCCAAAAAATTTTCGATCCCATGGAGATTCAGTAACTCGTTCTTAAACAAATCAAAAGGTGAATATTAAGCTAAACATCCCGGGATGAGGTTATACGAGAATGTTGTTTTGGATTTTCTACAGTTGCTTTCCAAAGTATCGATTGTATTTGATTCCCGAGAGATCGAATGTGTTTACTGATGCATTGGAAACTTCAACAAGTACATGTAAGATACCTTTCTTATTCAAAAAAATGCTTGAAATTGAGGTAAAACATAAGCATGTTGTCCCTAATAACATTAGATATTGGCAAGTGTTTGAAAATGACAAACACTAGATAATTTTCTACAATTAAAGGAAGAGTTTGAAAATCTCCGTATTGATGGGGAGAGTAGTCTTGATGATGATGGAGGAGAAACTCAACTAAATAAGATCAATGTAGGTTCTAATAAACATGAAACAAATCTTGAAAATTCCACGATTAAAGGATAATGTCATTCCAAGAGGTTTGGTTACATTAGAGGAGTTGTTTGATTTTAATGATGTGGCTCACAAGCCCAAAAATAGAGCCTAGTGTATCTGAAGTTGAGGACTAGTAATATAAAAACTAAAGAAAAGCTAAAGATTGTAAAAAATTTATAAGTCTTTGCCTCGATAAGAAAAACAAAAATACATAGATTTGTTGAAAGAATATTATGATGTTTTTTACATGGGGATATGAGGATCTAAAGGTCTATGAGTAAAGTTATTATTCAACATACTATTCATGTTAGAGAAGAAAATAAGCCTTTCAAGAAAAAAGCCAGAGTAAATATTGTTTTATTTCCCTTAATTGAGAAAGAGGTAAAAAAAATTTTTGATGCTAAAATTATTGTGCCTACGATATTTTCTAAATGGTTATCCAATCTAGTAGCAAAGAAGGGAAGAAAAGCTGGATAATAAGGTTATGTGTATATTTCGAACCTTAACAAAGTTTCCCTCAAAGACAACTTCCCTTTTCCAAAGATAGACCATATTTTACGGTGAGTAGTTGGTTCTAGCATAGTTTCATTGCTTGACGCGTTTCTCGGGGTACAACCGGTTTTAGTGCATCCAGATGATCAAGAAAAAACAATCTTCACAACACCGAGTTTTAGTGCATCCGTAAGTACCTTTTTAGCAAAGTAGTTTGGATTTTATTGGAGAGATTCATCCTAGTTCTTCGACCTCCCAACACAAGTTGATTTTAAAAACCGATTACTTCACCAAATGGATAGAAGTAGTTCCAACTAGGAAAGCTACAAACTTAGTGATTATTCAATTCATGGAAGATAATATTCAGTCTAGATTTGATGCCCTCACAAAATCATCATTGATAATGTTGTTTCTTTTAAATCTAAAAAATATGGTAGATTTCTCCCAATAATTATCATATAGTTCTAGGAAATTTTACCGCTCCCATCATCCTCAAGGAAATGGACTTGCAGATCTTCTAAAAAAGAGTTTGGTAAATATCATAAAGAAGTTTTTTACGAGGAGAATAAGAATTCTTGGCACAAAAAGTTGATAAATTCTCTATGGGATGATAGGGTAAGCACTAAGAAATCAATTGGAATGTCACCTTTTCCGCATCTGGTTTATGGAGTTGATGCAGTTTTCCCTACCTCCCTAGGAATTCTAGTGTTGAAATTATTACAAGAATTAGAGGCTGAATCAAATGATGTGCAGCGGGATAAATCAAATGGTACATTTGCAGGGAGACCAAAGAAGAATTTTACAACAACACATAGACAATTCAAGAAAAAATAAAAATTATTCATGATAGGAGAGTGAAAGAAGATGATTTCCAGACTTAATGACCTTGTGTTGAAATGGGATACTAGAAACGAGGAAAAAGGGAAAGCATGAAAATTTTGACAAAGTTTATGGAAAGGGCCTTAAAATATTAATAAATTCCACTGAAGTACGCCCCGAGCCAACACGACCACTTCAAGGAATTTATTAATATAAAAGAAAAAGTTACATATGTTTCTCTCATAAACAGTTAACCTACAAATGACCCTCCATGCTCTTTTAAATAGAGTTCATGGACCAATCAGTGCTAAGCCATGGATCGAGTATCGTTAATATCGAGGAGAGAGATAACCGTCAGATCACTACAAATCATGACCATCTGATTATAAGTTACAAATGTACATGGTAAAGAAACACACTTTACCTAACTCTACACTAGACTAAGTTATTCTTAACTATTTTCTATGTGTCAAAATATCCTAACATCCCCTCTTAAGAACAACTTGGGATAGGATTGAAGGATTTACAAAGGTGACACAAAAAGAGCCTATTTCTATGTGTCGAAATATCCTAACATCCCCTTAATAACAAATTGGGATAGGATTGAAGGATTTACAAAAGTGACACAATAGGAGAAGGAAGGAGGCATTAGAACCTATCCCCCCTTAATGACAACTTTCTGAACTCCAATCATGGATCAATTTTGGTAAACTTCAGCTTCTATGGAGAGCCTTTGTAAAGATATCGGCTACTTGATCATTGGTCGGACAGACTTCGCACTTCAAGAACACGATCATGAATGAGCTTTCTAATGAAGTGTATGTGGAGTTCAATGTGTTTCATACGTCGATGCTTGAACTAGATCTTTACATGGCTGAACGGCACTCCGATTATCACACCAAATTGTAGTTGGATGTCTGTCGATGAAGACCAAATTCGAGTGAGAATCGGCGAAGCCACATAGCTACTTGCCGACTTCAACTACACCACGATACTCCGCTTCTGTCGAAGAAAGAGAGATGGCACTTTGTTTCTTACAAGACCAAGTAATAGGTCTTGAACCAAGATTAAATACATATCTGCAGTAGACTTTCGATCATCGAGGGTTACTAGCCCAATCGAGTCGGTGGAAACCAATCAACAATGGAGATGCCCCCGCATCGTAATGAATCCCAGACTGAAATGTACCTCGAATATATCGAAGTATTCTTTTTAGTTTCTTTCCGATGAATTTCATGAGGTTGGTGCATAAAGCCGAGCGACAAGACTCAACGACAAAGGAAAGGTCGGGACGGGTATGGGTTAGATACAAAATTTTACTAACAAGTTGACGGTATAAGGTAGCATCAACTTTAGGGGTAGTACTGGTTAGTCGAAATCTTGACTCCAGTACTGAAAGGGAGAAGGGAGCGAGCTTACGGTCTTCCATGTGAAAGTGGTGTAGAAGATCATAGGCATACTTGGGACTGAGAGAGGGTAATGCCTTCCTTGGATTGCAAGACTTGAAGACCAAGGAAATAATGCAAGTGTCCCAAGTCTGTCATTTCAAACTTATTTTTTGAGGCTAGACTTCACATGGTTTATATGGTTTGGATCACTACCAGTAAGGATAAGATCATCAACATAAAGAACAAGGATGGTGAAGGAATTACCCACCTTCTTGGTGTAGACAGTGTTGCGAGCATGACACCTAGAAAAGCCATTATCTAAGAGAAATCTATCCATTTTGGCATACTAAGCTTTCGAGGAGCTTGTTTGAGACCATAGAGAGACTTCCTAAGGCAACAAACAAAGGCTGAGTATTTTTGGATAAATCCAGGGGGTTGTTCAATGTAGATTTATTCATGCAAATCTCCATGTAAGAAGGCGGATTTAACATCCATATAATGAACTTCCCATTTAAAGGAGGCGACGAAGGGAAAGAAGAAGGCGAATAGAATTCATTTTGGCAACAGAGGGAGAAGGTTTTAGTATATTCAATGCCTTCAACTTGTGAAAAACCTTTAGCGACAAGACTAGCTTTATGTCTATCCACTTTTCCATTTGGTCCAAACTTTGTTTTGTAAACCCATCCGCATCTGACAAGTTTTCTTCCTTTTGGAAGAGGAACAAGATGCCAAGTATTGTTTTCCAATAAGGAACGATACTCTTCATTCATAGCTTCTTCCCAATTTGGATGACCCGGAGGCTTCTTCAAAGGTTTTTCGGGATCAAGTTTTTTCCAGACTTGAGCTCAATAAGGAAGAGGCTCTTTCGAATCGAGAACGTGTACGTCGTCGATTGGTAGGGTCCCACCGTAAGAGAACTCGCTGCATCTTGAGTAGAGCGGACCCATCTTGGAAGCGGTGGAGTATAAGGAACAATTGCACAAGCTAGAGGGAGGATTTTCATCCTCATTGCCATCATCATCTGAACTAGAAGGAATGCTATTAAAGATAGAAGAGAGAGAGAGAGGTGGCACATATGTTTGAATTAGGCTCGCAAGCGAAAGGTGGCACACCCACTTGAACTAGGCTCCCATGGTCAGATATATTTTCATCAAACTTTACATCTCTTCTAATTATTATATTTTTGGATTTGGGTTGAAGAAGTCTATATCCTTTGACATCTTCGAATATCCAACAAAAATACATTTTTCACTCTTAGGTTCTAAGGCTTTATGTTTCGCATCTAGAATATGGGCCCAAGCATCACTTCCAAAACACAAAGTGACTTACATCTCGATTTGATTAAGATCCAAGCTTCTTTACCGGAGTTATATTCTTTAAAACCTTAGTAGGGAGTGCGATTTACTATGTAATTTGCACATTTAATGGCATCTTCCAAAAAATTGAGACCAAGTCCTTTAGATTGAAGCATACAATTAGCCATTTATTTTAAGGTGCGATTCTTCCTTTCAGCTACACCATTTTGTTGTGGAGTATATGGAATAGTATACTTGTGAATTGAATGCCATGTTCGGTGCAAAAGTTGATAAATTTGTTGTTAAAATATTCTCCACCATTGTGTCGATCTTAACTTAAGAATTTGATGTCAGATTGTTTCTCAACAAAGGCCTTAAAGGCCAAAAACATGTTAAAAACTTCACTCTTGAGTTTTAAGAAATATACCCTAAAGTGCGTCCGGAAAAATCATCAATGAAAGTTAAGAAGTACTCGCAACAGAGAAAGAAACAATAGGAAGTGGACCACATAAATCAACGTGCACAAGGCTGCAAAGGGGTCGAAGCTTGCCAAGAGGCACGTTTGTCAAAACTATCCCGATGATGTTTTCCAGAGTACACATCCTGAGCAAACACCATCCCGGCAAGATACCATAGGAAGGGCCCGGTCACCATGTTTTCCTTACATAGAGTTTGAAGAGAGCGATAGTTTAAGTGACCAAATCGCTCATGCCAAAGTTTGCTCACATCATCATTATGAGCAACAAAAAACATAGGGAAGAGATGATGACCGAAAGTTGTCAAACTTATACAACCTTGTGGAATCATCGTAGCAATGCTAGTAGCTAAAATATGTTTAGGATCTTTGAGGTCCTTGATTACAACATCATGAGGTGAGAATTCTACTATTTTCCCTTCACTCGAATGAGTTATCCGATAAATAGATAGAAGGTTGCATGACAAGGTAGGAACACATAGTACATCATTAAGCCGACCATTATCTAGATGAATGGTTCGGATCCTCACAACACTAAGAGATCTATCGTCACCAACATAAATATGTTTGGTGTTACAATCATTTAAAGAAGAAAACATGGATTTATTTTTTAGCCATGTGGTAAAAGCTCCGAATCAATGAGCCACTCATGAGAAGGAGAAGAAGAAGATACATTTAATGCATAACCCAGTCGTGATGCTTGACAACCACAAGCAGAAAGTGCCATGCCCTAAAGATGAAGGTGAAGAGTGCTCCAAATTGATGTTGCGCTTCTTCATTCTCGCTTCTAAGGCTTCCATCTTCTTAAAATATTTGGACTCTAATGGCCATCACAATTGCAAAATTTGCAATGTCTATCTATCTTATTTCCTTTGTTTTTTATATGCCTTATCATTTTGGTGAGTTGCTTTTTTCGCTTTGTGGTTGAAATTGCTTAGGGACCCTTGTTTGGTTTAGGACCATATTTTTTAGGATCATCGCTTCTGGGATTCTTTTGATATGGTTGTTGTTGGGCTGCTAAGGCTTTTCTTAGAAGTGTTTCCTGATGAGTGATAAGACCAAGGTGTAAAAATTTTTTCTTGTTCTCTTATCAAAGAATCACAAAAGGCATCAAAAGAGGTATTCTTGTAGATGGTTCTCGAATAAATGATTGCTTCTCTCAGTGGAATGGAAGGCGTAAACAAATACGAGTAGTACGAGGCCAAGCTTAGTAAGAATGCAATAGATGAGGCTACCATCTTCTTTTTGACCTTACAACCTTCTAAAAGAACTGCGAGGGTCTTGAATTTGGACAAAAAAATCTTCAATAGAGGAGAAATTATTGGTGTCCAAAGTAAGCAACTCATTTTTCAAGCTGATGGGCCTCGATTTGATTTTGAATGCCAAAAAACAGATATTTAGCTTGTCGGGGCTTCATGAGGGGTGTCAATGTTAAGGATATGAAATCGAATATCTTGACCAATGGACGTTCCTATCAACCCTCGTGCTTGATCTTGTTTATTTTTCCCATTTAGCTGACTTTATCATCATTAGAAGGTTTAGTTTCTGACTCGTAGCTATTCGATAAACCCCTTTATTTCTAAGTATATCTACCATGTGAGGTAGCCATTGGAAATAATTGGTGTTGTTAAGAATAACTAGGGCATGCACTTTCCATTTTTTTTTAAACTAAAGCGAGAAAAGCTGAAAACTAACTTCTCCAATGAGAATGATCTCAAAAAAATTAG
Organism: Pinus albicaulis; assembly: GCA_034641835.2. Taxonomy (NCBI): domain Eukaryota; kingdom Viridiplantae; phylum Streptophyta; class Pinopsida; order Pinales; family Pinaceae; genus Pinus; species Pinus albicaulis. The sequence continues at coordinate 1,265,590,584 of CM076578.1, read as the reverse complement.
GTACGTTTAAAAAAAACGACTTGAAAAAATAACTTCGGGATGAAGAAATTATGCCTTTTGAAAAAAAACTCGAGTTGTAGATGCCAGAATAGTTACAAGAACGGGATGAAGTGCGGCTCTTTAAAAAAAAATTACGCCCCTTTGAATAAATTTTTTTTACAAAAGAAGCTTGAGAAGGAGACTTGAACCCAAGACCTCTATTCTCATCAACTACCCCTCACCAAGTGACATAGTAAAAGGATTATGTTATTTTAGAAAGGAGGAAAGAGGGATTATTATTATTATTATTATTATTGTGGGAGGTGTGCGTGCCTTTTTCTGCATAAAAAATGACCAAAAGAAAAAACAAAATGCACGACCTTACGGCGAATATGTTAGATTCTCGGTTAGCATTTATCGGCAATTATCATTTTTTTCACTATTTTTGATTTTCAGAGATCACACAAAGACGCGGGGGAAAGAGCATACGTAGCAAAAAAAATCCCTTTTTCCCCGTTTCGATTTGCGAGATCGCACGGAGTGCACGAGAAAGAAACATACATAGAGAGGAGGGTATAGATACGGCAAATAAATAAAACCTTAATAAAATAAAAAATAAAATAAAAATAAAAATAAAATAAAAACCGAAATAAGCGAACTATTAACAAATATACTGCGCAAGCACTAGGTTCGCTACTGTCAGCTATGTGCATGCGGTCCACTCGCAATCCCTAGCCGCTCTTCTCGCCGCTGTGGCTCTACGCGTACGCACCATGCTACGCGGGGCACCCTGCCTCTGTCACGGCTGCGGCTTGCTCCTACGACCTCTGTTGCGGCGTTTCTCTTTTCGTTGAAATTCACTAAAAGCTTCGAGCGGTTATGCGCCTGCGCTTTGATCGGGGCCGCGTTCTTGCTAGGGCTTGCGCTCATGGAGGGGCTGGGCTCTCCCCGAGGGGCCACGTCCCCCTCTGCCCTCTTCGAGTGAGGCTTTCGATCGTTTATTGGCGTGGCTTCCTAAGAAGAGGAATGTTGAAGGCTGACGAAATTTGTTAAGAAAATTGATGAAATACACGGGATCTCTCTTCCTCCGAGAGACTCGATATGAGGGTTGCTTTATCTTTGGGCTGAACGAGCCCTCATAGGCCGGGTCTACAGGGGCTTTGCCCATCTCCCAAAACCACCGAGAGGCTGGGTCAACGAGCGGGCGCCTCGATCAAAGAAAGCGTCACTTCTTATTTTTTGGGGAGAGGTTACTTTCTCTTTGAGTTCACTTCAAAAGATGACAAAGATCCGATCTTCCCGAACGGCCCCTATTTCATGGACCCCCGTGGGTTTGTATCTAAATAAGTGGACTCCGGACTTCGACCCTGCATGGATGTACCTACAAAGCAATTCGGTGTGGGTAAGACTCCCAAATGCACGAGTCACTCGCTAGGGTGGGATTCTTCGATGGCATGTTGAGAATGCCCTTGGGAAGTTCATTGATCGAGCAAACAACAAGGACCAGTGATGACCGCGCCGGGATCCGCGTGGAAGTAGATGCGGAGGTTGGGCTACCGGAGGCCATCAAAAATCAAAGTCGGAAGCTCGGACGCATGTGCGTAAAGCGGACTATGAGCAGTTTGCCCTTCAAATTCGGAAATGCCATGTCTATGGACACTTCGCGGAGGCTCGTCCATCCCATGACAATGACGTTGTGCAAGGGAAGGAGGACGGATGGAATCAAGTCAAGCGCTCCAAGCCCTCCCAAAAGGCTCTTGTAAGTCGGGAGGCCCTAGTGGCAAAGGTCCCCAACGAGGCCTCTTCTCGGGCGTGCATCCCGTCTAAGGCCACTCCCGAAAACAAGTTCGAACTCCTAAGCTCGCACGAGAGGACACCCGGGAGGTGGATGTTCAAAAGCGACATCCGGTCAAAGGGACTCCCTCCATGTCTTCCAAAGACGGAAGCGCGCTGCAAGCTCAAAGGAATACACAGTTGAAGACGAGGAAGAGGTCCAGAGTCGGAAGATTCGGAGGAGGAAGGAGAAATAGGTGACTCTCGAGCCTGCGTTAGAGAGATCCACGAGAGGTCGCAAAACGGATCGGAGAGAAAAGAGAGCGAGGAAACGTACAGGAAAGAGTGCAGTACGACCTAACCAACTCGGGAAAAGCCGCTACGCCTCAAAGTCAAGGATGTTGAAAAAATCAAACCCATGGCCCCAAGGGGGCCCTCCGAAAACACAAATAATGAAGGTCATCTCCCTGGAATTGTAGAGGTATGGGGAGTAAAGTCAAGGAAGAAGCCATGAGAAGCTTAATAAGAACGAAACTCCGGACATACTTCTCGTCTAGGAGACTAAGTTGGAAGACGTGGGTCTTCCGCCAAGCATGCAAGAAATTTTTTGGTCCAAAAGTGAAGCAAGAGCAATCTCGCAGAGCGCTTCGGGAGAGGGATTGGCACTCTTTGGAACCCTAACAAATTTGTAGTCACCTTTGAGGCTAGAAGTACTCACTGGTTGCAGTCGAAAATGCAAAATCTGGACACCAAGGAAAACCTTTGCCTCTTCAATGTATACTCTCCAGTTAATGTTGGGGAAAAAAAAGGAATGTTGGGACACTATAAGGCAACAAGCAGGACGACAATTCTGGAAAATATAATCATTCGTCGGAGATCTCTAATCTCTCACGCTCCACTCGTACGAAAAAAAGAGGTGGCGGCACTGCTCGAGATCCGACAAGGGAATGGGCGACGAAGATCTTCACGCGAGGATCGGGACTTTGCTAGATATCAAACCCTCTTCCAGGTAAGTTCTCTTGGTCTAATAAAAGAGTGGGCCCTCGTCATATTGTTGCCAGATTAGATAGATTTTTCCTTCAAAGCTCTTTCATGTTAGGCTTAGAACCTCAGAATGCATATCCTTGATAACGAGCGTCTCGGACCATAAGCCTATAAAGATCGAACTCCTGGCCCATCTAGACACGGGCCCTATTCCTTTTCGAGTTTAGTCCTCTGCGGGTCAAAGAATCAAACTTCATGCAAATAGTCAAAGAATGTTGGAGTCAGCACTGTCGATGGTTCTCCTTCTATATCCCGGGAGGAAAAACTCGAAGGGTAAGGGTGATCTAAAACGATGGGCAAAAACCACCGTCCAACGGCTACGAGAGAGAAAAGACATCAAAGTCTCTCTCGCCTCTCATCAATTTCATATGGAGCACGCTATTGTCACGGGAGGAGATCTTAGAACAAGAGGCTCATTTTGCAACAACGCTATCATAAGGCTCCGTCTCAAATGAAGAAGAATACTGGAGATTAAAATCTCGAAAACTACGGCTCAAAGCGAGGGACAGGGAACTCCGCCTTTTTCCACAAACAAACCCAAGTCGGAAAAGCTTCAACACTATTTCCGAGATTAAGGAGGATAACATCACCTTCAAGGATTTTGAAGACATTAAAAAATCCGCCTTCTCTCACTTTCAAAACTTGTATAGTGAGGACAAAAGACTCGGACCAATATTCGGATCTCATGACATCATTCCTTCGCAATTTCTCCTCGTATGAATGAGATCCTTGCAGGCCAAAGTCACCAAAGACGAAGTTAAAAGGCCCTCTTTGATATGGATCCGGATAAGGGCCCCGAGCCGGGATGGCTCTCTGCTGTGTTCCTTCAAGTCTCGATGGCCGATTATTGAAAAGGATCTCGCTCAAAATGGTTCGAAGTCTCAAAATGCTCGAGAAAATAGGAGGTAGCACAAACTCCGCTTTTCTAGCCCTAATACCAGGGAAAAAGGGCCAACAATTTCGATGATTCACCGATTTCTCTATGCAATACGGGTACAGATTATCACTAAAGTTATTGCAAATAGATCGAAAGCTCATTCTTCCCAAAATAATTCGGAGAATCAAGGAGGCTTCATTCAAGAGAAGGCAAATCGTGGACAATTTCACCCTTGTTCAAGAAGCAATCCACTCAAGTCTTCTTCGAAAAGAACAAGGTATGGTGATTAAACTTGATTTAGCAAATGCCTTTGATCGTGTAAATCATAGCTTTCTTTTTAAAAGTAATGAGAAAATTTGGTTTTGGAGCAAATTTCATCAAATGGATCGGGCATGCATCTCGGAGCCTTGGATCGCTCCTCTTGTAAATGGAAGAGCCACTCGGTTCTTCAAAGCTTCACGAGGGCTAAGGCGGGGGTGTCCTCTTTTCCCCCCCTGCTTTTTGTCATCCAAGCCTCCGTCCTCGGCTACACGTTAGACAAAAAAGATGCAAGATCAAGATATCAACGAGCTGTGTATTGCAAGAGGGGTAAAAAAATATAAACCACGCCCTTTTTGCGACGACACTCTGCTGTTGGGAGCCGCCTCTCTCTCCCCCGCCTCTAAATTTAAAGCGTTTTGGATGATTTCGATGAAGTCTCCCGCGACGTGGTAAATAAGAACAAATGCCATATCTATGGTTGGAACACCCCCGCCTATATTGCTCTCCGCTTCATATCTAGATGTTTGGGTCGCCTCCTCCAATTGGATCTCCTTCAAATATTTAGGCCTTCTCGTTTTTCATAAGAAATCCACAAGCAAAGATCGGCTCCCTCGCGGAAAAAATTCAAGTCTAGGATCCAAGCACTGAGGGGCTTCTCCTGGCTCAACACCGGCTGGTAAATCTGTCCTTATTAAATGCGTGCTCTCCAGTCTTCCCCTATTTCAATTTTTTGTGCTTCTCGCTCTCCGATAGGTATTTTTTAAAAAAAATGGAAGAATTCATGGGAGGGAGGTTTTTTTTGGAAGGGAGGTAAACGAATGAAAAAAAAGATTCCCCTTATCAGCTGAAACCATCTCCAAGCCTACGAGGGAGAGCGGCTGAATTTCAAAAAATCTCTGTCGACAAAACGGTGGCTATGGCGAACCAAGATCATTTGGAGGATCATTGCGCCCAAGCACTGGCTAGAGCCCAATTGGCTCTCTGGAAAAAAGTATTTCGAGGGGTCCTCGTTCCTCCCTGTTTAGACAATGTAATCCATGTTCCTTATTCATCTTTTTCTCAAACTTTATGTTAAAGCTGCTCCCTTGATCAATGCGCACTCATTTTGGATTCCAGAAATGGCAAAAAAGATCAATATCCGGGGCTGATAAAATTATGAATAACGACCCAATTGAAGACAGAGCCTCCATTAGAGCCTGTGCGTGCTATGGATGGATAGAGAGGGACCTGTGTTCATTGTGGGATATTTCTCTTTGGAAAGACTCTACCGAGCGAGGGGTGGAAACGAATTGAGGTGCCGGCTCACCGACCCTCGAATGGTCCACGCTCGCTGGATCTTCTCCATGGCTCGGCACTCCACGCGCATGAGGAAAAAAAAGATGTGAAAGGTTGGGGGCCGAATGCCAAAGGTTACATGTCTCCATGGGATATCACAAGTTGAAAGAGAGGCCTTACGTCCCTCCCCGACCTCCTGGCGGGAGTCTCGGCGTTTCCTTCATGGCCCAAAGTCGACTTCTTTGCTTGGCTCCTCTGCCACGGCAAGATCCTTACGTATGACATCTTGCAGAGAAAAGGATTCTATGGCCCCTCCATACTGCTCGTTGTCTGCATGAAAATGCTGAGGCTGCTATCCATCTAGTCCTCGAATGCACGTTCTCTAAGCGATCCGGTCCTCCTTCATTCACAATTTGGATCCCAACTTTTTTCTTCCTCGTTCCACTGCTCGATCTTTTCTCCAATTGGGCAATCGGATATCCCGCCCCCCCTCTAAAAATCAGCTCATTAACTGCATAGGGTTTGTCCTTCCAAAGGTTATTTGTTGGCGATCTGGCTAGAACGAAACGACAAGAATCTTTAGAAATACTAAACGAATCACAAGGTCTTAGAAATCAAGATTAAATGTCATCTAAAGGAGTGCTTGAGCGATATAAAAGACGATTCCAATCTCACCAACGGGACATTGCTTGGGGAGCTTCCCTTGGCTTGCAATTTCAACCGACGAGCTAGTAACATCCCTCCTCTCAAAGAGCGGCAAATAAGAAATCCGAAACCGACCTTCAAGATTGGCTCAAATCACATTCAAGGCACTCTCTCTTTTTGATGGGAGCAGCAAAGGGAAATCGGGGAAAAAGGCTGGTCTTGGAGGTGTTGTTGTAAGTCCAATTGGGGAAAAAAATTCGATTCTTTGTCGGCTTGGATTCTCATCCGGTGTTCAAGGCTGAAGCTTCTGGCCCTCTACCAAGGCCTCAAGATCCTCAAAGACTTAAATATAAGAGAAGCAAATGTCATAGAGATTCCCGAGATCATTATAAACGCAATGGCTTTCCAACTCCCGACTTCGGATCTCGTGTTAGCAAGGTCGATATCCCAGAATTAAGGGTATGGAAAACGATTTTCGATAGTTGAATTACTATCATGTGCTGAGAACTCATAATAAACAGACGGACATTGAAGCCAATAAAGCTACCCTCCTCTCTGCAGGGGTCAAGATGAAAGACGAAGAAGAATCTTGGGAACCCTATCCCTTAAGTCATCCGTTGTCATGTTTTCATCGTTGGCTCTTAAATAAATTTGTTTGTATCTTCAAGTTAGGGAAAATCTCTGAAATAGAAGTTTTAGATAGTTTGACATGGAAGAAATTTGCAAGCTTCATTTGCATTTTCAATATTAGCGAGTGAGATGCTTCGAGATTTAGACATCCTCAATGTAATCGATTTATCGGCATTCGAGGGCCAAGATGAATATTAATACCACATAACCGTTTCGTCACAAATATAATCGCAAAATAGATGCTTTATACCTCCGGATCTAAACCGACATAACTTTGGCTGATCGGAAACCTTTTCGCATGAAACAAAGAGCGTTCCTCATCGTAACGGATGCTCGAACACAACGAGTATTTCTCCAAGCCCAAAACTATTCATAAATAGTAGATCTACAAAACGACATTCACATGCGATCAAACGGCTTTCGATTTTTGATCAACAACGGACGCGGCCCTAAAAATAGCTATCGATACCATGTAGGAATTTCACGGGGTAAGTTCCGTAGATCAAGAGACCAAGGTCACACGCTCACAAACGGATCACAAATCAGGGTACACCCAAGTATAATCACATGGTTAAAACCCTCAAAGAGGAGACAGGTCACGTCCCGAGCCAACGCAGCCACTTTAGAGAATTTATTAATATAAAAGAAAAGTTTGCATATGTTTCTCTCATAAACGGATTTAACCTACAAATGACCCTCCATGCTCTTTAAATAGATTTCATGGACCAATCGGGTGTTAAGCCACGGATCAAGTGTTGTTAATACGAGGAGAGAGATAACCATCCGATCACTACAAATCGTGACCGTCGACTTATAAGTTACAAATGTACATGGTAAAGAAACACATTTTACCTAACTCTACTACTCTAGACTAAGTTATTCTTAACTATTTCCTATGTGTCGAAATATCCTAACACTAACATGGGAATTACTTGTTGGAGGGCCTATAAATGGCGAGGTTGCTCAAACATTATTTTGCTTAAAGTGCATCTAGTCTCAAAAGAATCGTTGTATATTTTTATTATTAGATATTGCGAGTGTGGGTGGTCTGCCATAAAAAATTTGAAACCTGGGAGTGAAGGCCCTAAGTTTCAAATGACTTGCTACCATATGTAATGAATTTTCAATCAATAAGGTCGAGTTTCAACTAATGAAAGGACAAATGAATGCCCAATGGAGAAGGCTACTAATCTACGATGTTCTTGGCACCTCACAAGGAGGATTCCATCCCCATTGGAGCCATTGTTAGGGTCCTATAAATATAGTGATCAAGGTATGATTATCTAGTCATTTATCCTAGTGGGATGTTGTAAATATTTTTTTCATTTTAAGTTGTTTTTTTCCCGTAAAATTATATATATATATATATAAATTAAAAATAGAAAAAAAATTAAAAAAAATATAAATTGAAATAAAAATAAAAAAATAAAGGGAAATAAAAATAAATCCCCAAAGGGCGCACCGATTCAAATGTTACTGTAAATTTTAAATGTTTGAAATAAAACAAGATATGACATTTTTTTGTGTTTTTGGACGATTGAGATCGTCCTCGCCTGAGATTAATCGACGGGAGACAATGTTCGAAACCCCCAGATCTTTCGAGAATCAACGAGAATGGTGGGGGGAGAGATGAGGTTTACAATGAAACCATCCGAGATAATGTGGTATCTCCACAGTGATTTTAATGGGTCTCCTCCCTTTACGCCTTACCATTCCTACTCCCCCCATCCAATGTTTTTTTTCAGTCTCAGTTTACTCTCGCTCCATCCTCACCACGCCCACCCGTCACCTATCCCATCGTCCATGTCACATAACCATTACCTTTCAAATCTCCCGCCAATAGTCATAGATGTTGGCCATTAAATTTTCCCCACCAACCTACGCATTTTTAGTTAATGTTAGCTCCAAAACGGTAATAATTCCATTATTCACCCTTAATTCCCATTTTAAAAGCCTATATCAAGCCTACATTATCTATTTTTTTTAGTTGTTTGATTCATGCAAGTTCCTGATCGAGGATTTCCAAGTTCGCTGCGCTGCTGTACAAAGCTTTCTCCTTCTACAGAATCGATCAAAGTATGATCTCGGTAACACTATTTTCTTCAAGTTTCCATTAAAATTAAATATGTCTTCACATAAAGGAAAGGTAAATAAGTATGACAAGAATCCTATGTCACCTCCTCGTCCCTAATTTATATAGGTCCCCCTTTGGTAGACACCCGAGTAAAATATAGCATAAACGCAGAGGCAAATTTTCTTTATATAAGCTTTCGAAATTGGGAAAATCGAAATTTCTTGGATAACGGTGATGATATAAGTATATGGGAATCGAGTTTTTCCTCAGACTTATATCTTTCCAAATTTCATTACATGGTGTCATCATAGATACCTCCCCATCCGTAAAGCGACAATTTATCACAACAATGAAATCCTATTCTCGCATCGAAAGTTATTTGTCAAGTCCTTCAAATAAATCCCCAAGCCTCTTTACACCCATTTTCAACTGATGCACTCATGGAAATATACCTAAAATATTACCCTCTCCCGGAGAGCCCATATTTTTTTAATTGTTTTTTGCACGAGAAATTTGAATTTCCTAGAACTAATCCCCCATACTCTGTCGCAATTTTCCCTAATATTTCAAGGCAAGTTATTTCCATGGTGACTTTCCTATTAGTTTATCACTCATAACAATAGGTAGATGAGGTATTTTTATTATTTTCAATTGGTTAGAAGCCTTCATTTCTTTTTCAATTAAAGGAAGTATTTATCGGATGTTATTCATGAGCAATTTCGAAATTTAAAGTTGAAGGTGCATTAAAATACCAAGTGATTCCTAGTGTATTTAACGATGTTCTATCAAGAAGATAGGTTCAAGTTCCATCTTTATAGAAGATGAATGAACAGTGAAGTCAACTATCAGAATGGTCACTAGACTTCTTTAGTTAGAAGGAATTCCAAATATTATTCATTCAACAATTTTGGAGATCGCGTTTTACACTTTCCTTGTGTCTTATTAGCAACGATATATATACCAAGAATTTCACCAATATCGGGAATTTTTGGCATCTTACGTGAACAAGATAAAGTTGGATACTTGTATCTTTACTAGAATTATATAGATATTTAGATCTATGGGTGTGAAATTCCTCCCTATATATTTCTAGCGTTTGTGTCGGTGAATAGTTTTTTCTCTTGAATACATTAGACAAATGCTAAATATGGATGACTTACATTTTTGTGTCAAGCAAAAAAAAGGAACAATTCAAATTGAAAGCATAGGTTGGGCCTTACATTGTAAATAACAGAGCAACAATAAATAAAAATAGAAGAAATACTAAGGCAAACAAAGTTTAAGGTTAAGCTTCACATGGTCATATGATCCATTTGGGATAATTTCAAAAAAGAGAGTTGAGCGAAAAAAACCACTCCATATAAACATACACCTAGAAAAAAAGATAGAGTAGTATGCCAATCAAGAGTAGTGGATAAGGAATACATCACAGGAGGCCGAAGAACAAATTGTCACTAGACTTTCTCTGCAAAATCCTATTCCAAAGGACAAGGAAACCAAAAGAATAAGGGAAATCATGTCTACGACATACTTAAATCTCAATATTTTTTGTGTTTTCAAGAGAATAAAGAAGACAAATTCTCAGAAACAATTATTATTTACATTAAATATGATACATGGACCACCATTCAAGAAGAATCATCGTAGGAGAAGGAAACAAAAGAGAAAGATACAACTCTTCTAACATGTTTACCGATACCCCTTTCTCAAATGTTGAAGATTTAACACGGTCATTTGTATCTTCTATATCTCGATGGGAACACAACAAAATAGTTTTTCAAGATACAAGGAAATCAAGAAGAATAATGAAGCTTTGAAAGCTACAACATATTCTAAGTTTTGAAACAAAATGTTACTACTCAACACGGGTTGCTCGCGCATTTGACATAGAAAAGGGACATTTTCAATTAGCTTTCCTAGAACATACAGTTCTAGTCCCTAGAAACCATAGAATACTACAAGGCTTAAATATTTTCTATTGATACTAAAAAGGTACATGCAATTGATCAAATAAATTTTCATAAGCAAGTGAGATGATTTATTCAATACTCGACTAGCTTCGAGTTTATGGATGCCTCAAAGTTACAAGTCTCTCTGAATAATACGCATTCTATAACCAAATATAGAACAAATGTATTCTCTAGCCAAAGACACTAGAACCAAATATTTGGAATATTTAATAATCAAACTAGGATATGATCCCGTAAATGTTAAAACAACACGAGAGATGATCAAAAATAAAAATGAAGATATTCAAGCTCTCAAGAAACAACTCAAACACCCAACCATGGAGAATCCTCAAGCCAAAGAAGTAACCAATTTGGAGACAGAGAAAGAAAATTTGTTCAATATAATAGTTGAACGATAATTTTTAGATTAAAAAAATGGAAAAAAACATGGAGGCATTATTAAAAGCAAAGGAATAGTTGGTAGCAATAGGTACATCAACACAACAGGGAGGTACAACAAATGACGAAGCATCCACGTCGATTCTTCCGAAAAGCTAGTCCAAGCTTTGGGATGATTTGTCCCTTTGAGTAACCAAGAAAAAGAGAAACTATTAGCATAATTCAAAAGAATGGAGGAAAAATATAATCAAATCTAACAATGCATATTTGATGTAGTGCAGAAAAATTTCAAATTGACTCAACAAATTGCAAAATATGAGAATCAATCTTTTACATCACAAACGTTGTGCAGAGGCTAAACAAAGTATATGAAAAAAACATTAATGACAATATTATAGACTTGTGGCCATCATTTTAGATCATATTTGAGTAGGAAGAATTATTACAAAATTTCCAAAACAACGATTGAGAAAAACAAAAGTCAAGATTGAACACGAGGCCGTTGGAAGCACACAGAATAATCAAGATGTTGAATTCTAAAACTAAATATGAGCTCGAAAGAACTCCGTATTCAAGATAGGATAGACATGGGACATGGAAGTAAAGAGAGTTATGACTAAAAAATAACCTTATGACACAATTAGAGAATATATTCAAGGAATTGGAATTACAGGTGAAAATATTTTTAGCATAAAAATTTAATACATTGCAAGAGAAAGTCCGACTTTAAAAGTATCTAATGGAATATTGATCCCATTAGAGAACTACTAGAAAATGTTATGTGATATAGATGCGGATACTTCCGGATTTACCAAAGTAATGGGAAAATAACCCTGGAGAATCTTTCTTTGAAGGCACACAATATGATCTCCATATTCGAGCATGAAGTCCATCACCTATTCCTCAATAAGCCAACTTTTCAAACATACACAAAAGTAGACGAAAAGACTTCTAAGTATGGTGAATTTTTCTATTCCAAGTGAAGAAAGATGGGATAAAATTCTAGAGCTTGTTGAGTGAAATATAATTGGAATCCTACAGCTTTTGGAACAATAAAACAAAATAAGAAGGAATGTAGCTACAATCAACAACAACATTTCTCAAAGTGTGAACATAAACATCCAAAATCCTATTATTTTATTCTATTTTTTAAATAATTGCTATCTTTGACATATATTATTTTGTAAATGATTTTATTTTGAAGTCTAAATTGAGTGTGAGAGAGAATCTATAAATATTTTTATAAGGACTTAGAAAGGGTTGGATAATGAAAAAAGAAAAGACTTTTTTTATTGTAAGTTGTGAATTTTACTTGAAGTAATCAATTTCATAAATCACGAAGCGAGTTTATTCCGGGGATTCTATATGTCGAAAAATGGTGATGTTTTTTCTCATGTTAATTTGTTCTTGTTTCGAGTTTTCACATGGATTTTTCTTTCTCGATTGTTGCAAGAATATTAAGCTGCTGAATTTACTTATTGTACCATTTATCCGCTTGTTTAAAACCATCTTAATGTTTCTGTGAGATTAAATATGAAATTCATTCAAGTATGCTTTATATTTAATTTACCATTTGTTTCTTCATCTCATCCACACCATAAAATATCTTAATTTCCAGAGTTTTCCTACTCTCGCCTTGCTTCAACTACTCTATTAATTCATGATTGATTATCAAGAATTTGAAATGACTACGTGTCAATGGAATTTTCCTTCATTTTTACAACCAAAATTTTAAAACAAATCTCACGATAAAACTTTAATATCTATCCTAAAATCTTGAAAGAATAAATTAAATCATATAGAGAGAGCCCTCTTTGAAGATGGAAGAGCTAGATCCCAACTTTAAAGTGGTTTGTGGTTACCCTATGCGGCTTTATTTTTCATCCTAGGAAAACTACGAAGTAGTAATAGAACCAGATGCATGAAGTCTAACATAAAAGCGGAATTGGGAAAAGGTGGGGACAATATACTGTGCATGATGGTTACTTCCAAAAATCACGACAAGTATGACATCTATGCCTAGATAAGTTGCTTTGGGAAACACGGTTGGTCGGGCACCAGTCGATTAAATTCATCAATTTCTGGCATTGAGTGATCAAATGATCGAGTTCATTTCACAAGCACGGTACGAGACGTTAGGTCTAGCCTCTCTTTTTTCTTCTTGGTGTCCGTGGGTTGGACATGAAGTAGGGGTACGATCATGACGCTTGTTCTTCTCGTATATATAGGATGGTCTTGGATCCATCTCTTCCCTATTTGCATGGGTGTTGTGGATGGATACTGGAATTGGATTGCACTAGGTGCATGTAATGCATTTCTATATCGATGGATCTCGAGGAAATGATGGGTATAATGCCCATATTCTATGCATAGGGCGCATGCATGGTTGGTACGCTAATGTCTTACTTTGTACATTTGTGGCCTTTACTCTAGTAGGTGGAGTTGGGCTTGCGGTACGTACTTTCGACATGTATAATAACTTTCAACTCTCTAACTTTGGGCAAGTGTTGGTAGGATGTCCAACTACATTGCATAATGCACATAGGTGGAGGTGTCCTAGTAATTTTAGGAGCATCCACCTTCTTCTCTTTTTTCTTCTCCTTTTTAGTGGCACCAACTAGTGTCGCTACGGGTGGTTCCTAGGTCATGATGGCCTCCTTGGAGGTAAAAGAATGACACTCGTAGAGGTGATACTTGAGTTTCCCGACATGGCCGGTGGGGAAAAATACCATAACGATATCGAGAGAGCCATGTTTGGAAATGCGAGGCTTTCCATGACTTGGTGAGAGAAAAAACTAGAGCGAGGGATATAAGAATGGGGTTCGGGTGATGGCATATGAGAGAAATTATGAGTCAATGATGATGACACTCGTGGTATCGGCAGCTATGGTTCGTGGACTCGATTGGGTGTTTTATGAACTCATCATGCAAACCAAAGCTATTGTAGTTGCTGAACTTCTCCTAGCAATATAGGAGGCTCTCCAAAGGTATTTTTCAAGGAGCGTGTATGGTTTGAATTGATCGGGAGTGAACTCCATGTATGTTGTAACCAAATATGTATAAGATTCTACATATGGTAGCACGTCGTCAAGGGAAGATATTTTTTTCTTCTCATAATATAGGAGTTGGTCAATAGTAACGACTTTTTCCTTTATGTGAAACATCAACACTTTAAATATAGAGGATGATATCGTAGATCATTACGTACATATAACTCAATCCAAGAAGGATGTTATAATCCAATTGTGAATCTAAGAATTCAATGTCACATGAGCACGAATTGCCGACGATATGTACATGCGGTGCACGAGGGTTGGAAGGGTGTCCATGATATGCTCTAAGCATGATGTCGGATGTTTTTGAGTTGCTGGGAGATCCTAAATTCTACCAAACTACTTTTTACATGATATATGTGGATGCTTCTTCATCCACGATGCAATGATGAATGCTAATTTTTTGGGTTGAAATTAGATTTTAAAGGTGACTAGAGAAGGGAGTTGTGGGCTCGCTTTATCTAGGTCAAAAAACATTAGCAGGATCAGAAGGGTCGATCACATCTAATGGAAAGTAGAGCTTTCCATTGGGAGTGCAGGGAAATATTGTAGGACTTCTAATGTCGACATAGCAGGGAGGGGTTGAGCCAATTCATGAGACTATGTTGTAGCTAGGAGCGACTTTTTAAATTATATCTTGTGCGCATCCTAGGACCTTTTACCATTTTTGGCATAGGTTCTATAGGTACCCTAAGAATGGTCAATGATGCTATAGGCACATTCGTGCTCGAGAAAGATGGGTTGGTCTTTGGGGAGCCTCATAATTTCTATTTCACATTTGCAGGGAGAATATCTTCCTACCATGTAAATATCACGATTAGAGTTGTTATGAGTGTTCCCTCCATGATTTTTTTGTTGGGGTGGTTGATGTTGTTGAGTATTAACCGCTCCTTTATGGGGAAAGGTTCTGCATTCATCGCGATTGTTGGCTCTTCTCTCCCTTTTCCTCTATTTCCCTAGATTCATTTTAACTCGTGGAGTTGAGCACGATAGTAGGGTGTAATGACCATATTCCCGACATATGGATACAAGAATGATTTTTTCCTTAAACTAGTAGTCTTCTTTTTCCCTTTGAGATTTGTTGTTGGTTTGTTCTGGTTCTAATTTCGCTTGGAGTTTCCCCCATCCGTATTTGCGGGGGTGTTGCTCAACTGTCTTGCTCCTATCCATGATCAACCTTTGGTTTTTTCTTTTTGTTTTTTTATTAGAAAAATTAGAGGGATTTTTGGTATTCTCCGTAGTGAAATGAAGATATCTTGGGAAGGTTGTGCTATTAACCCCCTATGTTATTTTGTATTTGGTGGTATATTTTGTTGTTGTGTGGGGAAAGGAGAGTATTGGTTTCATTGTCCCTAATTGGCGCACAAATTCTTGGATGAATCTCTTACGTCTGTATTCATAGATGGATGTTTTTTCTCCCGAGGGGGAGGGATGTAGTCCTCTCTATGGGGGGTGATATTGGTTAACCATATTAACCACATTTATTAATGGTGCAAGCTGAATCAGCGTAGTATCCCAGTGTACGGTACATTTTGCGTAGTATTTAATGGTTGACTAGTAAATGAATACCCAAGATATTGGTAGTTGTTGTTGGGTTGATTTTGGGTTAAGGACCCTATCAATCCATGAGCGTATTATATACGCTGGTATCTCTTTATAAGTTTACGTATGGGACATGTGGAAGAATGTGATAGATATATCCAGACTCGGGTGTATATGAGCTCTAGTTGTTGGGCTTTGCTAATGGCCTCTTCCTCATTTAGTGAGGGATGAATTTTGCACATATTTTGAAATTTACGATGTGATAGATCTCAAAAAACAAGTCCAAGAGTACTCTATCGTTAAAATGGGCTTTACACAAGCTAGGAAGTTTTCGTGATTCATGGATATGGTTTGATATCCGTATGGAGGGTGTCTATTTAAAGTGGGTAAGAATTTCTAGTCTTGAATCGTAGTCGGATCGATAATTTGGAAGAATGTAAGGAATGTTGTAGCTATGAAATTAAAGCTTCCATGTGACATATAAGGTTGGTCAACATACTATTTCACTCCGAGCCCTATAAGGGTGCATTGAAATAGTCGTAGTTGAATGGTATCATCTATAATACTATTCGACTAACACCACAGTGAAAATTCATGACATGGTTTCGTGTCTTCACCTTGCTTTCCTTTAAATTTTGGAATATCTAAAGGGAGCTTGGTGGGAATGGTCAGTCAATTAAGGCGATGTGTATTGGGTCCTTTTTTAGCTTGCTTAAATCTAGTAGATTCAAATATGCTAATAAAGGTATTTGTGAGTAATTTTCCATCGCGAAAATGATTTTTGGACAACTATATGAAACGGGGTCCTCATGTCGGGAGGCCGTGAGGAAGACTACTCTGGTGGGTTCTCCTAGGGATATCTGAAGGAGAGATATGTGGGCTCCCCAGAGAGGTAGCGATTGGTGACCCTTGCAGATTCGTGACATGTGTATTTTTTCGAGGATGCGGAGGTGAAGGAAATTAACTAAAGGTTTCCAATCACTTGAAAAATGAAAATTCAAGGTTATTTCTTTCTTTCTAGAGATCACGCGTGTTTTTTCAACATAAACGTATATGTCAGAGAAAAATCCGCACAGGAAAGAACAAAGAAAAAAATTCACTTTCTGAGGCTCGGAACAAGTCCAAGGAGTCCTGCAAAAATTTCCAGAGAGGTAATGAGCACCTTGTAGTTGGTTATGCAGAGAGGAGGTCCTGCAAAAAAATCATTAGAACAAATAAAATAAACCAGTGGAGTCGCCAATTTTTTGTTAGTGTTTTTGTGGTAATGGAGTACCAACTAACACCTCCATAACAGTTGGTTGTTCCTTGCAGAGGATTACAAAGATAGTTGGTACTAGTAGTGAACAGAGTTAAACAAAACAAAGCATGACTAGTAATGGAAGCAATGCATGAAGAAACATAAGATTAATAAAAAAAGATAAATACAACACAATACTCAATGGATTAAACATGTCAATATAACAATGGATAAAGACTCTCTTTATTGACTGTTGGTGGTATAAGAATACAATGGAATGCTAAAACACTTGAATATAATCCTTTGAGCTATGGTGCTCAAATATATTCAACAAGGAGGTCCCTTTCCTTAGTCTCTTTTCAAGCTTCTCCTCTCTCTCAAAATAAGTGTGAAGACGTTCCAATGGTGGACTCTTCTGGTCTCACTAAGATGTTGGATTTCTTAGAAGCAATATGGCCAACATGCTAGTGCTCTCACTTCCTTTGATTCAACAATGAAATGTGGTGTTGCTATGATAGAAATTTGGCCAACATAACAATGTCTCATGTTTTTCTCTTCCCATGGTTTGTTTATATATAAAATTTTGAACCCATCTTCCCTCCCTTGGTTTAAGAGTGATAGTGACTCAAGAGTAGGACAAGATGATTCCATTAAGGGTTGCATATCTTCAGGGAAACCTCAAGTCGGTTGTCCTTGAATGGCGATGTCAGGGAATCTCCTTCCAAAGTGTGGGATTTGGTCCCAAAATGTTGAGTTTTCCCTTCCTTCGACCGCATGGCTTTCGAAGGAAAATTTGCGTTGTCAAGCATTTTTTCCTTTATCCTAGTGTGCGGTCAAAAATTTTCCCTTATAACCTTAGGAAAAGTTCAATTTTATAATGTTTGTGATGTCTTCTATTGGAAAATATTGATTTGTATCTTTTTCTGGACAATTTATAATGTCTCCTGCATTGAATGATTTTCTGGTGTTAACAATGCCACCTTTCTCATTAACTTGTAACATATAGTCATGAGCCTTTTCAACATACTTTTAAATTTATGCATAACATCAATGTGCCAAGCCATGCAAAAAAATATGTTATCCCATGAACACAAACCATATTACATTGTATTATAGTATTTTTCAATAACAGGTTGTCAACCTTATACGTAAGAACATATATTACACATTCAAAACCTTTAACCTATGCCAAAATGGCATTATAACTTATATAACATCCTTTATGACATGCACCACCAACTTGTATAACTAAATGTTATGTTTTACCAACCTTCCATCACTTGTATAACCATTATTATAATGTTCCTCTAAAAAATAAGTCTTAAGCTATCACTACATCAAGTTTATTTTCACATGGAGCCCAATACATGTTTAGTGACTTATAACATAAATTTGTATTGCAATTAAAATCATAACTCACACCTTTATCATCATGCAATACATAATAAAAAATTTATCAAATGGATATGTGTATCAAATTATTATTGTGCACATTATTATAAGAGGGTGTGAATCAATATAATACAATATTTACTTATTTTAACATTTGGGAACCATAGGAAAATAATCACGTATGAGATTTATCAAGTTCAAAACATGGAACACAAGATTTATGTGGAAAACCCTTTCAGACAAAAAGTAATATTCCAAATGGAAATATTAAGTGTAATATTAAATACATGCACTAACTAGAACTCAAACAAGTACAAAAATTCTAGAAATTGTCACAAGCATGCACACATTAAAAACCCATATTGAAGGATTAAGAATTCTGAGTCACTTTATTAATAATGAGCTGAAATTTGAGTACGATCAGTTTTGGAAATTGTGCACCTGGGCTTGCTATGTAAACAAGCAAATACCCAGGTGGAGATATCTGAGAATTTCCCACGGATTTGTCTCTATTAGGCTGAATACTACACCTAGAAATTTCTACACTGCTGCTGAAGGAAACTGCAGTTTGATGGATCCAAACACCTCCAAAAATTCTGAAAAATTAGGAGAATGATTCTGAAGTCTAGACCAACAAAACCTAGAAAGGATTTGGGCTAATTATGACCCCCTATAACTACCCAATTTTGTGTGACGCAATTCTGGGCAGGAAATTGCATACCCTAAATACCTATGATGCTAAATGTGGCCTTATCCCTCCTTAATCTACTGTAAGGTGCTTCAGAAAATTTTCCCGAAAGAGAGAGACAGTTTCCACCCAAAAATCCCGCATAAGAGGGTTAATCCCATGTTATGAAATCAGATCACAAAATAGAAGAAAAGATAGATCAACGACTTATAAATAAGCCTCTTCGAGGGGGAAACCTCCTTTACATTACATAAATGAAAAATTCTTGGATGATACAAATGAAAAAACATCCTTTCTATAAATAGGAGTCTAAGAGGTCACAATATAATCCTAGCCAACATAACAATAACAATG